>VZTA01019759.1:286311-350309 GCA_013398855.1 Mohoua ochrocephala
CTACTGACCCGGCGGGAGGTGAGGGGCAGCCGGAGGGGAGGGGGCGCCGCTTCTCTCTCTCCGGCGCTCGGGGGAGCGGGGCACGAACCCACCGGGGCTCTCCTCACGTCTCTCCGCAGCCGCGCTCAGCCCGCAGCACGTCGGCGCCCGCGGTCTCGGCGGCAGCAGCATCCCCCCGAAAGTACTGACCTCCACCCCGGCGGGGCCCCGCTGGCTGCTTTTCTCTCCGGGTTCAGCCGTCGTCTTCGGGCTGTGGAAAGTGCAATGGTGTAGCTGACTGCGGGGTCCCGCTCCTTGCGCTGGGGCAGCGGCTCCGCCTGCCCTCCGGGAGCTGCCGACCCACGAAGAGGATGCCCGAGCGAACCTCCTTACCCCCACCGCTGCTGTCTGGTGTTGCTTTGGAGGGGTGGAAAGGAAACAAAAAAAAAAAAAAGAAATTAAAACCACTTGATGCTTCCTTGTTTCTGGAGGGGGAGGGAATTTTTTATCATGTCAGATTCTATTTTATATGTAACTTGAACTGCCTATAGGGACACTGGTGTATGAAGACTTATTTTTGTACAAGAAACCTTAGAGAAAAGGGATGAGACGGTTCTATTTTTAGCAATTCACTTGTTCTTGAACACTACCAGCTGGAATGTTTTGGGAACATACACGGTAAAGATGAAAAGGTGTTTGTTTGGGTTTTTTAAAATTATTCTCTCCAAACACTTCAGTAAAAGACTGTAAAGTTATGTTGTGTTTTAACGTGGTGTCTGAGTTTGCCTGGTGTGAAGGTCCACCTCTCTGAAAACTGAAGTTTTTTTAAAAAAAATGTATTGAAGGCATTTTTGTATGCACTTGCTAGGATTTCTTAAGTTGTACATATGCAGTTTTTAAGAGAGTATCATATTTTATGTAAATTGACTTTATAAATAAAAATCTATTTATAAATGGCTTCAGGGCTGTAAGATATGTATATTTGCCAGAAATGCCCAGGGTGACTTAACTATGGCCTGGAGTGGGGGGAGAGGGGAGTAATGAGCAATACAGCAGAGAGGCAGTTCTCCCTGGACCAGGCTTCATGTGCAGAAGGGAATAAGGAGCAGAGTGGCATAATCTCCAGGCTTACTTTTTTTCCCCATTCAAGTTTTATGAACTCAGCACTCGGAGCAGGTAGTGCAGGGATGATGTGTGGGGAGCTGCAGATGAGTGTGGGAGAGAGACAAGGCAGGTTTGGTGCTGGTAACCCCTTTCCTGAACATGCAGAAGGTGCAGCTGGCAGGAGGCTGTGTTGCCCCTGCCTGGGATGATGGGAGAGTCACGGGAAGGTAAAGAGGAAGTGGGTGTCTGAAGCTTGTTTGTCCTGGCAGCAGCTCTCAGGAGGTAGGTTGGGATGCCTTTATTCAGGGGAGCAGCACCTCTGAGAACAGTATTGTCCTTTAAAAATCACATGTAACCCACAGTGTCCCACCTTGTCCTACTCAGACTTGAGCTGCATAGACATAGTCTTTATCTAAAGGCAATAAGCAAATGTGAATTGCTCCTTGGAAACTATAGTCAGATAATAATAAGCTCTGTCCATTACTTTTGGGCTCATGCTGAAGGCCTGCTTCAGGGGAGGTGAGCCCGAGGTAAAAACTGTGTGTCTTTAAGGTAAGACTGCTGTGAAACAGAACACAGGGCTGATGGCACAAAAAACTATGGCAGAGACTGTTAATTCCCTTAAAGAGCTCTAATGAATGTTAGGAGTTGAATGGAGCAAAATGGGCTGGCCTGTGGAATATGCTGAATGAACACAAAGCAGAAATGGTTATTAAAATTGACCTACTTTACAGGGACCGTGTGTATAATCTCTGCTGCCTTAGTACTGGGAAGGTAAAAATTTTTCAGGAGTGTCACTCAGCAATTCCAGATTCAGTAATTGCAGTGGATGCTCTGTTATCCAGATTTGTAAGAGTATTCTACATATGATTCCATTTGAAGAAGAATGAAGAAAAAAAACCCTGAAACAAGCCATGGGAAAATGAAGGCTCTAACAGCAAGCCGCGTTTAGGAGCCTGCAATCAAGAGCAATAGTTATTTTGCTTCAAGTTCATTCCCTAATCAAAGTTGCTGTAATAAACAGTCCCTTTGAAAGGCACAGGGAATTCAAATTAATAAATGTCTTGCAAAGGTTTTACCCTTTATGGCTCTTGAACAGTCCCCCAGGTAGGAGCCAGAGCTGTGAGCCGCCCTGGGCGTTAAGTGATCGCCTGTGCTTGGCAGCAGCAGGGAGGCCTGGTGGAGAAGGGGGAGTAGTGTGGTACCTTTCCCCAGAGAGAGTTTAAAGGCTTCATCCTCACGGATGACCTCCAAAAAATTAGCCAGACATAAACTCATAGAGACTCCCACATATTCATTCTCAGCCCAAACCAACATCATGTCATCTTTTCCAAGCGGTTTGGAAATCGGGACTGCTGCATTGGTCTGCGCAAGTGTCCCATGATGGCAGAATGCATTTGTTTAAAGCATGATAGTACTGCTTGGCAGGGTGTTTGTTTTCCTTCCTCAGGTGCACTGATCATTTTAGTATTTCCAAAAGCAGTATTTGGCTCTCAGTCAAGTAACTCCCAGCATCGCTACCACATTCATCTGATCACCCAAGATACTGTTGCAGCAACTTTGAAGCAGTATCAACTGCATTGGCAAGAAATTAGCTGTAAGCAATTTTCACTTAAGCAATATTAATATTGGGGAAAAAAATGAGCCTAGTCAGCATCACAAGTTACCTGAATGCTGTATGTCAGTGTTTCAGTCGAGACTAGAGGGAAGTCAGGAATGTACAATTTACTTTAAAAAACCCCGCAGCGGTCGTGAGACTTCCAAGCAGGTGAGGGGGAAGAAGGTGCAGGGAAAAGGATGTATGTGTGTTTTAGAAACACAGGATGGACAGAGGGACTCCTTTCCCCAGCCATGGTCATGGTGGCAAGTCATTAGCAGATTCTCAGATCAAGCTGCTGAAGAGAGCTCTGCTCCACCAGACAGAAGGGTACTGAATCATTCCGCCCTTTAAAGGAAGCATTAGGAAGGATGCAAGGTAGGTTCTGTGGCAGTTGCAGCGTGTACCTTCAGCTAGCCCAGCTCACTCCTCTTCAGAAGCCACCTGAGGACTGCTTGGACCCCGTTGAGAAGACTTCTGACCCTAAAAACTCACACCTAGAACTCTCTGCTCTGTTTATGCAAAATAGTGCCAGATCAAAGACTTGGAGATGAAAGCCCTTTGACCATGAGAGTCACCTGTCAGCAGCAAGAGTAACAGCAGGCCTGTCTTCTCAGCCAGGTACTTCCCCTGCCTGCAGGAGCCAGCTACACTTGATGATGAGACCCTCAGTGTCTGGGTTAGCTGCCATCAACCAAGACCTGCCGTGAGGGATTCCAGGAAGCCTGGGTGTCTGCCTAAACTGCTACACGAAACGCTTGTGGCCGGGATGGGGAATGCCTCTGATGAGCACATCATTTCTCTTTAGATGTACAACTAGAAACTTGGTGCCTAAAATGGAAACCCCGGCTCCCAGCAAGACACAAACCCAGCCCTAAGGTACAGGACTGCAGGAGAGTCAGATAGTCAGATTCAGGCAGAAGAAAATAGGCTGAGGAATTCTGAGAATTAAACAAAAAAACCAAAAAAAGGCTGAGTACTCCAGGAGGCACACGCTTGTCAATGTGCAGATACACACAGAAAGCACACTTCTGTAAACCTCTCACATCTCCATCCACCGATGGGGTCCCATTTTCCCAAGCAGCATTTCACAGGTCACAGACAGGGCTAAGGAAGCAGAAACAAGTTGCAGGTTGGTGTCAGGATCAGCTGCCCCCATCCCCAGGCTGAAAGAACCCTTCAATTTTCAACCACGGTCCCCTCCTTGGCATAATTTTTTGATGCTCAGACTGAAGCTCTTCTTGTTACCCAAAGCACTTAAAGCCCAGCACATGGTAAAAATAGATCCATGCGTTACTGCCCGGTAGTGTTTAAATGATGATGTTGTCCCTCATGGGCAACCTCAGCTTCAGTTCCATGGCTACACTCCTTCCAAATTTCTTCACATACTACTAAAAATAATTTTGAAGGAAAGGCCTATGCAGCCTGCTTGAAGGCTTGTACACCCCAAGAAGACCTAGGAAGCAGGCAGCAGGATGCCCTGCAGCATCTCCATGGCGGAATGGCATTGCTGGTCCTCCTTGCAGGGAGAGTGGCTTCAGCAGAGCCCCAGCACCACAGGGGACTTCAGGAGAGAACATTAGGAGAAAAGAGTCCAGGGGAAAAGGGCTTTGTCCTGTTCCTACCACCACAAGATATCACCAGCAAATGCCCTCTTCGCCGCAGATCATCCTGCAGAAAATAGCCCACGGTCGGTTTTGAGTGTAAAACAACTCACATTTATATTAACACCTCGTAAAGATCTTGTTATGGACAGCAGGCAGCGAGGCGAGCTCCTGCGAATCAGCTTGTCGCTGCCTCCCCTCCCATCCGTGAGGAGCAGCCGCCAAGAAAATACTTGTCCTGCCAGCCTTTGGTCTGCGTACCAAGGCTTCTCGGCTGCCACGGTTTGTGGGCAGACGGCTGTGTGCCGAGACTAGTCCCGAGGTCATTTCACTCTTTTCATGCAGGTCACAGAATAGCTGGCTAACAGCAACAATTTTCAGTCATTTCTTATCTGGATTGGACGTGGGCCAGGAGCCTGGGAGGGGGCAGAATTAGGAGTGAAAGGCAGCCCCTTGCACAGCTGACAGCAGGCAGAGCTGGCCTGGCTTTGCCCAGCTTGGGCATTGGCCAACGAGGGTTCGATTTGCTTCCCAGAAACTGCCATCAACGAAGCACTAGCCAAAGGCATACCTGGGAATAATGGGACTAAAAGTAGCACCAGGTGTAATCACAAGTTAATGTCACACCCCAAGGAGGCCATCGGGCAGTATAACAAATGACTTAGAATTCTGGGGACACCATCGATGCCCAGCTCCTTTGTGCACACTCTGGCACACGGGAGCAGAGGAGCTCTGCCAGGTGCTTTCAGAGCACCCCTGGCACTCACTGCAGGTCTTCTCAGGCTGGTCCCTGGGGCTTGCTCTTTGGAGAAGTGAGTGGATGCTCCTGTGGCTGACTCCGAGAGCATGGAGGGGTTTCACACTTACAGATTCTCAGTCTTTTTATTGTATCTGAGTACTTTCTTCCACCCATTATTTTCCCATAATAACGATCTACTCAGGATAATGGTAAAGCTAGTACAAAAATGAGAGAGGTGGCATGGTTAAGCCACTTCCCAGTAAGAGGGGCTGGTTTGCACCTCTGCTGTCACCATCTTCAAGAAGGGAAATTTGAAGGGGAGCATCAGCATCTTTAGCTAAGGGAAAGTGTTACAAAAACACTTTTGTACCAGAGACTGAGATTTAATTGTAAATTAAATTAGGGCTGTAATTTAAATTGAGAGTCTCTCTTGTTCTTGAGAGTCTACAATCAGACAGAGATCATTGTTCAGATCAGGACAACTAAATCTTCCTTTTCTGCAGATCACTGCCTGCCCTCTTACTCCTGCTGTCACCTCTCTTTTGTCTCCAGGCACAACAAGGTGGCAAAAGAATAAATGAAGTGGCACCCACAAGTCCTATCGCAGCTGTGCTACAGGTGAGGCAGGAGAGAGATCCTCAGGGAAACCCCAGCCAGATGGTAGGCCCCAGCACCAGCATCCACACACGGTGAGCAGGAAAAACCCAAGACTAGACAAACATTTGTTATCTGCCAAAGCCATCAGCATTGTTGTACAAGAGAGGAGAAGTAAACGGTTATGTAGAGAAACGTAGAAGTGCAAAGGAGAATCAAGTGTAAGAAAGTGGTCAGCAGTGGAGAGCACAGTGCTTTAAATCAGAGCAAGCAGCACAGAGGAATGATTTCAAATATTGGTCTGTGACACCCTTCCCTCCCCTTCCATAAATGCTTTTGTTTATGGGTAGATGTTAATAACAGCAGAAACATAAACATCAGAAAAGGAGAAACTTGCGGCAAGGCAATTGTTTGGCTGCAGGGACCAGGGCAGTGCTTCAGGCTTTGACCTGCGAGCATCCACTTTGCTGCTGGAGAAGCCTCACTTCTCTCCTTTCATCTCCTGGCCTCAGCCCCAGCACTTACAGCCTGCAGTACAACAGTTCTCCAGTCACCAGACCCACTAAATTGTGCTTGCTTTTTAAGTTGTTTGGTTTGGGCTTTTTTTTTTTTTTTCTTAAGGGAAGAAAAACCAACAAAGAGGCATGATAGCCCCAAGGGGAATTTTCTGTTAAAGTCACTGCCAAAAGAATGACCAATTTGTAAGTGAAATGTTGACACTTCTATAACATAGCAAATATCTTTCCCTTGAATGAAGCACTTCAAGATTTTTTTTTTTTTTGTAGAAAAGATGAATTTTGTCAGGATGTTAAATACTAGTAGGAAGTGTTGCAATACTGTAACACATTTTCCCTTTCACTCCGTTTCCCACATACAATTCCTTCAAGGCTCCACAAAGGAGCCACAGTCACTTTAGCAGAACCAGCCACAGAAAAAGCAAGTGAAACCCACCGGGTAAATAAAAGCCTAGCTTAGAAGTATTAGTAAATACCATCATCCCCTTTCCAGCAGAGCACCTGCAAAGCCCTCTGCACAGGCTGCTGACTCCCATGGTCCTGGCACCAGCCTGCCTTCACCGTTTTTATCAAAGGGAGGCCATCCGGTGTCAGTGGCAGCAACTGGTCCCCTCAGTGAAATACCTGCACCCGATTCAGTGCCGAGGGTGCTTCTGTGTCTTCTTCTCCTTGCCCAGGAGACACCTGAGCAAAGTGGGCAGTGGAGAGGGTGAGATGTGCTTCAAGCAGCTCGAAGTTTGCAGCCCACACTGTATTTGGGCCTGATTTGAATGGAAGCAAGGGCGGGGACCGGGTCTGGGTGCACCCCAGCACAGCTCTGCACCGTCTCCTTGCCTGATTCCCCCAAACCCTCTCTCCAGCAGCCCCCAGGGCTGTCCCACAGGCTGCATCCCTGCACACTGCATGGACCTGGAGCCCTGCTGAGATAGTTTATACCCTTTGGTCTTTGGTCTTGCTAGAGGACAGCCAGTAAAGGGAGGTGAGAGCAGAGAAGCTTTTGAAGTGGGGAGACCACAAAGCTCATTTAGGATGCATACACCACCAAAAAAAACCCCAGCCACCAGACAGTAATAACTTCAAAACAGTGCTGACTGGAGTTGAAAACAGTGATGTACTGGCAGAAAAACTAGTGCCTGAGCCAAGTTCAGAGGTGGTGTAAGCTGAATCTGACTGTTTATGATGCTGAGGAGAGCTAATGGTTGCCGGCAGGCAAGTCTTGCTGTTAAAGAGAAACGCACAACTTGTTAAAGGGACCGCTGGGCACTGTTTCAGGCCTAGCAGAAATCACAACCAACCCACTCTGTGCAGTAAAACCTGCTGGAGAAAGCGAGGGCAGTGTCATGTTCCTTGGTGGGATCTGGGGTATAGGACACAGGCTTCATTTAGTGTGCACAGTGCGGAAACCATGGAAGGAGCAGAAAGCCGGACAGGGCGCAGAGGGAGAGGGCTTCTGGGGACACAGACTGGGGCAGGAGGCCACACAGGCTGCCTACAAGATGTTTTCTCCTGCAGTGTTTGGGGGGGAGAGGATTTGGGACCATTCTTTGTGAGTAAACTGAACAGCCACCCACATTGTGCTGCTGCCTTCCCATCCCAGCTTCTCACCCCTGTCAGCCTTGACCCCATAAAGTGGCATCATCACCACGCTGGTGCACCACTGCATCACTGCATCCTCGTGCTGGATAGAATATCCAGGACTTGCAGCTGCTGTCTTCAGCCACTGCAGCAATCTAAACAGCTGTACGGCCCTTCTCTAGCAAATCGTTGTCATCTAGAAGAGCTAAGTGCAAAGTGAGTTTCTTGTGTTAATTTATTTGTGCCCATTTAGATTTGTTTTGTTCTATTTTAATAAGAGAAGTGAGTTGAGAATTCTGTTATAGAGTTAAAATAATTCCCTTGAAACACTGCTGGTTAAGCAAGTAACATATTTCTAATAAGTTCTGAGCTGAGCATTATAGAAGCTTTGTTTTTGCCAGCACTGATGAAGTTATTCATTAAAAATAAACTAAGAGCAGAGTTTTTTCTGGTTTCTTTCACCTGATAATTTATTATCTGAATTGAGATTTTTTTTTTCCATATAGCTTTTTTTTTCCTTTTCAGTTAAAAAGCAGATGCAGTGAATAAGAAAGATTTCAGAAGTGGAGCATTTGCATTAGAAAACAGTCCATTCTAGGCGTTGTTGAATGGAATGATTTTTCATTCAAAATTTTGATCATTTTATCGAGATTGCCAAAGTTCTTCATGGTCAAAAGGTCCAGCAGACCATTTGCTGGAGAAAAGACTTCGCTCTGGGTCAACTTAGGTTAAAATTTCATTTTACTGGAAATTTTGAGGTACCTCTGAATTATAGACACATCAAAGTACAGTGATGACATTTGAGCTACCAGAAAAATTCTGGGCTCTGCTTCTTCCTTAACAAAGTGACAGCAAGTCTGCATGAGAAAAAGTCAGGTAGTCAGGTTGGAAAAAACAGAGGTACGGATGTGTGTGACACGTTGTCCCCAAACTCCTCCGGCCTTGATGTTCAAAATATGCTCCTAAAGCATCTCAGAGGGCAGGATCTGTGTGGCACTTACAACCCTGAGTGCTCTCTGCCCGAGATTCAGCCCTGATGCGGGATTTGCAGCACACTGCTTGGGGACCAGAAAACTGCTGAGACACAGACGTCGTGGCTTGTGTATAGGGAGGGGTTCTCCTCACAGGGTCCTCCCCAAGCCCGTTTTTCTCCAGTGCCTTTGGTCTGCCCCTCCCCACCTCTACTTAAAATTAACTTTGCATCAGACGTCGCCCCACTTTCTTTCTCAGTGCTTTCACCGTGGGAGAAAGCTGGAAGTGAGAGGTGGAGCACAGGGAGCAAAGGAAAAAAAAAAGAAAATGGAAAATGTGGAAGAAAGTGAGAGGCTGAGGAGGGAGGGGAGAAGCGGGGAGGAAGGGCCTGAAAGGCCTGGTGAGGGACAGGGGGCAGGGTGGCCCCCGGCTGCCCCACATTGTGCTTGGCTCTATCCATCTAAATAAAGGGACCATCCTGACTTGTGTCCCAGCTGGGACAGTTTTGTTGCCTTTTGCGTTTTGGTGTCGTCCCCTCCCCCTGTTTTGCTCCCCCTCCTCTCTTCCCTTCCCTCCCCTCCCCGCTTTCATCCAGACTGCATCAAAGTGCCCCCGTGTCTCCGACTCCTCGGGCGTTTCCACCCCCTCCCTGGAGGCACAATGTCCCCCTTTGTGGCCACCACCCAGATGACCTTTTCTACCTTCTTATCCCCATTTATCCCTGCGCCCCCGGGTAAATAAACCCCGAGGCGAGGGGTGGGTAGAAGCTGGGAGGGAGAGTGCTGGCCCTGGGGCAGGTGCTTCCTTTTGCGGCCCCACTAGCCCCAGCCAGGCAGGGATATATAACAGGAATCAAGACCTCCAAGAGAAGGAAAACACCTGGGCCCTGAAGTTTTTACAGTGGATATTTTCTTTTAGAAAACTGTGAGCAGCTCTCTGCTGTGAATGCCATATTTTCCAGTGCCTCCAGCCTGGCACATGTTCCTGAGCAATCATAAAATGCACTGAGGCTCGATACAGTGCTCCAGCTATGAAATCCCAGGAAAAGCCTTTATTCTGCATGTCTGATGCTTTCAGGCCTTGACATTCAAGCAGATGTGCCTGTGCTGAGTTCTGCTCCAGCTGTGCACACTGGAAAGGCAGGTCTAGGATGGACACATGAACACCCCCCATTCCCGGGGGCAGGCAGGGGTATCTGAGTGGGCTCAGGTGGCTCACCCTGCCTGAGCCTGGCTTGTGTTACTTCACCAGCTTTATTTGTAAAGGGAGAACTCAGATCCACACAGTGCCCCAGGTTGTCCAAAATGGAGAACTCTCCACCCCAAAGCCCCAGTCTCCATGTGTTTCAGATCCTATTTTGGCTGCCCAAGGTGATACAGTCAGATCCTAAATTAGTCCCTTATAATCTAAATTGAATTTAGACCCAGAAAATCCCCAGCTTTCAGATGTTTCTGGTTACACAATAACTCTGGCTCTTCTTCTCAGAGGAGTGAAATGGCAGGATTTTGAGATTCCTTGTTGGTTCATGTTTGCATATAAATGCTGATTTTATCTTTCCTGTACACAAAGTAAACACAAAGCTGTTTTACAATAATGTTGCCGTTGAAACATGCACCAAGGATGGCAAAACAACTTAGAGATGTTTCCAGACCCAAGGACCATGCCTCCCTTCACACAAAGAAGCCGCCCGCTCCGAGATGGCCAGCACACCCTCATCCCTGTTTATGCAGATCTACAGGCAGGTTTCATTAGGCAGTAGTAAGATCCCGAAGTAAGAGTTGGGTGGAGATGACAAAGGATGTGTATTCATCCAGGCTACCTAAGAGCAGGTTCCTGATGGAGCTGACTTTTTCTGTGGGTCCCCAAGTGCTGTGGACCCTACTGGAAGTGCCCAGGATCGCTGCAACTGAGAAATGATGGCTCTTACTTTAACTGGGATTTACATTTCTTGGAATGCTGGTCAACACAGAGAACGTAATTCAGATTAAAATAAACGTTTAAAGTAATGTAGCTATCAATGATTAATTCTCTGGGGGAAAACTCTTATGCTGAGAGATGCTCTTTGTGAAAGAACTAAGTGCAGTCATGGCCAGCAGCAGAGAAAGGAAGATGTGCTGCTGGGAGGAGATAGCTGTCAGAGAGTAAATTAATTCAACATAATCCTGGATTTACAGAGCCCTGCTGGAGGATCAGAGGTAGCCATATTTAAAAAAAACGACCCCGTCCCCAAGCCTGACAGCCTTAGTTATGGAAAGAATAATGTACAATCAAATAAAACCACATTTTCTGATGATTTCAGGATATTGCAGAAACTCTGTTTGAAAGTCAACAGCCTCTGGTGAAAGAGGCGCTCTTGGGTATAATGGGAGAGGATAAAAATCCAGCCCAAATATCTCCCTTCGGCCATCTAGGAGTGTGGTGTCTACTTTAAGTTAGTCATTTGACTACTCATCTACTTTAGCAGCCCACGAAGACAGAGGCATTTTCTGAGAGCAATCCATTCTGCTTGCCGTAGGATGACTGTTTGACACGGGATCAGCCGCCCCTGGGTGATGCCTGGCCCTCCCAACGTCCATAGGTGGGTCTGTGGTGAGGAGATGCGTCAGTCGTAGCCAGCTTTAGGTGGTCAAGGGTAGAGGAGTTGCCTCTTGCCCTATATACCTGGGTGTTCATGGAGGCTGAAGCACTTCCCCCCATCCCAGAAGTCATCTCTGAAAGAACACCTATTCGCCCCAAAGTTCACTGAAATCCAGGTTGCTGTTGCTTCCAGTGGCCTTTGCATCACATCTGTACCCTGTGAGGCAGCATCTGAAATAGACCCCAGTTCCCTGCTGGTGGTCACCACACCTGATCTACAGCGTGGGACAGACTGAAAAAAAAGCCCACAGCCTTGTGCACTTGGTGTCAACTCTTCATCTTGAAATGACACTAAATGCATCCAACAGAATCTGGGTGATATACCTCTCGTGTCCTAGCAGTCGTATGAGTTTCAAATGTTACAGTGCCTTTGACATTGCAGGAGCAAAATTGAAAATGTCACACCAGCTGTTTAAAGGGAAACAATTAAAAAGGTATACTTGCAGGATATTCCTGTTAGAAACCACACTTCCTTCTTGTTGCTTTGGGCAAGAGGTTTGGGAGAAGGACTGGTGTGTGCACATGTTCTCGAGGCACTGACTCCTGTGTCCGAAGCGAGGGGCAGCAGGAGGTGGGATGAAGAAGATAACTGAGAAATGTCACATTGTTCAGTAACATGAGTTGTTTAATAATTATTCCACCTCAGAAGCAATTGCAGTGGGATAAGCAAATCATCCCAAGCCTTCTGGCACAGCTTCCCAAGCCAGGCTCATACGTCTGCAGTGGAAAGCACAAGAAGCTTCTGTAATGCAACAGGTCCCACTGCAGCGTGCCAAGCCCTGCTGCCAGTCCCAGCTATCCTTTGCAGCCAGGTAGGTAACACTGCTGCAAATTTCATTACTACCGAGAGAGCCTCAGCCTGCCTAGAAATGTGAGCAACAGCTTGGGGCAGTACAAAAGCAAGAGTATATTAAATTGTCAGGAACGATAGAAAATGCATATGCCAGTATCTTGTCTCTAAATGGAGTCACTCGCCCACACAAGCTCCTCATCTGACCTCACTTGGGTGGCTTTTACTGCCTCCATTGTTCCCATAAAAACCTCAGAGGCATCTCAGTCCATAAAGAAGACGGAAAATCTATTAATTGCCTTATGGCTGCAAGACAAGCCCACCCCTACCTTGCCCTGAGCCCTCCTCCTTGCCAGAATCCCCAATCCTGATCCCCCACTGAACGCCACAGGCACTTTAAAAGGCTGGAGAGATCTTCTCCTCTCTGCCTCCGCTCCTGCCCTTTGCTCTGCAGGAGGGCACGTATATATTGACACACCAAGCGAGGGGGCAGATACACTTCTGGTCCTTGAAAGAAGCCCTACCATGTGTATTTTCTGTAGGTGAACAGATGTGGCCATTCTATGTCTGCCAACCCGTCCCGGTCTGGTGTCACTGCTCCTGTCCTGGCACCGTTTCCCTGTCCCCACAGCTCCGCCACCCCCCTCTCCTCTCCCCCCGCTTCTGCCTTACCTCCAGCCTCTCTGGGCAGTGATTAATGGTGCCCATCAATCAGGCACGGCTGCGATGAATGCGGCAGCAGTTTGCGATTAACCTTGGAGAACCTTGTCCCCCTGTCCCCGGCCATCCCCCTCCAGAGCCCCCCACTGAGATTATCGGGTGAAATGAGGCGGGATGAGTATGTACCGGGAGGGGGGGTGGGCCCTGGGGAACAGGTCCCCTGCTCTTTTCATATTGAAATGGAGAGGTCTCAATCGCTCCTTTGAACTTTGTTCGAAGGGGTAAAAAGAAACCCAAACCCCAGAGTTTTCCTTCAGTAATGCAGAGGGGAACCAGGGTTGGGACAGTCAGGGTTAGCAACAACAGTGGTGCCAAAAGGAGTTGGTTCGCCTGCCTTGTGGGAGAAGAGAAAGTGTAAAACCATGGGGCAGTTATCCACAGGGAACAGAGTTTCACTTGACCTCCCCCTGTTTTCTCTCCTGTCTGCATAGCAAACCCTGGCTTCCATCCCTACACGGGATGGAATATCGTCTTGGCTTTCAAGAAGTGATGGCAATGATTTCTTAGTTTCTTGTAATGCCTTTTCATAGCTTCAACTGGGATTCGGATTATTCATCCCTGCCACTGGAGGAGAGTGGAAAGGGAAGGTCCTCCCATTTCTGCCTATGCCAAGTGCTTATATTCGGGGTTGCTTGGCTGGACCAGACTGACATCCTTGCAAACACCAGTGTGGCTCGCCCCAGTGCAGCAGGGTGCACCTCGTGCTGAGGTTTGGCACCCTGCAGCAGGCTGAGGACAAAAAGCCAATGACACCACCTGAACTACACCTGCACTTAACACATTGGCACGGTGTGAGTTGATGCTGGGTTTTTTTTTGATTTGGAGGTGTTCGAGGCCAAAGTTTACATCTCTGGGTGAGAGGGTTTGCTCGTGGTAGTGGCTCATTGCTGGGGTTGGCATTTCTCAGGCAGGCAATGCTGGCACCGCAGGGTGAGTATCCGATGGGTCACACACCAGCTGTCACAGCAGGGGAGGAGGTGAAGCAGCCAGCACCTTCAGTAGAGACAACTAGAGACCAATACCAGGAAGAAAGCTCTGGTGAGGGATATCATTCTCCAGCGGGTGGGATACATTTCTGCTTTTGCCCCTCCAAAAGTCCTTAGTGCTCCCTCATTTGCTTATAATCACCGAGAGGCTCTGTTGGTAAGAAATAAAGCTGCATGTGCTCCCATTTAGAGGCCCATCGGGCCCTTTTTAGTTCTTGTCCCTTGCAGATAAAGATGCAAATTAACAAACGAACTTCAATTAATAGCCAAATCCCTTTAAAGAAACAGCCTCACAATCAGGCATTTCTGAACAGGCTTTTACCCAATATTTGTCTCTTATTTGAATGGACATTATGAACATTTTGAACTCTGTTGTTCGTACATTTATATACACACACATATACATGTGCAGTCCTGCCTGCATGCAAATGTTTGTGTGTCCAGCTAGTGTTTTCAAGCTCAGGAGGAAGAAACCCTGCTTTGCTCTTGGATTTGGGGGGGAGCTACTTGGGTTGCCATCAGTTCAGGGGCTGACCTCCAGCACTACCCTGTTTCATCTTCTTCTCCAGCTATCCCATCCCTCCTCACCTCAGACTGTGGGTGCTTGAAGGGTGCCACAGGACTGCCCCTTGCAGGAGAGCTCTGATGGGGAGTGGACTCACTGGCCGCCCAGGAGCCTGACAAAGCGAGGCCGAGCTTCACCACAGCACTCGGGGAGGTGGGACGAGGCAGGGAGGGCACATGACTATTAAGATCTCCCTTCAAATGTTATTAAATAATGTTTTGCTGCTGCAGCACAACAGGTGTGGAGGCACAGGCAGGTAAACACAGCCCAGAGCAGGGCAGCCCGCCAAGTCTGTTTCCTTACATAAATCTCTCCACTTCAAGGTATGCAATTAATCCCGGCTCCAGCCTCCGTTTACCACAGACCTTCTTTGTACACATGATGTATTAATCACCAGAAAGGACTTTTGCACCTCTGCTATCATTCCTGCTTTGCAGGCAGCTGCAGAGAACTTTGAGAACCCACAGAGAGCAAAGGACGTGGTGGCAGAGGCGGGTTGGTGACGGCACTTCACACCAGCCCGCCAGAGGACGTGTGTGGGTACACACAGGTGTGGGGGTGTGTACCTCTGCCACACTGTGCTGTGCTGCCGCTCATTTGACGCTGATTTTGCCAGCAGATCCCCTGCTCCACTCTCTCTGGAGACAACGGACGTTAATCAGTAACAGCTCCCCACCCTGAGTTTTACGGGGCTGATTACAAGGAGTGCTCATTAAAAAGCCAGGAGGACAGCAGATCCCCATCAGGAAGCCTGATCCTGCAAGAGCCTGCATGTAGTTCTTCATCCCTGGTGTACACAGGCGGGAGCAGCCCTATCTCCTGCATCTCAACGGAGGGAGAGGGCACGGCTGGCCCACGGTGGAGCCTGCCCACACCAGGCTGCCACAGCACCCCTGTCCTGGCCCTGTTTTGGCAAGTCCAAACCGTTTGTGCTGCCCAGGTTGGGTTCTGCTGGAACATGACTCTGCAGCCACCAGTGTCCAGCTTGGACCAAGAGCCCAGTGGGGCCAGGCAGCTCAGATGTCGAGAGCCCTCAGTTTTCCCTTTTACTCCCTGTTTTGCCCTCCATGGTGTGTGCTCTGTGTGTTTTACATCCATTTCAGAACCGGCAGCAATAGGAGCCCTGAAGTTACACACTCACCCGGATCCTGGCACCAGCTCCCATGGCCTTTTTGGTCCACACTTCCCCAGAATCCCTGCAGCAGAGCAGGGCATTTCTTGGAGGCACAAAGCATTAGGACGGCAGATTGAAGCCAAGTAGGAGACACCCAAGTGCCAGCCTTGCTGGTCTGTTTGTCCTGCCATTCTTTTGGCTGCAGATGCTGCCCAGGCTCCCAGCACAGGTATCTCTCTGCTGTTCTCCCCTTCTTTACCTCCTTCCCAAACACCTTAGGAAGGGGCCCAGGACCTTGAATTTACCTGGCTCACCGTTGGCAGGTACACCCCTATAAATCTTCGCTGAGACAGCAATGGCTGCAGCTCGGATTGGGTTCATTGGGGAGGGATTTGGGGTAAGGCAGAGAGAGAGGGCAGCAGATGGCCAGTGTGGTTTAACAGGTACCCAGAATGCTCCTATCTCCAAGGCCTCCTAAAGATTACAGATGTGCTTCTTCAAAGCAGCAGAGACGGGAGCGTGGGACAGGCGAACGCCCACCCCGCTCCCACCAGGGCCATGGGAGCCCGTGGGGATGCCTTTCCTCCCCACCTGCCTGGGAGAGGTCAAGGGCTGAGCCTTCAGCCCCCACGATAAGTGGGGTGGGAGGAAGCCATGAGCAAGGCTGGAGCTCACAGCCAGCTTCCAGCTGCCTCAGCTTGGCGTTCGGTGTGGCCAGTGCCACGTCCCTGGCTGGGAATACACATGAGTGGGGGGGCTGAGCCACAGAGCTCCCGCTCCAGGCTCCTGCTCAGCACCCTTCTGAGACCTGGCTGTCACCTAGGGGACACAGGTGGGTACTCAGCACCCGTTGCTTGTGGCTCCTCAGCTATATCCAAAGTTTTTTGGCTGTCAGCAGCCAGTGCCTGGTTTATGCTGAGGGGACTCTGCAGCCTGCAGGTAACACCCTGCTCCTGAACCTGTGGAGCTGTGCTCCTTTAGGGCACATCGTCCCTTGTCCCAGGGCGCTGCCAGCTCCTTGCTTCAAGCCGTGTATTATTTTATGAGCCTGACCACTCAAAACCTTTCCACTTCTTGTTTTCCTTGGGCTGTAATGTTTGTCCCTGGATGTACCCAAACTATTCACAGCAAGGTAAAAACAGCTACTGGGCTTCTCTGGCTGCTATTTCTTTGGCTGTAGCCTTACTTTCAGGTGAGAGGCACTCTGCAAGATGCTGGTTCAGAGTTATTTGGTAGGAGCTTGAGCAAAAAAGAAACTTTCCCATTTGCACAGTGAAGACTTGCCTGCCCCAGCCACAGAGGGCAAGGCACGGTGTGAAGGCAGAGTGCCAACAAAGTAGCCACTCACCCCAAGATAAAGCTGCTGAAGACTGATGTTAATTAAACAGAGAATGTTTTTGTTTCGGCATGTTTATTAATTATTATTATGACTGTTTGCAGTTTATATTGCCGTAATGCCTACAGGTCTGAATTAGCAGCCTGGAGTCACTATTGTCCAGAGAGCAAGCATCCAGGTGGGCAGAGGCCAGGCCCTGAAAGATTACCCACAAAAACAGCAGGAGCTCAAGCTAGCTTTTCATCCCACCAAAACTGTCCTTTTCCCCTTGAGGGGCACCTGAACTGTGCTGTTTTACACAGCAGGGATCAGAGGTGTGTCCTGAGGACCACTCTGGACCACTTCTGCCATGTGGCCACCAGTGAGGACTCAGGGTGGGGGGAGACCTGCAGAGCTCACAGAGAGGCTGGGAACCAGGTTCAGAAAGGACACTGGGTTGCCACATCACCTGTTTTTGTTGCAGTCAGTAACAAAGGTCTCCTCAGTGCAATGTTTTCTCCCTTCAGGCTGTTTTTCATTGTTCTGTGATGCAGGGGCCACAGACAGGAAGAAAAATGAAAGAAAGAGAAAGGGAAGGAAGGAAGGAAGGAAGGAAGGAAGGAAGGAAGGAAGGAAGGAAGGAAGAAAGAAAGAAAGAAAGAAAGAAAGAAAGAAAGAAAGAAAGAAAGAAAGAAAGAAAGAAAGAGACCAAAGAGGTGTGATCTTCTAGGCCCTGAAATCATCGCGAAGTCCAGGAGCCAGTTCTCTCCTACCAAGGGATCCTTTTCTCTTTCCAAGCAGGGCCAAGACAGGAGTAGAAAGTGAGAATGGATGTGAGGGCATCACAGCAGTGTGAGCATGGTCCTCTGCAGTGCCCCATCACCCCTGTTCCCACGCAGGACAGAGTGCCAGGGAGTACTCACAGATGAGCAAGTTGTGATGCGGGTCCCTTGCAGGGCAGGAGGCAGCAAGGGGAGCCCCAGAGCCTGTGGCTTGTAGCCCCGGGCAGTGACAGCAGGTGATGGCTGCTGTAGTCTCTGGGGGTTGAATAGCAATCCCAGAGCTTGGGAGGTGGCAGAGGCCAAAGCTCCTGCTGCTCTCTAATTTCCTGGGCATCACTAATTAGAGAAGGGGTGTTTCCTCCAGCCACCATCCATCACTGCTGCAAAGGGAGGCAAGCCCGTGTCTGGTAGCCTTGAGCAGTGATGGAGAGCTGTAAAGCTCCTGCCTTTCTGACAACCTCTTCACGTGTCTCACAGCTTCCCAGCGAGCTACCACTGTTTGAAAGGCAGACCACAGCCCTTGTGGTGTGCTCAGGACAGTGGAGGGACACGGAGAGCGATGGCCACAGCAGGCACCTGCAAGTCCTGCTGCCTCTGCCCCCCCGGGGGACTGCCTGAATGCTTCCACCTTCCCCCTCTCTCCCAGGGCAAGCCATCCTGCTCCAGGACCTCTCTGTTCCACAGGCTCCCTCCAAACTCTTCCGCTGACTCTTTAAATCAAAGCCAGGAGGAAAATGTTACCTGCCTGCAGCTTGAGCTGGCAAGCCTTGGGCAACTGTCTAGTGAGGCTATCTTGAAAAAAAAAACAAACTGAAAATGGGAATTCACCTGGGTTTTGATGCTTTTTGTTTCTTCTGAGGTTAGGAAGGAGAATACAGGTGTCCCTGTGCCCTGGCTTTCGGACAACATCCCTGCAACTGGGGCGCTGCTGAGGATGGAATGGATACTGCGTGTAATGTTATCTGGGGTCTCCGGAGGAGGAGGCCAGGCAGGAGCCCCCAGACTCCCTGGGCACAGGGCTGCTGAGCAGCTCTGTGCTCGTTCATTACACATCTCTGCATCCCCGTGTGCCCCCGTGAGACAGAGCTGATGCCAGAGAGGGGCACCCACTGAGATCTGCAGCTGGGGACCCCAGGAACGAGCAGAGTAAGAGTAAGAGTACGCCTGCCCTCTCTTTCATTTGCCTCCCTTTGTCGTGCCTATGAAGAATTAGTTTTTTCTTTTGAAGTCTCCCTCCTCCAGCCCTAAATAAGCTGCCTCATCACCTTGTCCCCCCTCTCCCACTGCCTGAGCTTTTCAAGCATGGCTTCCGAAACCACGGCTGGCTCTGGTTCTGCAGCACCAGCCAGGAGCTCGAGGATCCCTCCTGCTGCCTCCTTTTGCGCTGCTATCAGGTTCAACCTGTTCAATTAGTGGTGCCCCAGGCGCTGTGGGTTCCAGCTTTCTCTTTCTGCTTCATTTAATTTGAACACACGCACCTCTCCCTCCCTTCTCCTCCCTGCTCACTTCAAGGCCCCAGGCTCTGCACTGTGAAAGGCACAAGGCAGGGCATCACTTACACACCTGGAATATGTTGCAACAAGCCCAACAGCCTTTTACAAGGAAGTCTTGGGCCCAGACGATGAGTTAGAAAGTCCTTTTGCAAAGCCGCCTTTCTTGGGTAACAAAATGCACAGCTAAAACCCATTCACTGATTTCCAGTGCTCCTTGGGGGATTGGTTTTCTGACCTGCTTTCTTCCTTTTTTGGGGGGTTTAACATTGCCCTATGCACACGTGGAGAGCCAACCAGCCGTGTACACAAACAACACACACGATGAGGAAAGGATTAGCTGAAACTGCTCGCTGGCTTTTATTCCGGTTTCAAAAGGAAGCCGCTTTTAGAACACTTCGGTTGCTTGCCTCATCGTGGAGAGCCTTGTAATGGGCAACTCTCTTGCCCCATCCTGACGCTGGCGTGGAGATGCCTGAAGAAGATGCAGGATGGCAGATCCCATGTTGTGGGCAGGGTCCCTGTCGCTGTTGCGCTGTCACACAGGGTATGGAGGAGGCCGAGTCTCATTTCCCTCTGTGTGTGTGTGGACAACACTGGCTCTGGCACAGGGAGGGATGCTGTGCCTGTGCACAGTGTGTTGGAGCGATGCTCTCCCTGCCAGGGGAAATGCGGTGGGAGCGGGGACAAGCTCTGTGTGCTTTGTGTGAGCAACGCGACCTGACAAGCAGCACGCTGCTGCTGGGGACTTGGCTCTGCCGTGGGGACCTTTGGGGGCACCAGGCTCTCCAGAGGGGGTGAATTGGAGCATCTGAGCTGTGCAGCAATCCCCCACAAAGGCACAGCCTGCGGTGCTCCGGGATGGGTAAGAAATGAAACTTAAAACTAAAAATAAAGAAAATAATCTTATCTGTGAAATTGCACGCTCAGGTGCTGTTGGTGTTGGCAGGGAAGAACTGCAGCTCCAGGAATCTGGTGGTAGCCTTGAAGCTCCTTCACTGCCTGCAAGCCCAGCTGAGAGCCTCGGCCAAGCAGAGGAGCCCTTTGCAGTTTCCTGGGCAGCTCTTTACTGGCTGCATTGGCTGCTGGGCAGCTGCCCAGGGGCTCATGGGGCATTTGCCCTCATTGCTTGGCTGCTTGGAATATCTCTCTTGCCATAATACATCTGCCAGAGATGTTGATCCCAGTTCAGTAGGATGAATGGGACAAAAGAACTATCAAAATCGACACAGTTAGAGGTATTTTTGTCAGCAGAAATGCTGACTGCTGTGTGAGGACCAGCAGCAGCAGCAGCAGCAGCACAGAAAACAACATGATGATAACAAAGTGACAGAAAGTCGTTTGGCCTGTCATTTCAAGATGAAGATTTAAACATCCCTCTTACTGAGGAACCAGCTGGAAATATTACACCAGTCTGTGTTAAATCTCTTCTCTGCTGCCACCACACTCAGCTGTCCCACTCACGTGTTGGCTGTACACTGCAAAGCATAAAAGCTTGCATGTCTCATTTTTGTGCTGGACAGTTTCTCCACGTGGTTTCTTAATGCCTCGGGAGCTTATTCTGCAATATGCCATTTTTTCCTGCCACCAATCAACTTAAACGGTTGGTTGTTTGCTTATTTTACAGGCAGAGAAATATTTGGCCGAGCTATACTGCTGCAACAGTTTACCCAGAGCATTCATCATTGTTTACCAAAACTCAGTGGCTGGGTAGAACAAGAGTTCAGCCTGACCACTGCTGCTTGGGAGCCCAGAGGAGGTGCTGAGTGGATGCAGATGCCGTTCAAGGTCACCTTCTTCCTCTGAGTGAGTGTTAGGGATGCTCACTCAGCGTTTAGTGATGGACTCCTTCAGACGGGGAGCTGCTGGAAGCACCCCTCTGCACTGCAGGGAGGATCCCAGGCTGCTGCTGAGCAGAGCAATCCCCAGCGTGTGGAGCAAAATTTTGATGGGGATGAAATCAACGGGAATTTTTATGACAGATTTCAGTGTCAGTTGTCCTTTTTTAAAAAAAAAAAAAAAATTAAAAATGAGTGCACTGTTGTCTTTTGTCTCAATCTTTTGCAACCTTCAAAGGCTGCCTCAAACCTGTTTCAGCCACTTTCTGTTTTGAAACGGTGAGAAGACGACCATAAAGCTCCCTGTAGCCTGTCTGTCTCACTGGGGTGACTCACTCCAAAATGCCACAGGTCCATGACGGTGGCTCCGTGCTCCCTGAGTGGGATTTAGAGTGAGGACCAGCCGGGGGTGGATGGGAGTGTGGGGTGCTCCTGAAGCCTCACCTCCATCTGCCTGGTGCCTCCTGGGGGTGATGAGTACAAATGTGCACCCGTGCGAGTGGATTTGAAAGGCAATAAAGACGTTTAATGCAGGAACTTGTGTGAGCCTTTGTTTGTAAATCCCTGGGTTTGCTATACCTATCCCTCAGGAAGGTGATACAGCCAGCGATCTAATTTTTCATGCATTTTACCATTAAAAAGGCATGCTTTCAAGAGGGCTGGAAGAAAAGAGGCCGTGCTTATTCCATTGACCCCGTGCTATCTCTTTATAAACATGGCTGAAGGATTTCTATGGCTGAGATGGGTAACAAAAGGCTCTGCAGAGCCACAGCTGGGATTTTTCATGCTCCAAGGAGAGACGAGCATCTTGCATCCCACCGAGGGCTTTGGCTGGAGCTGCCGCAATTGTTCCCACCTCTTTCCCCTCTCTTTCACCCGGGACAACCTGCACGGGTGCTCCTCGGGCTGGAGGAGAGAGGGGAAAGAATGAGGATGCTGGGCACGGGGTGAGGGGGAGCGGGAAGAAGAGGAGAGGAGGAAGGACAGGAAGGGCGAGGAGGGACAGGCAGCCAGAGCGCACCGCGAGGGAGAGGAGAAAGGTGGCAGGAGGGGGTTCGCGGCGAGGCGAGGGGACGGGAGCTGCCCCTTTCCCTTGAAAGCGGCTTTTCAGATGGAAATGGCGGGGTCAGCAGCAGCCCTCGGACAATGGCCCCCTTCGCTCCGCTCCCCGCGGGCACAAAGAAGCGGGAGGACGCTGCCGGGGGAGCCCCGCTCCGCTCCCCCCGGCCCGGGGCGAAGCGAGGGGCGGCCCTGCCGGGGCTTCCGCCGCTACTCGGGCGCAGCCGGGCTGCTCGCCCAGGGCCCGCGGGGCACGAAAACTGGCTGGAAGAATGCTAACAAGGTGGGGGGAGGGGGAAAAAAAAAGACGGCGAGAGAGAGAAGCTGAAAGATTTCAACACAAATAATCTTCAAGGAGTGTTCTGTAAACAGAACGGAGGGCAGGGCGCCAGGAGCACCTGCCTCTCCGCATTGACATTAATTGTTTGGGGAAGAAGGGAAAAAAAAAACCCCTCGTCTTGCCGCGCGTGTGCCCGTGCCCGAGCGGCTGGGGAGGCGGTGGGTGCTGCCTGGCAGTGGTGGGTGATGCCTGGCAGGGGTGGGTGATGCCTGGCAGGGGTGGGTGATGCCTGGCAGGGGTGGGTGCTGCAGCAAAGCCAGCAGGTGCTGGTGGGTGCCTGCCCTGCATCTGCTCTGCCTTCCTCTGCCGCTTCATTCCTGGGTGATGCCTGAGGATCCGAATGCTTGCTAAAGCTCTTGGTGGTTTAAATCTCTTAGTGTCTTATATCACCCTTGGTTCCTGCTATTGTTTTCTCTCCCTGTACCGTGTGTAATCCCTTGCCGGGCGCTGCCAGGCTCCTGACCTCGCAGCTCCCCTGCATCGCCGAGTTCCTCAGGCGCAAGTTTTGTCCTGTTCTGGGGGTGGATATAAAGGAGCTGGGAGGCTCCTGCACCCACACAAGCAGTGGAGAAGGATTAGACCGTGCACGAACAAGTCCCTAATCGTACAGTTTGGCAATCTCCCGGTAAGCCACCTCACCCCTCCCAGCCGGGAGTTAATCTCCCGGTCTCAAGTGTGTGGCACCTCCGGCAAGCAGCATCAGGGCCTGCAGGGGCTCAGGGGAGGATGATGCTGTGGCAGCCCCGGTGCCATTTCCCTCTACCCCTTTCCAGCCTGCAACCTGTGCCAGCCTTGGCTGAAGAGCTCTCTGCCTCTCGTGAGCACACCTCCAAGGACCTAAAGCGTTGACACACCAGTACACACATTTTAGGTTGGGATCCTAAGGGAACCCATTATGCGCAGCATCTCCAAACAACAATAACCTGGGAGCTGCTCCTTCCCTTGTAGCCATGAAGGACATCGAGGCACACAGGGTTATTCGATGGTGGTGGGGATGTGGGTGGGCTGGACACGATGCAAATGCAGATGGGACACAAGGCTGAGTGCTTGTTTGGTGCTTGGAGTGTAACTGAGGCTGCCAGAGCTGCCTCCGGGACACCTCCTGTCTCCCTGCTTAAACAAATAACGCTCGCCTGAGGCACACAGCAGGCCCCAGCAAAGCAATCCAGAAATCATCCGCCGGTGCTGATGGATTTGTTAGCTGGTGTAAAGGGTACACTGGTTTCATCTGAACACCGCAAGGCTGATTACAACTTGCTAAAGAGCTTTCCTGGCTGTTGCATTCAAAGATCTTCCTACAGATGCAGCTAATATCAGCAAAGGGCTGACGGCTAATGTTTGTTTGCTGCTCTGCCTTGGAGCTAGAGGGCACGACCAAATTTTGCAGGCATTGCTCAATTACCATGAAACAGCACGTCAAAACTTCTGCATTTGCTCACCTTATGCATGCAGAAGAGTCTGGATAGCAGTGTCACGGGAGGTGACTGTCCAGTTCGGCAACACAAGCTGGAAAATGACCAGCCAAGGCTCTGTGATGGGGAGCAGTTCTTACAGTGCTTCCCCCAAGGGAGAGAAATCTGCAGCAAAGTTGTGTTTGTCATAGCATCACCTACTTTAAATGAGGGTTATGTGGGTGCAGCAGAGCACTGGGAACTATGTGGTGTTCTGTTGGTGCTGCATTACTCCAAGGTTTTGGCATTGATGTGATCTCCAAAGCTTAGGGAGATCTGCTGGAGGAAAGCACTGGTGAAGTTGAATATCTCCTGTTCCCTGCTGTTAACTAGGTTTTGTTATTTGATGCCCAAGCTTTCATTTTTCTGTCTCCAGCTTTCTTCTCTTGATAGTCAACCATCCTTACTTGGGACACTTTTAAACCTCACTGTTTTGGCTGCAGACTGACTTAACTTTTTTCTGTCCTGCCTAATGTCCTCCTCAGTACATCCTAGAAGTGCCTCTCTCTGCCCCATCACTCCTCTTTTGGGAGTGTCCATCCCACCTTAGATCCTGGCTCTGGATGCTCCCAGTGAATTGCACATCCCCGAGCAGTCAGACCATGCTCGGCGTCCCCAGCTGACATCAGGGACCCATGCACAGTTTCAAGCCCCACAAAGGATGGGGAAACCTGCAGATCTGGGGGGAGGAAAAAGAAAGAGGCTGCCTGTGGCCAATGCCTCTTTCCCCCCATCCTGCCCTCTCCCAGTTTAACCATTAACAGGCTGGCTGGCCCTGCCGAGACAATGGTCTGTTTGTTTAGCATGGGGGGAGCTCGTATCGGGGGCCTGGCAGATTTATCAAAGCGGAGTGATTAGCTCTATTAGAGAAGGGATTTGTGTAAACAAAAAGACAGGTGCAAAGAGACGATTCCAGCTGGCAAGGGCTTCACGGAGCATGAAGCATTTCAGTGGCAATAAAACTTCTTCCAGGAAACAGAGTCAGACTGGAGGGAGCGTGTGTGGGTTTAACCTATTTGACTGGCCCGCCCGACCACCGACCCTCCCAGCCGTTCATCCTCTCTGGCCCAGGCGAGGGGGATGTGGCCTTTGGTGTGCCCATGTCTCTCACCGCTCCCTGAGTTTCCTCCTGTGGATGGGCTGCAATGTTGACACGTGGTAGTGGAAGCTGTCCCTTGGGGATGTGCCACTTGTCACCCCTGAGCCGCATAATGGACTCCACTTTGTAGCGGGAAGGCTAAACCCTGTCCTGCCGTCCCAGTGGTCTTCCTGCCTTCAGCCTTGTCCTGCTGGAGTGATGCTGGACCACCACGGTCCCACCAACTGTCAGCAAAGATGTTTGTCATTTGCTGACAAATATGGCTTGGTGCAAGCCTGGTGCCAACCTCTGCAAGAAGGGACAAAGGCTGAATCCCCAAAATGCCCAGACTTTGACCTGTTTTGAGAGCTTTCTTTGGAAACAGAAGAGGAAAGCCCTAGTGACAGCACACATACCATAATCTACTCATTCAAAACACCTCTGTTCACTGCATTTACAAATTTATCCTAATAGCTGCTCCGTGAAATTATTATTCAGTTTAAACTACACCAAGACCAGAATAAGCCTAATTTTCACCCCACTGCCAAAGTGGATAAAGCTTCGTCACAAGAAACACTCGAAAGCAGAGCACGCAGCTCTCCCAGCCCACCTCTCCAGAGCATTGCTGAGCAGAAGTTGAAGTTTTGATTGTGAGAGGTTGTGTGAGTGAAGCAAAGCAAGGAAACAGGAGGAAACTCACCATGGGCTGAGTTTTTGTTTCTCTGATTTGAGATCTCGGCAAATATCTCAGGAAATAACCCAGGAAAAGAGAAATTTGTCACCCCCAGCTGCAGTTCATTGTCACAGCAGAGGACTGGTAACAATAATCTGTCATTTTTTCCTTCTGCAATAGCCTTTCCTGCAGTAGCAGGTATGTTTTCTGCTTCCCATGCTGCCCATGTCCTCAAATGCTCTCTTCAAAGGAGCTCCACTGATGCTGTAACATTTCACTGAGTGTAACGTGCATGAAACTGTTTCTTCAGACATGTTATGTTGGCCAAGAATGTATTAGCAATGCTGGCTGAGGGCTGGAGTTTGTGGATGATTCAGGCCCATGAGGCACCTAAGCACCTACTGAGCTTTTTAGAAGCACTCTAGATTAGAGAGTGCAATTTTAGATACTGACTTGTTTGTGTCTTTAGACACCCACCAATGCTTGACTTATTTCTCTCTATTATTATTATTTTCCTTTTATTACAATTTATTATTATTATTGTTATATTTTGGTTCAATTATTAAACTGTTCTTATTCTGACCCACGAGTTTTCTCACTTTACCCTTCCAGTTCTCTTCCTCCCATCCCACTGAGTGGGGGAGTAAGTGAGCAGCTATGTAGTGCTCACATCCCAGCTGAGGTTAAACCACAACAGGTGCCCAGGGAAAAATCCAGTCCTCTGGGTGGCTCCTGAGACCTCTCTTGTGCACAGGTCACTGGTGTGCCCGAAGGCTGCAGCCAGGGTGCCACTGCACACCACTGATTTCTGCACGGCCTGTGGAACTTCAATCCACCTTGCCCTGCCTTGGCTTTTTTTTTTATATATACCAACAGAGATGATAAGGTTGGTCTCTGTTTGCAAAGTATGAAAGATTTCATGAGCTGTTGCTCTGCTTGCAGCTGGCCACGTGTGTGACTGCATTCTTTGACTGGTTGGATGTACTGTTTATCACTGAAGGTAGCTATAAAATAAAGCCCTGGGGCTATGTCTTCAGAAACAGGTGCCTCAAATGTGGGCCCAAAACATGCACATCCCTAAGGAGAGCTGTGCAGCAAGCGCTGGGCCCTGTGCACACACCACCCGTGTCTCTTGAACTGTACTTTCAAGAAACTTTCAACTGCCCAAAGTCTGGTGCGACTTAAAGTCATCCCTTGAAGTCCATCTTTGTATAGTTTTGAATACTTTGAATTTTTAATTTTGCTTTACTGAGAAATCCAATGTCTCACTCACTGCATCTGTGTCTCCTCTGCACTTGCTGTATGCATGACTTGTGTGTTTGGTCCCTGGATGAGGACGATTGTCATTTTTCCTGCTGCATTCCCTGCCACCCTGCAATTGTGACCTGCCAGCATTCCGCTCCATGCTGTTCCTCTGTTTACGGGATATGTGGGGATAATAATGACACAGATGCTACAAACAACTCTCTAAGCCTGAACAGGCCCCAGCATGTGAGCTCCCTGTTATCAGGTTTGCGGTGGTGCCTTTTGCATCTTCTTTCATGCTAACACTGTTTCACCACCAGGAGCGTGCATGTCCCCCCTCCTTCTCCCTTCCTATCTTGCTGGTTTATGACCATTTGTTGCTGTTCATCTCAGCTGAAAACAAAAGAGCAAGAAAAGATGTGTGTGTGTGAAATCAAGAGATTCAGTGAGGGCAGAGCTGGTGTCGAACCACAGAAGGACCTAAGCAAAGCCCTAAGCACTATACCTGATTTCTCATATTCATGCTTTCCTCACAGCTAACAAGCCTCTGTGCTGCTTAGAGCTAAAACCTTTCTGGTGGAAGTGTTCCTGTTTTACCAGTATCACATAATTTGCATTGAGGGTCAGTTCCACTTTCTCCTGGCATTTTGTAGCCATTGAAAGGAGAAAGCTCAGAGGCTCTGCTCTTGCCTCAGACTTCAAGGAACAGAGCATATTTCACCCCATTAATGGGAAAGCATCAATTCCCTTGTGCATTCAAATGGCAAAATAGATCCATCAGCGTGACAGAACTGTCTGAGGGATCTTCATTTATGCCTTTTCCCCAAGGGTCAAATAGTGGACATAGGCAAGAGTGGAAAGAAAACCGGGCTCATGAAAATTCATGCAATTATTTCTTGGCAAGTCATCACTATCATTTCGCTTTTGGGTCAGAACGGTGTAGAAATGCTGGTGGCTGGGCAGAGATCCCGTGAACCTGGCCTGCCTGCTGCCTTGCACACCCCACCAAGGAGCCTGAACACAGCACACTGCAGTGAAGAAATGGCAAACCCGTGATTTCCCCTGCTCTGCTCTCCTCCTGGGCCGTGCTTTGCCAAGGGTGTCTTTTGCTGCACCGTCACTCAAATGTAGTTTGCACATAGGCAGGAAGTGAACGAGAGGGGAGGCAAATGAGGTGTTCTGCCCCTGGCTTCTTAACAGAAAGGCTCCAGTCTGCTCTGCCACGTAACCAAATGCATGCAAATGAGGGGTGTCAGCGATGTCTAATGGTGGCTGTTTCAGAGGAGGACGGGGTAGTGCTCACTGAAACCTGTGACACCACTTGTATGCTGTAACCTACGGATGACCTGCTGGCAGCCCCAAAAATTGCAATGCATGTACAGAAGGTGTCTTTTGGATTGTCTGGATGTCACAGATCTCTGTGCTTTGATGAAAGGACAGCGTGAGTCCTGCATGTCAGTCATGGCTGACATTGCTCTGGGTGGACCTGGGCTAGCTGAGGAGGTGCCAGGGGCCCTGTGCAGCCTGTGCTTGATGCCCAGCAATGTCACATACTGGCTGGTCATGTATTGTCCAGCTGGAGAGATAGGGCTAGAGACCCACCACTCTCACTGCAGTCAGAGGGCTTCCAGCTCAGGACACCCTTTGTCTCAGATAGCTCTGCTGCCATGTGTTATGCATTTCACCCTCTCGGTGCCAGGCAGCAGCAAAGATCAGCACTGTTTCTAGGAATGGAGGAGTGTAAACCTACAGATGCCTCATTTCTGGGTGCCCTATTTGCATTTTAGCCCTCCTTAGGCAAGGGCAAACAACAGAGCTGGAACGGAGCCTGATGCAGCCTCTCTCCTTGAAAGCTGTCCCAGTGCTTCCCAGCAGCACGGAAATGCAGCAAGACTCCCAGAGCCCTGCACACCTCTTGTCTGGAATATACACTTGTGTGGAGAGGTACAAGTGCTTCCTATTTGGTAAGTGCTCTTAAGAGCTGTTTACAGCTTGCAGACACCAGCAGAAATCCCTGGGAGGATGGAAAGGGAGCTGCCACCCGAAACCCTTCTACTTGGGATTAATTCGTGCTTCACAGCATGTTTCCCTGATGGAGCAGCAGTGGCCCCAGGGATTAATCCTGTGCTAACCAACCCACTGGCTGGCCCCAGCCCCACTCCTCCTGCAGGCAGCACTGCTTCTCGACAGAAGGTCTTGCCCCGGGTTGCTCCATGGCCCCCAGTCCTGGGTTTCCATCAGAAAGGATCATCTGTGATGTGTGGGCTGCGGGCAGGCAACACAGAAAATTAATACCCTTTTCTTCACTGGCTCGGAGGAGGGAGAGTTTCCTGCCATCCGAATCGTGCCATCAAGATCTGCTACAAGAAAACAAAACTAATAATACCAACAGCAACAAAAAGCTCTCCTCTTGTAAAGGAGGCCCAACAACAGAAAGGAGACCCGACAACAAGGCTCATGTGTTATGACAGCTCTCAAGGACAGCCCTAGACCTCAACCATCTCTGGGGACATTCGTGGTCCTCCTTCTGGGAGGACAGCCTGGGTACCAAAGGGCACCAGCACTGCAGCTTTGTGACAGAGAGGTGCTGGGCTGCTCTGAAACCCTTCTGCCAGGCACTCAGCACCTTTAATGGCTGTGCAAAGACCTGCTCAAGCCATGACAATTAGGAAAAAAGACCCTCAAAGAAAGACTTGAGTATGTGGAAGGACACAGAAGTTATGAAGGCAAGAAAGGGTTCCTTCACTATCTTTTATGTGCTGGCTTATGAGTCTGGGTGGCTGTTGAGATGATTTGTAGTGGGGGACCATCAGTGATTGCAATGGCTGCTGCTGGTCTTGATAAAACCCTAAATTTCAATCACGAGTCTCTGTCCTTGCCTAGGCTTTCACAGAATCACAGGACAGGTCAGAGTGGAAGGGATCAGAGTGGGTCATCTGATCCAATCTCCCTTTTCAGGCAGGGCCATCCCAGAGCACGTGGCACAGGATTGTGTCCAAGTGGTTCTGGAATGTCTCCAGTGAGGGAGACTGTACAAATTTTCTGGGTAATCTGTTCCAGTGCGCAGTCACCCACACAGTAAAGTTCTCCCTCGTGTCTTTTCCTTTTCCTTTTCCTTTTCCTTTTCCTTTTCCTTTTCCTTTTCCTTTTCCTTTTCCTTTTCCTTTTCCCTTTCCCTTTCCCTTTCCTTTCCTCTTTCCTTCACTCCCAGGTATCAGCAGCAAACCTACAGAGAAGGGTACAAAAGATGAGCCCTGCAGCCTGGTGAGCTAAGCTGCAATGGAGTGACAATATTCCTCATGCCTGCTGGTGCAGCAGAGCAGAACTCTTTAGAGAGGGCAGGTTCCTGAGCTCCTCTTCTGTGCCAGGAAATCCCAGTTATACCCATTGCTTGGTGCACACATCGGCCTGGAGAGCCAAAACTGATAAGCAGAGGCAGCAGCCCCGGGGCTGAAGGCCACCAGGGAAGAGGATGGCAGGGTTCTACTGCACAATGGTGATGGGGACAGTGGCCACACAGCTCTGCCCTCATGGGTGTAAAGGCGTCTGGGTGAAGCAGTGGCCCTTGCTGAGGCAGCAGCCAGCTTCTCCTTACTGCAGCAGGGGGTTTTGGCCAGCTGCCTCATCCTCAGCAACCCTGAAACCCCTGTGGGCCCTTCCAACTCTGTCCTGCTGTAAGTGGCTGAGAATCCTTCTCATATACACCTGACATTGGCTTACCAGCCTTTTGTTTTGTTTTGTTTTATTTTTTTTATTATATTTCATTTTATTTTATTTCATTTTATTTTATTTTATTTCATTTCATTTCATTTCATTTCATTTCATTTCATTTCATCCTGGATAGCTCCCCTATGGTTTGGCAGCACTTGCAGTGAACCCTGGCCCATCCTAGGGCAGGGGGCACCTGTCTGGTGAGGGCTTTGCTGGAGCCCAGCTCCGTGCTGCCGGTGGAGCATTCCTCATGCACCCTTTCCGCAGAAGTGTGCATGCCTTTTGTTGCCTGCCAGGGAAGCGGAGGAACAGGATTGCTCAATTAACATATATGTACCTTGGCAGGGCACCAGCCCGAATCGCTGGCTCCACCCTGCCTTCCCTCCCCTGTAGCCATATCGTTTCCCCCCTCCTCCTTTGACATACCATTCCTCCTCGCTATCGAGGCTAATCTTCATCAGTCATTGCCCTGATGCTCTCCTGCTCTGACATGCTCCGAGTTTCAGTACAATTCCTGCGGCAGGTCGTGTCACGTCCTCTCACGCCGGCTGCTTTACATGGATCCCCGTTGAGGCACCGCACAGCCTTGAGCAAGACTTCTTCTGCTTGCAGTAATTTAGGGTGTCTTTCTTTATTGCTGGCTGTTCAGCTCCCCGGGAGGAGGAGCCGAGGCTTTCAGTTTGCTTTGGAGAGCTGGCTAAAACGCGGCACGGGGCAGAAACCAGCCAGCGTGTTCCAGCTTGAGCTCCCGCCTGTGTGATTTAGACACTGAGGGATGCAGATTTCTGGAATGTCAGTGAGTTTCACTTGGGGTGGTTTTTTGTTTGTTTTCCAGAAGGGCCAGACTGATACCCTGTTTATGGCCAGCACACTGTGCTCTTTTAAGCAAAAAGGTTCTGCTTCTGCAGAGCATTTTGCCACGTCTGTGCTGCTGCAGAAGATCCATCACTTCCCTCACCAGCCCAGGTGTGAAAACGCAGAAATCAAGGTTGTAACAAGGGAAGGAGTCAGTCTGTGCCATTCATCCCTCCCTGAACTTCTTTTGCCCTGTGATTCCCTCAGTCCCGTCCTTCCTCTCTGCAGGCCACACCAACACCTTTTCCCATTCTTCACTTGCACTCTCTGTTTCCGTGCATCCCTCCCTGTTTGCTTCAAAACTTTGCAGGGTTGTGCTTTATCCTGTTAGATGACACTTTGCAACTCAGCTGTGCAGTGCTCAGCATGGCCTATAAAGAGGTGCTGCCCTTTTCCTGGTAAGAGGTCTGTGAAATCTCCCTCCTGTCCGCTCAGGCCATGTCTTGCTGGTGGAGGTGGGTTTTGCAAAGCACTAAGCAGCGCCTTTCAGTGAGGGATCAGTGACGGGGAAAACCTTGGTAGTTTTGATTGTGCAGGTGAAGGAGAAGTACCTGAACCACCGTAAGGATAAGCCTGGGGCATTAAGAGGTGAAACATCTCCTAGTATGGGCCACAGGAGCAAATCAGGAGGCTCAGTGGAACCAAGGCAGTGTTCCTGTGTCCGTGATTGCCCAGGCTGCTCGGTTAACATGCAAAAGAGATCGTGCAGCTTTCATGTTTACATCTGGTATCGCTTCCCTGGGCAAGTCACAGGGCTGGGCAATGGGCTGTGATCTGTGGTCTCCATGCTTTGTTATATAGTGGTTACATGAGCTGATATTGCAGGGCACTTTGAATACTAATTAGGTGTTTGCATGTTATCTTTTGCCCTAAGTAATTGCCCTAGAGCTGACGGATGAGATGTGGTGAGAGAAGGCTGTGCCAGAGAGAGGACACATTGCATGGAGAGGGGTGAGGCCATGGAGACTGGGACGTGTCCTTACCTCTTGCTAAGTTGCCAAAGGAAGTTTAGAGTCAAGCTGAGAAATGTAATCAAACCAAGTTATAAATATACCAAACTATAGCAATACCACTTTGAGTTTCCAGGTGTTTCTTTCTTGGTGGTGTTACTGCTGCTGGGTAGCAAAGAAACTCATGGAGACAAGAGAAATCCTCTTTCATGAAGGACTCTGAAGTTTCCCAAATCTGTGCCCTTTCTAATATGGTGCTGTTCTCCCTGTGATCCTTTGAGCTAGGCTGAAACATTCCACATTTATACTCTTTAGGGCTATATCTCACAAATGACATGTAAAACTTCAAACTGAAGAAGGTGGAGCAGCCCCTGGGCCCTGGTGTCCCTGGCCATCTCACCTGCTCCATCAGGGGAGGGAAGGAGCAGAGCAAGGAGGGAGAGGAGACCCCATCCATGGTGGGCATCATTTTTTGCCTCCCCCTCTTATTTCCACCATGGCAAACAGCTGTTGCTTTTATTTTAATTAACAATAAATAAGGAAGAAGGAAGTTCTGAATTCAGGTGTATGGAAATGCTTGGCCAAAAAGCAGAAAACAAGAGAGAAATCAGTTTGAGGAACTTATTTCCTTTCACCGTGACAGCTTTATCCTCTCCTGAAAAGAAAAGGGCAAGAGCGAAACATGCCTGGTGTAACCGCTAAACCACTAAAAAGGCCAACAAAAATGGGTTGCTTAACAATTGGTCTTCAAATAAAGGTGGAACAGAGCCGTGCTTGTTGCAGGCCTGTTCCCTATCTTTGCTCCCCATGACTAAGACATTTATCACGTGCTAAACCAGGGCGAGTTATTGCACTGCAGAAGCACCGATGACACTGAATCTGGAGGTTCTCTGCAGTGGTGTCTTCAGACGTGCTGTGCCAGAGCCAGGCTGGTGGAGCTGCTCAGCTTAGGCTCACTGGACAGCCCTGAGTACCTTTAGGGACCCTCATCCAACCTGGGCTGCAATCCCGACGGCAAGGGACCAGCTGAATCCTGCTACCCTTTGTGCCTGCTGGAGTTTTGGCCATGCCTGGGCAGCCTGGCTCTGCCCCCAGCCCCTCTGCTCCCCCTCCAGTGCGACCAGCCAGTGCCTGGGCCCCGAGACAATGGGGAGGAGGAGGAGGGCATTAGGCAAATATCCCCCGGCTTCTTAAGATTCCTGCTTAATGAGCACATTTGCTCTGTGCCGCATTGCCCCCCTATCAGTAATCTTATCAGGCTGAGCCTGCCTCTGCCACCTGCAAGCAGAGATATCAGAGGTTGGGGGGGGCATAAACCAGTTTAAGTTCCTAGGCACTAAAGTCAAGAACGAGTTTCAAAGTGAACTTATCACTTTGTTTTTGTCATAAAAAAAAAGAAAAGGGATAAAATATGACCGGCTTGCTTTATGATTCACTGATTGCAGATGTTTCCTGTCAGGTGGCCGCAGTGCTCGGCTTTCTGTTTGTCACTTCCAAAAGGCAAAGGCGCTTGGCACCATTTGGAGCACGTCTTGAGCCACCAAGCCTTACAAGCTGCCTCCCCAGGAGGTGCCAGGTCCGAGGGCTTCACGTCTCTACGTGCCTGCATCTGTGCCAAAGGACTTTCATATCTGTTCTTGGGCTAAAAACACATTTCCAGAAGGAGTCATAGGGACCTGCCGAAGAAAACGAGGTGTGGTAACGGGTGACTTCCCACTGCCACTTCAAGTGGGTTCTAAAGTATTTTCTGGCCAACTGCTCAGACATCTTACTCATACCAGGTTCGGGTCGGGTCTTGACCAGCAAACGGGCAGAGAATTACACCTGACCTCACCTGTGGCCTTACCAAGTCCTGCGGCCTGGGAGCCTGGACACCATTCAGGGGTTCAGTGCTGGCCCATTCCTGACTGCATTTACCTTGGAGCCTGGCACAGGCTTTATCACGTCCAGGCACAAGCCAATACACAGCCACTACCTTCATCATTAAAGAACAGAACAAAACATAAATCCCCCATTTCTGCAAATGTATTACAAATATGTAGGACCTGAAGTATTTGAAAGTAATCTTGACTATGTCAAGATGAAAATTCTGTTCTATCAAGAAAGTTTTGAAGCCCCATCCTTTTTTCAAGTGACAAGTTGCATCAAACATCTCGGAGATCCTGAGTAATAGAAATCCCAGAAAAGACATGTGCTGGACACGGCACCGCTGGCATGAAAAAATGTGATTTATCTCTCTTTTGGTTGTTTATCTTATGGATGCCAAGAGAATCATAGCCCACCTCCCTCATTAGCCATGCCACGACTGCATCAAGGCGTAAATACGGGGTTTATGGAAACAGTGAGTGTTTCCAGGGTATGTTTGGCTGAACAGCGATGCTCAGCATCCTTCCAGCAAAGCAACAACGTGTATGGACCTGCTGTGTTGCCATCGATGGCCGTCTGCTGTAAGGTCTTCCTTGGGGTCTGTCTGAGAGTGAGCAGTGGCAGGGGCATGCAAAGACAGACGATGAAGCAAGAAGGGCATTTTTTGACATCCATCCCTGGCTGCTGGCCTGTGCCTGTGCCCAGCCAGGTGTGCTGGTGCCGAGCAGCTGGGCTGCAGCCACGCCGGAGCACTTGCGACCCCGCAGCTTTGCGTGCCCAAGTTGCTGACGTGGGTCAGGATGAGAGATGCCAGCCTTATTCTGGAGATGGCGAAGGAGCCTTTTCATCTCAGGCATGGCTGTGAGCAGCCCTCACACATGGGCTGAGGTCTGGGGGCAAAGCCCTCAGACGAACACACTGCTAAGCACACCACTGAGCCCTCTCAGAGCTGAGACCTGCATCCAAATGCCATCTTGGTGCTATTTTCGAAGGGGGAAAAACCCACCCTGAGACAGAAGAATGTAGAGGCTCTAAGAGTTATTTTCCCCCTCTTTCTCCCCTGCTGAGCCATGAGGGTGCAGGGTAGCTGGAGGCAGAGCTTGCTCAGGGTCTGTCAGCTCCCCAGCCCTACCCTGTGCTTTAAACAGGACAAACAGGTTATGACATTAAAGTTTCAAAACCTAGGGGGGTACCTCACATAGGAGAGGTTAATGCAGGGGCACTCTAGGCCCCTGGAGAAGGGGAGGGGATGCTTTCAGGCTTGAAACGCAGACACAACTTTTCCAAAATTGGAGCTGGCTCAGAAGAAAACCAAACTCGCTCTCCCCTCCCACATCTCTCCTCAAGCAGCTCTGTGAAGGCTGTACCTTGGCAGGTGGAGGCTCGAAAAACACATTGCCTCAGGCAAGGCTGTATCTCACCCTGATCAGAGCAGCCCAGGGCCAGGATCCATGCACTGGCTGGAGAGCTCCGGAGCATCCAGCTGAGGGGGAATACTGCGCTCCCCTTCCTGAGCACCAGTCTGAAACAGCCCAGCCATACCCAAAGATCAGGAGCTTAAACCCAGAGCCTGCTGGAGATGCTGCTGGTGGAACTGAGCCTGAAAGAGAAAAGACACAAGTGGGCCTTGGGTNTTGGAGATGCTGCTGGTGAAGTCTCTGTCCCATTCCCACCACCATGGTGGAACTGAGGCTGGAAGACAAAAAGACACAAGTGGGCCTTGGGTTTATTACTCTAACTGTCATGTTGGCAGGGGAATGCTGTGGGCAACCCACAGGACTGTGGGATGAGGGATTTTGGCAGGATCAAGGGGAAAACTTGCCCTGAGAAGCAGGGAGGAAAGCTCTCGTCCCTGGGCATCTCTTCCCTGCCATGGCCTGAGTTCCCTGTACAACCAGCAGTTTATGGAGGGTGAAAAGAAAAAAACTTCTTTTTGGCTGCCCCATGGCCTGGGGAGCCCCCGTGTTGTGCCCTTGCCTCCTCACCGTGGGTGCTGAAGCCCCAAAATTAGGCGGCAGCACCCACCATCATGGCGCAGAGCTGCCCTGGCGGGGTCAGCAAGCAGAAGTTGGGTGTCAAAACACCCCTGTGCAGGGTCCATCACCATGCCTACCCCGGCAATGCCAGAGCAATCTGCAAAAGAAGCAAATTCTTGCCAAAAGGTGAGAGGAGCCTTGGAGGACCTGGAAAAGTTGCTTGTGAGCTATTAACTGAACCACAGGTTGGGCAATGTACCAACTTTAAAGTTGCTGTAGTGGGAAGGACCTCTTTGGGGTCCAAAACACCCTCTAAGGGTCACCCCAGGAATAGTGGTGTCCAAGCAGCCAGCTGGTGTTAGCACAGGTTCTGGGGCTCGGGAGCTGCCTGCGCTGCCTGTGAGGGAGAAGGAGAACAAGCAGCTTTTGGGGACAGGAGTAACCACTAAGTATGGACAAGAAATACTTGTTATACTCCAGCAGCATCCACGCTGTCCTTTGTTTCCTTGAAACTGCTAGGAGCCCTCCCGTGGGATTTAATGTACAGTTTTACAGGAGAACAAGATTTGTCCATCCACTTACAGTGCAAAGGTGAATGGCATCAGGAGAGTAACCGGTGTGCCTGGTCCCAGGCATGTTTGGTGCTCAGGGCATGGGGAGCTGAGTGGGAAACCCCCCAGGGACTCCTAACAGGAGCTCCAGAGGCTGACCATTGACCTGGGCTCCCTCCCAGTTCCAGCACAGTTCCGTGGGGTCCCCTTCTATGCTGTTTCCTAACTAAGAGATGGTGTGGCAGAGAGGGAGGTGCTGTGTGTGAGTGTCCCTCGGCCATCCCTGTGTGAGGGGGGCAGTGGCGGGGCATCCCAGCTGCTCTTCCACCACTGCAGTGGAAAGGGCAGGCAGAGAGAAGGCTCCACGTTGCTTGAGCTCCCCCCACTGCCTGTGCTCCCCCATGGCTGACAGGTCCCCAGACCCTGGGAGAGTGACACCCTGACATTTCCCCTTCTCCTTCTGTCTCCAAGTGTCATTTCTCAGCACAGCCAAGCTCTCTGTCCCCTGCGGTGCTTTGTAGGGCACCCGCTGCAGTCGCTGCATCCAGCAGGAGGGAGAAAAACAGGGGGAGGCAGCGAAACGCAGATAAAAACAGTCGGGAACCCCCCCCATCTGCCAGAGGGTCAAGGTTTCACTCCCAGCCATTGTGGGAACTTCTTCATGGATCCATATACTAATTTCTTAAAAAAATAATTTCTTCTAGCTCGTGAAGCCCTCCAGTGACAAGCTGTCATCTTGCTCTTTTAATCGTATTTTGTGCCTGTGCTGCTTTCTAGGCGAGTCTTCGAGCTGCTTCCTAGCTCTCCCAACGCTTAACCATTTGAGGCCTGAAAGACAAGCAGAGATGTTTTTCCCTTTTCTGGAGGATGAATCCATCCCCCCTTTCGCCTTCCTTTCAGCAGCTGCTGGAGCTGGTGCAACAGTTAATTTGCAGTAAGATCCCTGCGAAGGAGCAGGGAGAGCATTCGGGGAAGAAAAGAATGGCAGTCCTCAAGGAAATCCCCTTGTGACTCCTGGTTCAGCTCAGATCTAGGTCCTAGGGAAGTACAAACTAAATATTCTTAACTATATGGTGTTCTCCGCAGCTCTCTGAAGGGAGCCAAAGGGCTGAAAAGATGGTATGGAAGAGAGAGCTAATATGAGTTCAATAATGCTATTTTCTATTTGGCAGGCAGCACTTACCAGGAGCCTCGAGAACAGGTACCCAGCCCCCGGCATCCCTGTGCTCCTCTGGCTGGGTTTGCTCTGGTGCAAGCTTGCACATTACCAGCAGAAATTCTTGAAGCCCAAATGTCTGCCAGATCACCTGGAAGCCTGAGCCCTTCCCAACAAGCCTGGAGGCAAGGAAGCAGGATGCTATTTTAACCCAGAAGACACTTTTACACACAGCATCTGCTTGAGCAATCTCCAGAAGTGGCACTCAGCTTCCCTGGCAGCTTTGCAAGTGCCAGGGAAAATCCACCAAAGAGATATTTTTAAATGGAGGAAGAATTGCCTCTTTACAGATGGAAAGCAGGAAAGGAGGTGGCCCTGCTGCCCTCATCTTTTGTGCGAGTAAGTGGCCGGCAGGGCATCAGAGCACCCCTGAACCCACTGCTTTGTATCTCCACAGGGGCCCTCGTGACTGAATGGAAGCAGGAGAAGCACATCTGGAGCTGGTGGGAAGCAGAGTTTCCCACACCAATGATGCCCACAGTCACCATTTATAGGCTGCAGAAAGAGGGCTCTCAGCGACTTTAAGGGAGCTGCTGGAGTGCCTGGGAGGGTTTTGGTGGATTTGTACCTCCCTCACCTTCCCCCTGGTCTCACCCTGCCCTTCTTTCAGCTTTGGGTCTCCTCTGCAGAGTGGTCTTTGCCAAGGGGCACCTCTGAAATAAGAGGTCTTGCTGCACCTGGCTGCCAAAGTCCCCTTCACTGGCTGTGGCAGCAGTGACATTTAATGCTCCCCAGCCTTGCAAAGACAACCCTTTTAGGATTCAGTCCACCACATGGCTCGAGCAGTGGGCTTACATTACCTTAGGCAGGAACACTGTGCACCGATGAGCATGTTGCTCAGGTACGAACAGCAGCAAGAGGTGATGAGGAAGGTGGTGTGCGGGTGCTGCGGGAGACCTGCTACAAGCAATTGCCTGTAAAAACTCCTGTGAGATCCAGGATGAGTTTGCAGGGTTGATAGTTAGATTAATAATGTTCTCCCTCATGGGACAGGAATTCGCCCCGTGGCAGATCCCAGCCTCCAGCTCTGCAAGATGCACATGCATCTGGCTGTGTAAAATGCAGCTGGATCTCGTCCACGCTCGGGTCAGCAGCGGGGCTGTGACAAATGCCCGGAACCCCCGATTGCCACAAAGTACCCTGCCATGGAGCATCACTGCAGCCTCTGCTGCCTTTCCACTTCTCTTAGTCGTACCCCACATCTCTGTGCACCTGAAAACTTTACCTGCCCCACCAACTCCGAAGTGAACTGTTTATTCTTCATTTTCATAATTAATGCTATTCCTATTATTAAGGGCTACCTAGAATCTGCCTTTGAGGGATGTATTAAAGGAGATGATGGCTAAACATGTGGGATAGGACAGGCCCTGCCCTACAGGCTTGATAGCCAGTGGTGTGCATCTTCCTTGACTTGGAGACGTGCCAGCTGCAGTTCTGATTGATTACAGGTGCCAGTTTGGTAAGACAGTTGCTGAGCACAGCTTAATGAACATGTTCCTCCTTTCAGATTCTGATTCCCACTTCCCTGAATAAGTCACAGATAAGATGACCTTGTCAATGCTTGCCTGACAGTTTCCAAACCTGTTTGTTCTGATCTCTTCCTGGTCATCCCAGGAAAGCACTGCTGGGATGGAGATACTCCATGTGCGAACCCATACAACACGAGCAGAGCAAGGGCAATGACTGTCTTTAGACCTCAGCGTCTTCTTTTTCAGTGCTGGAAAGAGAATTCATTTTAACCAAAAATTCATTTTGGTTAAAATTAATTCTCTTTGCTCCCCATAGAAAAGGTAAAAGGAAGGAGTGGGCGCAGGGGCAGGAGGAGAGGGGGGTGATGGTGTGGCAGAGACCCTCAGCCACTCCTCCTCGAGGAGATGCACATTCATCAGCTGGAGCTGATGCCAGGGGGAAACATTTGTCCCCTCTCCTGTGTGTGTGACAAGGGACCCACAGGCTTTTCTGCTTGGCACAAAAGACTGTGACACCTTCTCATTTGCAGCAAACTTGATGTAGTTTTTCCTTTCTTGATTCCCCTTCTCCCCTCCCGCCTCACCTACCTGCAAGTCACTTCTCAGGAGAGGGGCTGCATTCCTCCCATAGCTCAGCAGCAGAAATCCAAAGAGACAGAGAAGCAGCCTGTGCCTGCCACAGCTTGGTGAGATTCCTGCAATCCTTCGAGCACTTCTACTGAAACTGGAAAACACTGCAACCAGCAAGGAGCAGGAGTGCATGGCACAGTAACAAGGGCTGAGGAATGCATCAGTGAGTGAGAAAGGTTCTAATCCCGCAGTGGTAACAATGGTGTGGGACAGACTGGGTATGTGGCTAGATCTGACTGCTGGAGTTGAAATCCAAACCCTTAAAGCACCTTTAAAAACCCCGAAATCTTTGAAGCCAGCATGGTGGCAGTAAAGGTGCCCACTTGGGCAGGTGCATCTTCTCAGCATGTTTAGAAAGCACCATGCAGTTCCTCTGTGCTGGCAGAGGGAGCTTCTGCAGCCACAAAGAGTAGAAACCATGAATATCCATGCCCCAGGCAAAGGCTTTTTTTTCTTGGGATTCAGAGGGTGGAAGAGTGGGTTGCAAAGGGCTGGAAGCATCAAGAGAGGAGAGAGGTAGCATGGGAACGGCTCATGGCTGTCACTAACAAGTCATTTGGGGATGTGCCCTGATCAGGAATGCTCTCCTGTGGCCAGTCAGGGATAAGGTCCTCCTCAGGGCAGTGCTCAACCAGTGTCAAAACAGCAGCAACAGCAGCTTTACTCAAGGGTAAGGGGTGCCCACCTCCTAAAAGCCTGAAGTGCTGACTGCCTTGGCTCAGTCCTTCAAAGCCACCGGCTCCAAAGGAGAGGAGGGAGCCATTGAGATCTATTCAGTGCAAAAAGTCCCATCCTCCATTTCACGGCTAATGGAGGGGTCACTGAGCATCCAGGGAAAGGACTGCTGCAAATCATTGCCCAAATGTCTTCTCAAACATCTTATCATCTGTGTGCTCCCATGTCTCTGCTGGTCTCCACTGATCAGGAACAACCAGAGCCCAGCAATGGCATGGGGTGCCTGGGCAGGCTGGACGGGGAGCAGAAAGAATAGAACCAAATTTAATAGAAATTTTGGTTAAAATGAATTCAGATCAAAATTCCTCTGAGATTTTAAGGCAGATGGTCACAAAATGAAGATCACTTCAACCTCAGGAGTCTGCCATAGGATTACCAAAGCTTTGCATTATATTTCAGAAGTCTGTCACTCCTCAAGTAAGAAGCTCATTTTGCTTATTTTCCCTGCAAAAAACATTACTGCAAGTGCAAACCATGCCCTAGGGCATTCCACGGAATCATAGAATAGTTCAGGTTGGAAGGGGTCTTAAAAATCAACTGGTTCCAACCCCCCTGCCATGGGCAGGGACACCTCCCTCTACATCAGGTTGCTTAAAGCCCCATCCAACTTGGCCTTGAACACTTCCAGGGGTGGGGAGTTCACGACTTCTCTGAGCAACCTGTTCCTGTGCCTCACCACCCTCACAGTAAACAATTTTTTTTTCCTAATAACTGATCTAAACCTGCTCTCTTTCAGTCTAAAGCCATTTCCCTCCTTGTCCTCTAGCTGCATGCCCCTGTAAAAAGTCCCTCTCCAGCCCTCTTGTAGGCTGCTTTTGGGGACTGGGGAGCTGCTCTAGAGCCCTGGAGCTTCCTCTTATCCAGGGGCGGGATGCCGGGGAGCAGGGAGGGGTGCGAGGGCGGGATGCCGCGGCTGCTGGCGGACCCGCAGCGCCGCCCGGTGCGCTGCCGCCGCACTGCGCTGCTGCTCCCGCCAGGCACGGCCCAGCACGGCACGGCACGGCACGGCACGGCACGGCACGGCACGGCACGGCACGGCACGGCACAGCCCGGCACCGCCCTACCGAGCACCGACACCTCCAGGGACCGCACCTCCCGATACTCCGGCCCTTCCTTCTCCTTCCCCAAGATGAAACAGCAGCAGAGCAGCAGGGCCCTCCTTGCCGTGGGGACATTGGGGCACAGCTCCCGCCGTGCCCTCTCTGTCACTAACGTGCCCCTGACTTTGCCCAGCATCACCTGGGCAAAGTCTGTGAGGTGCAGGTGGAGCCCCGAAGCCGATCACGGACTGCTCGCACAGCCTCCTTGTCCTCACAGCACTGGGAATTTTCACCCAGGGAAGCAGGACTAAGACTGTTTTAGTGAGGGTCTCCTCACTGCTGGGATGGCACTTTCCAACCCTGGCTCCTCCTCCTGCACCTTGCAGCCCTCACGGTGCACCCTGCGAGGAAGTCACTCGTTCCTCACAGCCCACGCCATCCTGATAGCCTCAGATGTGCACGGATCATCCCTGTCCTGCATATGTCATCTATTTCATCTGTTTTCCGCCTTAAAACACTACAGAGAAAACTACAGATTTCTCAGCGTTCACTGCACCACTAGGTCGTTCTCCTATCTAAAGTTTATCAGCCACTTCCATTTTCTTTCAGACCCGTGGTTAAGATATCAAACAGCCTTGGCCAGAGAGGATGCCATCCTCTCTTTTACCAAATGTGCTTTCTTTAGGGCTAGTCTTCCATGGTTTTAAACTGCACAACTAACTCCTCTTTGCATTTTAGCTGCTCATCTCCCTAAACAGAAAAGCTTTCACTCTGTAACCTGGGGTGCTTTCACTTAAGACTACATTATTTGAGAGTGATTTACCATGGAATTGTCCCAGACCAGCTTGGATGCACTGCTACCCGCAAGGTGATGGTACCGCCAAGACCTGCCTTTGCACTGGGGCAACAACCCTGTCTTTTTCCCCATAAAGAGATCACGTCCAGCTAATTTCTCCCAATTCCACCTGCCTCCGGTGTCACTACAAAGCACAACCAAAAATCCATACTTCTTCAATACCCTGTGCCTTGGCGAGGACAGTGCTAATGGGAGAGGCAGACCACTCGAGAGGCCGATCAATAGCCCTGCCTGGGTTTGATGGCAGGTGTCTCGCAGAGCTGAGCGCTGTCCAAACCCTCAATTACCCTTCCCTCGCCTCTCCCTGCCTCCTGACAACTGCGGTGGTTAAGCCCTCTTCAGCATCCACAAGTGGACCACTGCCTAATAAAAGGCTGCAAAATGCCAGCACACCCCTGAGCCTCTTCAGCAGGTCACTCTTTAATGCTGGAAAGAAATGCAGTGAAGCAAAACTGACCCATGCCTCCACTTAAAAGGAAAGTGGTAACAACAGAGAAAAAAAGGAAAAAGCAAGTTTAAAAAATACATTACAAAGAACAGGGGGTTTTAGACTTTTTAGAAACAGTTTCAGATGAAGCCTGTGGCCCTGTTTTTCACAGCAGGCAGATAATTTTTCAGAAGTTACCTAAGCGTCCAGCTTTTCCAAAAATCAGGCCTGGAGCAGTGACTTCAATACAGGCATCTGAACTGAAACCTTTTTGGGTGGCATGGGTACTGAGTGTGGAGACAGGGAGAGGGGAGGTGGCAGGCCCTGCCCTGCCATGGGACATGCTCATCTTTGGAGCTGTTCCCTGTCTGCTGTCGGGATACATCCCCGAACTGCAGGTGGGGCTGATGGGGAGGGAGAGGCAGATGCCCATTCCCAGAGATTATTGGCAGTCACCCTGAACTGAAGCAGGATCCTATCGGAAGGGTGAAAACAAGAGTGAAAGAGGGTGAGCAAGCATACTGTCATGAGCAGGCGAGGGACAGGAAGTTTCTGTGGGCTGGGGCTGTGCATCCAGCTAGACTCAGCATGCTTGGCTTCCTGGAAATTCAACAGGGGAATGAGATTTCAGGCTCCCTCATGCCCATCTCCACCCATTGAACAAATGAATGTTTACTGAAAGGCAGAAAACTGTTCTAAGTCACTCTTGTTTCAGGAAACCTCTTCTTTAGGGACATCTCCTGGTTCGTAGGAAGCATCTGTCAGTGGAAAGGAGGACAGGAGCATGCCTGAGTGCTGCCAGCGTTTTGCAATCTTCCTTTGATGTGTCCCCCCATCGAGGCAGACTTTGCCTGCCTTGTCTGGCACGAGCACCTCGGGAGCAGCTCCGGCCTTCTGCTTCCCCAGTTCAACCCCTGGCTGACCACCAGCAGAGGGGAGCAGGGGGAAGGCTTCAGAGAAAGGGTGAGGAGAAACTTGCAACATCAGGAACAATTTTGACTAATTCCTTTTGCGGATAGTGAGTCAGGGGAGCTGAGAGGATGGTTTGGATTTCGCTTCCCCCCGGATGCGTCTCTGATTACAGCTCTTTGAGACCTAACAGAGTTTTGATAGCACTGACCAAAAGGCAGGGTGGAGATGGCTATGGGACTTTATATCTGATTTGCATACAAAATAAACACAGTAGGTTTCTACACCAGCTTTACCTCCTATTTTAAGGCAAGTTGGCCCTCAGAAGGAGATTTCAGGTTCAGGACCATCTTGCAGACTTCTCCAGGCCACCAGTTCTCAAGAAACACGAGAATGGAGTTTCTTTCAGCCGTGCACATGGGGGTGCAGGCAGAAATGCATGTCCTGCACAGCTCTGGACTCTGGGAGAAGCTGGTCTGCTTTCCAGGCCTTGCTGGCAAGAGTAGAAGCCCAGAGACTGACCTACTCGTGGTCAATCCTACCACCTACGGTGAGACAGGAGAATAACAGAGAGATCATGAGAGCTGGTGAGGCACCACTGAGAAACTCAGCCTGTTTTACTTGCCCTGTGTTGGAGCCCTGATGGAACAGCCATTATGGGAGACAGGGAAGGGAGAAGTGTGTGGTGTCATGATTGCAGAAGAGCCTTAGACAGGAGGTGAATATGACTTTTCATGCTACAATTGAACAGAAATGCAGCACCTTCCTGTCCTAGGAACTCCAAAGCCCTTACAGTGATGGACAAATAGCAGCCACCTTCTGAAGAATCACGAGCCACCATTTGTCCCGGTTCACCTGTGCTAAAAACGGCTGGAGGATGTGGGGGAAGGCTCCCTGGCTGTGACTCAGCGTGGGGCCAGCCTGGAGCACTGAGTCACTCTGTGCCAGTGGGGATGACAGGCCAGCAGGCACGTCACAAGCAGCAGCCAGTTGCCTGTTCCCATGCTTGCTTGGCCCTGCCAAGACGCCATCTCCACAGCTCACGACTGCCCCACGGGCATCAGGGACCCGATGGGACTGAGTACAGAGCCCTGTGGTTGATCTGGAAGGAGCTGCAACGCGTCATGGCAATCAGAAGGAGGTGGTGAGGTGTCACATTATTTACAAGGGCACTAAGTGGTCCTTACATAAAATTTTTCCCAGCAAACTGCAAAGTGCTTTGGCCAGCCGGAGGGAAGGAGACTCTCTTTTTTCGTTCTTTTGCTTTGTTTGCTTTTGGGTTTTTTAAATTTTTTGGGGGAGGGATTGTTTCAGGTGGGCTTTTGAAGAGGATTTTTTTCAAGTGCTGCTACATTTCTTTTCTTTTCTATTCTCTCCATTGATGATCCCAGAATGGCAGAGTGGCTGAAGTTGGAAGGGATCTCAAGATGACCTGATCCTTTTCCCTAATTAGGCAGAGCAGCTGCATGGGACTGGGTTCAGCTGGGCCCACCAGTACCCCCAGGGCCTTTTGTGCAGAGCTACTTTCTAGCCAGTTGGCTCCCAGTATGTGCTGGTGCATGGGATCATTCCCCTGCAGGGGCAGGACTTTGCACTGTCACCTGCTGGAGCTGACCACTTCTTCAGCCTGCGAAGGTCCTTTGGAAGGGCACCATGGCCATCTGGCCATCCGGTGTGTCACATGCCACCTGGGGAATGAATGGAGGATAACCTCATTTCGATTCTAACTTTTGAGCCATTCCTGGGAGTGAGGAGTCCTCCAGGTCCTTTTTAGGTCCGTAGAGGTGACCAGAAAGAGACCAGCGGGAACCACCCACAAGGTGTTTTCCATCTCGGAGCATGGATTTCCCTGCAGAGAAGTTCTAAACACCTTCTCACCTGACTAGCCCCGCACATGCTCTAAGAGCTGCATGAACAGAAGGCTTTCCAAATAGATCCGGACCAGACGGAGATGTTGATTTTTGAAAACAAGAAGCTAGGAAGGATAATCTAAGGATAACCAGTCTCAGCCTTGCACTCAGGCCCCCATTTTCTCTTTGTGCCTAGGACTCACTGCTTTGACAGTGGTTTGGTGGCTGCCTGCTGCTCTCTGTGTGGGAGAATAGTGCCAGGAGAAGAGGTCTTGTGCACAGTCAGTGCACAGCAGTACCCACTGCCGGCTCCCCAAGCTGTGCTGGAAGAGAAGAGCAGACCTCCTCTGGGGTTTTATCCTCAAGGAGTAAACCAGGGAGCAACATTTCATTTCAGCCATGATCTCCACTGCCTGGCAGCTGCAAATTGACACCCCCTGAGTGGAAACAGGTGCTTAAGCTGGGAGAGACCCTGAGAAGGAGATCAGGTGTTCTGTCCATCCGAGGTGTGGCACGACCTGTATATTGCCCCTGCCCTGGATGATGTCCCTGAGAGCATGTGAGAAAGGTCTGGCCCTGGGAGGGGGTGACGAGGGTGGGATGGTGACCCAAAATGGACAGTGGAGCCACACCAGCTCTGCACCATTTCCTCATTTCAGATGCCCCAAGGTGTCGTCCTCCCCCAGCAGGGATGCATTCCAAACAGTGCTGGTCCTGATCAAACAGGGGCTTACCAGAGGCCTTCTCCAGGACCTGCAGGGCTGAAAAGCATCATGAAACATGGGGAAAACCAGGCAGCTGTCCCTGCTCCCGGCCCGCGCTGCTTATCTGCGGTGCAGTGGGAACAGCTCCATTTAGGGATGTTTGCTCTGCCTGACTGCAGCAGTGCGATAGGGAACGTGGTGAGACATCAGGGCCCCTGCCACTCCCCACTGCCACTGTCAGTGCCATGGACAGTGTGTGCAAAGGCAGACCCTCGCTCCCATCCTCAGCCTCACTGGGTCCAGCCCATGGCCATGTGCCCAGCTCTTCCATGCTCTCAAGCACATCTGCACTGCTAAAATTTGTCCAGTCCACCCCACCCTGACCTGCACAACAGGATAGGGGAAAGCCTTCTCCCCACCTCCTAACTCCTTAATCTCTTTGAAAAGCAGATAGGATTGCTTGTATTTTGCTCAGTTATTTGCAAAACCCCAGTGCAAGGGAAGGAAGCTGGTCCCGTAGGTGGTACTGGGATTGCATTCCAGTCTAGACCCCCTCTGTTCTCCCCTTGGTTCCTCTTCACCCCATCCTCACCAGTTTCTTGGCCACTTTCAGGAATAAACCTCTGGCTGATGGCAGGGCACCGGAAGGGCTGCACTGACTCAGTGCTGTGCCATAATAACAGGTTATCAGCCACATTGCTCCTGCTCCCATTTCTGAGTGCTGGAGAGGAGGCTGCAGCTCTCCTGCAACTCCAAGAGAACAATTGCCATGATAGCCTTCTGGAGCCTGTGTACCCCAGAGCATCCTTTAGGACATGGAGAGCTTTCTTGGGATGATGGGGACTCTTGGAAGAGTTGGGGCTGGGCGTCTCTTTTGTGCCGTCATGAAGGGGACCAACTTTCTGCATTTTGGACACCTTTTTGAAGCATTTTAATGTGGGACTGGATGGGGTATTACTTACTTGCTGTGCTGTCCATTGCCTGCCAGGTAATTCCCAAACAGATGGAGAGCTCTCGTTGTTCCCCTGGGGACGCTGCACTTGTGTCTCTCGGGGTCAAAAAGTGCCCTTAGATTTCATTGATGTTCCTTTGTGGAGATGCTTCTCAGCATCCCTATGAAATGAAATCTATTCTAGTGTACAAAAAACTGCTGTGAGATGGAATGGTTGGGACCTGGAGGGATGTTAGGTGCAGTTGTGCTGAAGCCAATGGGATGAGTCCTTTTACACCCAAAGCAGTAAATTTCCAGGTATGCTGAAGCTCATGCTGAAGAAAAATCTGGAAAAGATTCAGGGAAAACCAGGGAAAGATCCTTGTTTTTCATGACAGGAGCCTTTGATCCTCCCAGTTATGCCAAATGAGTGACTTGGGAAGCAGAGGTTTGGTTACAGCCCTGAAGAGCATGAGATCTGTAACAGCCAAACCAACCGTAGGAAAGTGTTAAACTAACCTTCTGCCATCCCATTATCAAAAAAGAAAAGAATAAAAAAGGAGATAATCCTTGTTTAAATATCACAAGCAGCAGCTGAGTCAGTGGGAGCTTTAGGCTGGAAATGTCAGGGAGGAATTTAGATTTTCAGAGCAGTCGCTGCTCTGCAATTATCATAAGGCACTTACAAGGACCCCTTGTCTCTTGTTGCCCTCAACACGCATCTGCAGGGAGGGGGAGTGGAGAAAAAACACATGGCCCTGCCGGGGACAGATAAGGAAAACCAAACTCCATCCCACTAAAGGCACAAGGCAAATCCCTTCAGGCTATGGTCAGGCTTCTGCTGCTGTTCAGGTCAGACGTAGGTAGGGAGGAAGGGAGCGGGAGGTGGGGGAAGGCAAACCCACAGGAGAGGCAGGGAAGCAATATGAGAGAGAGGAGAAAATCACATCCTGCCTCCCCCTATAATGGTATTTATTTGCTTCTGGTGATGTTTCGGAAGTAGGAGCAAGAGGGGAGACAGAACAATGAAGATCCGGGGAGTTTTTAGCCTCTTCTCTGTAGTGCTTTTCCTCCTGGACCGTCCCACCTCGCTGCCATCCAGCACGTCCCTGATGTAAATTAAATAAGTGAAAGTACTATTAAACCTCCTGATGCAGGCACTGGCAGCACCAATAGGGAAAGGGGAAAGGATGAGCACTCAAACCACGTAATTTCTACCACATTAAGTGATGCAGAGAGATGAATTTTCCTAGCTGGCATGCAGGGAAAGGCCAAAGACTTCCTCTGCAGGGGTGATGTATTCTTACCTGTCTTTTCTCATGAAAAATGCGAGGTTTCCAAGACCAGTCTTGGCCAGGTGCAAGGTGGAAGGGCATCAGCCATGCAGTGCTGGTGGGTCTTGGGAGGGGTCTACCTTGCCTTCCTGGGGCTTCCTGGCTGGGGGCAGTATAAAGTAGTACCCCTGTCCCAGCTTTGTGCTTTCTGCCTTGTGGGTCATCACAGCCGGATCTCCTCCTGCACAGCACGTGGGCTGTCCGTCCCCATTAATCTTACCCTGTCCTGTCTCGGACACAGCCTTCAAGTGAGGCACCTGTTCTGGTTAGGACACCTCAGGCAGAGGGGAACACGGCATTCCCAATGCCCATTTGGCTGCCTTGCCATCACTTTTAAAAATATATGTCCTACTGCTGACTTGAGCTTTTCTTCTTTGCCTAACTTTCAGCTATTGATGTTTTTGTTCTCTTCTCTGCTGAGACCTGTATGAATCTAAAGATCCATAGGGATCCGTATGTGTAACCGACAGTCCCACCATTTGGGAGGATGGGAAAAATAATCTCAGAGATGCTTTTCCATGGCGTCATCCCAGCATCTTAATGGCAGAAGTACTGAAGTCAGGCGTATTGTTCCAGTAGAGATCCCAGACTCTTTTCTTTCTTTACTTTCCATGACTGTGAATCAATAAAACGTTGTTGATACACCTTGAAGATCCAAAAGAGAAGCACAGGGCTTTGATGAGTCATCCTCTTAAGCCTGCTGGGTGGAATGAACCTTGCCATGGATGATACATTTACATTCGTCCTCTGAGAAGGAGAGGAAAATATTTTCTCCTGTTGCTTTCCATGTATTTATTTACTTGATGACTACCTGTTAGGAATAACAGATGAGATCCCGAGCAGATGTGAATCGGCAGGAAAGCACTGACTTCACTGTGAAATGATGGTGATAATTTCCACTAAAGAACTGGTTGTGTCTTCTTAATAAATCTCATCCGTTCCATGCTGAATGCAAAACGTCTTTCTGTGTATAAATAGAACGATGAATAAACGTTTGCATGAAGTCAATGTGGTGACATTTTCATAGGTCTGAGACCCTTTGTGTGACACGTAATGCTAAAATCACATCAGACCTTTTGTTTGACAGGTGGATGGTTTTTATCTTCCAGTGCCTGAGGAGAGAGGGAACGGACTGGGTTGGAAGTGGACGATTTGCTGTTCACATGGAAGTCGCACTGAGCTGCATTTTGCTGGTCCACCTTGCTGACCTGGAGCTGCTGTTACAGAAGATGAGAAAAGAGGTAAGAGGAGGGGGAGGAGGAGGTATCTATGCCAAAGAAGTTACATGTTCATGAAAATGGAGTGTCTTGGGCGAACACTGACAAAGCGGTGATGGAAAACCCTTGTCCTCTTCTAGCATCCTTTGCTTCCGCAGCTGGAGCAGCAGGGATGGGTGGCCAGGAAACTGAGGGGAAAACAACACTCAGAGGAAGGGACCAAGAGCAGATATGGGGCCAAGACCCATCCCAGCTGCACTGTGCAGCTTTGCAGTGCAGGTCCTAGGTCAGAGGTGACCATGGGCCAAAGTCCATTCTGGTCCCATGTCATCAGCTTCGGCCACGCTCAGACCAGTCCAACACACAGTGAAGGGTTTCCTTCTGAAAGGGCAGCGGGAACTTGCTTTGGGTGCCTCACCAAGGCTTATCTTTCTCCTTTCTGATGCTGCTTTGAGTTACATAAATTCTGTCTTACTCCATGGCATGGGCAAATGAGCAACACGCCAGACACCATGGTCACCAGCCGTGAAGAGACTAAGTTCCCCAAAGCCAGCTTTCAGGAATAAATACAGCAGGACTGGGACTTAATGAACTTGGCAACAAAATGGGGACATGTCCTTAACTTCCTTTTTTCATCTACAGGAAGAGTTGGAAGACTGAGGTCACTGAAAACCTCTTAGTGCTGGGACTTCCAAAGGTCTGGAGAAAAAGAAGCAGTAGCATGAGTCCCTTTTCCACGTGTATTCAGCAATGCAAAGACCTGATGGACTATCAGGCATCAGATGAGAGGAATGAAAGGAGGTGAGAGCCAAATATTTCTATCGATTTCTGCATCTCTTGCCCACCATTAACTGGTTCTTCCCAGCTGAAGGTCAGAGCAATTACCAGCCTGGTGGCAGAAGGCAGGAAACGAAGCAGTGAGTCAAATGACTTGCCCACGGCCATGAGCTGAGCTGTCAGAAAGGCAGCCCCTGTTTTCTCTGTTCGTTGTTGGCAATAGAATTAGCGGTGGACATTTGATTCCTCTTGTCATAATGTTTTGCATGTTTTCTGGCTGCTCTTTACCTGCCCAACAAGTTTTTTTCCAAAAGAAGCAAATTCACTGTCATACTCAATGTTCAAAAATTCTGCGCCAGACCTCCGCATGATAATTACTGTTTCTTGAAGGTTTTCCGTCTCTCTGGGAGCTATCAGAGTCCTCTTCAATCTTTTCTCAATTCTCAAAAGGGCTGCATTTAATTTTTTTTTTTTTTGAAGAAAGCCAACTCCAGGAACTGGGAGTAAAATATTTGCTGTCACCGACTTATATAAAATCAGAAGTACTGGAAGTGCAGAAAATCTGTTGCAATACACATAAATTACCTTTCTGCACAAAGATGACATTCCCTGATGATCTTGTTACAGAAATTGTCCACAAGTTGAAACACAGTGGGCCAGAGGTGTCATCAATTAGTTTTACACCACCACAAAATGGCATGTTCCAAGAGATGCGCATTATATTTCGCCACCTGCTCCTGACTCTCCACTTGCTGCCCACATTTCCGAAGAGAAAATTGCTCCTAAGTGCTTCCCCATTGATCTGAGACAAGATGGTTGTTTTGGATTCCGCAGTGGCAGGTGAATCATCAATACAATATTGCTGAATTTTCACTCGCCTGTTCCTGGTCCATTTGCTGAAAGAGAGAGCTGGGTTTCCTTCTGAAAACTCAGGACTAAATTCTCAGTTCCTGGGAAGATGCTGTTTTCCCCCTCCATCCAGGTAGCCTCCTTTCTCTTTGAAAACCCTTTCCCCAAACAGTTCACTATTTTGCTGGAAATCAGGCTATTTTCCTCAGAAAAGTTGATTGCTGTGAATATTTCCAAGAATTCTATTTTCACTGTTGTCTAATGAGTGGAAATTCAACAGGGTTTGAGACAAGATTAGAGCAACACGAGCACAGAATTTTTTGTCTGAATGTGGAGATGAAAACAGAGTTACGAGACCAGCCAGCCCCATGCATCGAAAGTGGAGGCAGAAGGACATTTTGTGTGAGTTACAGGAATATTCTCAGGTTTAGCTAAAGGCTAATCTGGCCTTCTGAAATGCGAAATCTCTGACACAGATGTGTGCACTCAGCTGCCGAGGGTATTGGCCTTGGTCCTCAAGCCATTGGTTCGCATCTGTGGAGCAGATCTCTCCCGTACACGGCGTTGTGAAAATGTACCGGCACACACTGAGGCAAAAAGCCATTGCAGGAGGTTGCATAGCCCTGCTCCACCATCTCTAGGAAACTGCATGCTTTGCTTTATTTCTTTTTTTTGTAACATAGTTGGCTGTTTTGATTTTGCCTTGGAAGAACAAGCCCAGCATGGAGACCCATCGCACCCCAGAGGTTGCCTCTGGAGGGGAGGGAACAGCAGAGCTTTCCTCCCAGGCCGGCACAAAGCATCTCCCTGCCCTGACTGGAGAGTTAGCACGTCTCTGCTGCCTGCAGCCCCCCTTCCCCAGGGCTCATCCGTCATGAGAGAGCATGAGCACTGAAGTCCGTGTTTTCTAGATAATAGGAGGCTGCGAAGTTAAGAGGGAGGCACAGATTTTAATTATCTCTTTTTTTTTTTTCCTCCTGATGCTGGCCCAGTCTTAGGGAGGATGCAATGATGTGGAGGCTTGAGGTGTCATTATGGGTTATTAAACTCCTTTGTGGTGCTTGGGGATGTTGAATGGAGCTGTGAAGGGAGAAGAGGAAAAAACATCTCTCGATGGAGCTGGCTCACCCCCCTGTAATTGCTTCAAAATTATGGCAGACTGTAATTATTCATGCTGTGGAGGGGGAGAGAGTGTGTGGGTGGAAAAAAGAGCAGCGAGGGGGCCTGGGTACCTCTCATGGCTATCAGGGCTGCCTTGGTTGGGATGAGAGATGGCAGCTCGCCCTCACATCAGAGTACACCATGCCTTTCTTTGGGCCCTGCTGGGGCACTGTCCCAGCACAAACCCTGTCCCTGCAGCTCCCTGGCCCACCAGCGAGACCCCCACCCTTGCCAAGCGCCTCTGCCACTGGTTCACCCCGGGACTTGCATCAAGACTCCAGGCTGGTTCATGGAGATCTCTCCAGCTCCCCACAATTAGGGATGGATGTTTGGCAGGTGGGGTTTCCCCTTGGTCCCCACACCTGAAGTGCCCAGAAATGGTGATTATTGTAAACCATGCTTGAGGATGCACAAACCGACCACATGGATCCTGCCACAGATATTAATATCTGGTTTTCATCTCTGCACTGCCAATCCCGCATCCAGTGGCAGGCGAAATGAGCCTCCACAGGACCAGCAGCACTTTGCACCTTAATGCCATTCCTGGATTCTTTTTGGGTCTGCTTCACCCTTGAGGGAGGCACAGCCAGAGCGTCCCAGTTGATGGACTTTTCTGTCTGGGGACTAGTGCAGTGAAACAGTGTCCAACTGTGTTTGCTGTGGCTGCTTTATGTCAGATTAATCCCTTAAAACACACAGCTGGATACACATGGCACCCACACACATTCAAGGGTGATCATGTGGTCGGAGCATGAGAAACAAAGCAGTGATGATGACCCATCCATCTGTCGTTTTCCTTTGTAAAGCTTCCTAAAGGCTCCTCTCCCCTATTAGCAAATCTGGTAATTAGTCAAACATGACAAAGGCTGAGACAAGCCTGTCTTGGTTTAACCAAATAGGCTTACACCCCCCAAAAGTCATGTCTGGTATCAGCAGAACTTAAACACGGACCCAGGCAGGTGGTTTATAGAGATGTAGACACACGAAGAGATGAAAAATTCCAAGCTGTGGGTGGTTTCCGAAAAGATGGGAATTTGCCTGGGAAGGACACAGGTGGAAAATACGTTGAACAGCTTTGCACTGGACTTTCTGGGAAAAAGTAATGCCTGGCCTTTTGCAGCTATAATTGCTCTGAAGGACATCCCCCCACCTTGCTGCCCAAAAGGAGGACCTGCTGCCACATAGTTTCTCCCAATCTCCCTCCTCTGTCAGCTCCTCCAGGACAGGAGACCCAACCTGATTCTCCACTCTTATCAGAGAGAGAAATTCTTACCATCCCTCACTGCAATCTGGACATTTTGCCCTCGCTTGCACGGAAAGCAGAACTTTGGCTCCATGCTGGACAGCATTTCCATACAATGCAAGGCTCTCATCACCAGACAGGGATGGGGGTGGCAGATTAGCAGGACTTAAAGAAGAAGAGAGTTGTACGCCTAATTTGCTAACAGTAGGAAGACAAGGGATTAAAAATCAAGGGCTTTGGGATGAGATAACTAAGTAGAAGGACTGATGATCTTAAAGAAAGTACTGGATTTCACGAGGGAAGTAACAACACGTAATGAGACAAAAGGCAAACAGAAAATATATATTCAAAGAAATTCCATCCCGTCATACAATAATCTTGAAAACTTGTCGGATGTTATCAGCACATTTTAAAGCCTCTGCTTGTCAGAAGAGCTTTCATATGTGATCTCTGAATAGGTTACAGCCTGCAGGAAGGCTGAGTGGCTCGTTCTGTTCCCATATTTATTATTTTGCCAATTTTCTCAATTCTTTACACGAACTGACGTTTTAAGGCTATCCTCTTAGCAAATTTATTACAGATTTGGATAACTGGAACTTGCTGTGATGGCTGATTTTAGGTCTATCATCGCTGGCAAATACTTCTCTAATGAGACCTTTAAACGAAGTCAGTTTCCAAAAATATTAGGTTTAGCAAAATGGTTTCTCTTTCTGGCTTTAAGGTAAGAAAGCAGCATGAAGGAAAAAGGATTGAATTAACCAATTAATTTGAATTTTGTCTTTGTTCTTAGATTGAACTGAAAACCTCAAACAAAAAATGTTGTAATTCCATATTCTACATGCTGTTTTAAAGGTAGTGCAAGCCAGAACAATTCATCCACAGTTAAAACTTGATTTGGTAAATATATTCAAATGCAATTCTTGTAACTCTCCTCCTACCCAAGTCCCTTTTTCCTTTCCAGAAGAAATCCCAGTGAAACTGGCCCAGTGTTGGCAAGGCCCTTCATTGTCAGTGCTTATTTTTAGCAGTGTATTACACTAGCAAAGTCTCTAAACAGTTTTAACTAAACATTTCTGGAGTACTTAGCCTAACTATGCCTTTTCATCCTTAATACCTTTGCAGCTTCATCCTAGACTGGGAGCAAGAGCCGTGCCCTTTGCCCTATGTATATGTCAAATTTACTGGCATTTATGGAGTTACAGAATCCCCACTGAGGTCTCTTCGCTGGTGCCTACCATGAAAGATGCGTGAGCTTTATTTTTGTGGCCTCTTTTGGAGTGGATTCTTCTTTCCTTATGGTCTTCAGAGCCGTGTTCCCAGCATCCCAGCCTGTCCAGCAACCATGGTTCACCTCAGCCAGCGACAAAAATAAATGAAACATAGCATTGTGGTAATTTGTATCCTCCAGTAAGAGGGTTCCCAAAGCCACCCCAGAAGATAGGAGGTGACTGAGCCTGCGGTGCTGCTCCTTGTCCAGCTTCTGGGCAGTGGAGTGTCTTGGAACCTGCCCCCAAAATATTTTCTGAGAAAATCTTGCAACAGCAGGCAGCATTACCCTCCTTCAGTTCGGTGGGGTTTTATCTTGTGTTTTGAGCATCCAGGGTTTAGCAGAGAGCAAATAGACAGTTTAGGAGACTCAGAGGGGATTAGGGATGAAATTAAAGCAAAAGCAAGAGCTGTTCTCAGTGTGTGAGGTGATACCACACAGGAGGACACAGGGGCTGGGGATGGATGAGCCCTGATGGCTGCTTAACTCCTTCCTCTGGTTTCTGCTGTACTGAGCAGCCGAGTGCCCTCAGCACCTGCAATAAGAGAAGATGCTCCACACGACTTAAAATCAATTTTGTCTCACTGCTGCACCGATCTTTAGCTGCTGCCAGCTGCTTACTTCAGCTTCAACTCCTACCAATGAGCTTCCCAAGCTGCCTTGGTGGGGCTGGCAGTGTTGGTCACGCTGCCTCATCCCTGGCGTTTGGCAAACACCAACAGCTTTGCATCCTCAAGGAGGTCAGTGGGTTGTTGATCCTCCAGAGCTTTTGGCACTGCAAAATCATCAGCAGGCTGAGACGGACTCAGCAGTCCTGCCGTGTGAAGGATGAGCCACCAACCCAAACCAGATGTCAATGCCGTGGTCAGCAAGGTTGCGGGTGAGCTCTCGGGCGGTCACCGGCTTCCCTGCCGCAGGGGTTTGTGCCAGTCCGTGGCCCGTCACCAGGATGGTGGTGGCTCACGTAAAGCATGGTCACGTGTTCCTGCAGCACTTGTTTGGGTGGGACAGCTGCTGCAAATCTAATTGGAGAAAAATGCCAGTTTTACTCACAGCAAAGCAGAGACCCTGGGACGGGTCTGACCTGTCACTCACTGTCACAGCCCCAGCTGTGCTCAGGCATTTGGTCTCTTAGGAATTACTGCAAGAGGAGCAAAGCCCATGGGAAAGCAGGACTGAGAGGGGTTTTCCAAGTTATTTCCTCTAAAGCCTTTTTCATTTCTGAGGACTCGGATTCTGCCCTCTTGCTGTCAGAGTGACATGGACAAATCAAGCTCTGAGGTGGTGGGGGAGCCCTGAAAGGCAGGGCATTGTCAGTAGCTGGGCACGGGGAGGTGCATACATGAGAACAGCATCCAGTCCCGCAGCTGCCTTGGGGGAATCAGTGTTATTTTCCTATTACTTTACTGCCTCCATGACAAGGCAAACAAGGGGAAAAAAAGGCTGGAGAGGGCTAAATCTCTCCCTTCCTTTTATTTCATCCTTTCACAGATCAAAATCCTTTCATGCAACTCCCAAGCTGGGGAAGCAAATGTGTCGGACTGAAACATGTAATGAGAATGAACTCCATCCAGAAGTGGGTGGGGGGGAAAGGAGAGGAAGGGTAAATTAGAGCAGAAATCTTTTGGATGCAGGCAAACAGGTGGGGGATTGTCTGGTCTGTGAAGGCAGGGTGTCTGCAATCTTTGCAGCGATTAGATTTAATGGGACAGACACGTTTCTCTCCTTCACATCCCCTCCTCCTCTCAGCCCGAGGGGGAGAAAGGAGGGAGGTGGTGATGGGGAGGTGGCAGGGGAAGAGAAGATTTGAAAGAGTCTTTGACGTCAGCCCTGCCCTATAAAAAGCTGGCAAGGAGCTGGAAAGCAGACAGCAGAGCTCGTGGAAGAGCAAAGATGCCAACCCCGAACATCTCCACCTCTGCAGCCAAAGGCTTCCGCAGGGCGGTGTCGGAGCTGGACTCCAAGCAAGCCGAGGCCATCATGGTAAGACAACCCTACCCCACTTCTTTCCCTCCCCCTCCAAAAACCACAGCCTCTTCCATAGCTATAGGCAGAGGCAGGCAGGGATAGATGGACCAACACTGCGTTTGTGGGACTTCCCCGACGAGGGCATGTCCGGGCTCTAGGCTGGCAAAGGGAAATTACTCCAACAGTTCTCTCTACATACTGATACGTGTGAAATGAAAACATTTAAGGGGGTGAAAACTTGAAATAATGAAACCACCTCAACCAAAAGTAGGGTGAATAACCCACAGACCTAAGGCAAGAATAGCAAGAAATACCCCTGTGAAAGGCAATTTGAAGAACTTAACGATTTCCAGGTTTCAAGGGATTAAACTGCAGAGATTTCACCTGTTCTAGCATAACAAAAAAAAGTGGGGCTGTCATTTCAGGCAGCACACAAGGCACAGGCAGTTTAACTAGTTTGTTCATGGCTGCTGTATCCAGTTTATCTCCCAGAACATCCTTCCCCCATTTCTGTTCCCAGTTCTCCTTGATGTGTTCTCAGCCCTGTGTTTAGCCCAGGGAAAGCTTCTGCACACACCAGATCTGAATGTGTCAGGGAAGGGAGAGGAAAACTTCTCCCCGAGCTGTCAAGTGTCTTTAGAAAGCCAAGCCTGGCCAGCCCATTGGATTGGCTGTAGGGACAGGGACATTTCACCTCCTGACCTCAAAGCCTTGGCAGGCAGGATGAGCTTGAAGACTCCCAGTATTGAACAGCCCCATGGGGCTAAGATGTGGACAGGCTGCAGGGGACAATTAGGGAGTCAGAGCAGCCAGTGGCAATGGGTGCACCAGGAAGGGACTCCCTTGGGATGCTTGGCAGAAGGAAACTTAGGAATAGAGATGGGTGAGGTAGCAGATGTGCTTGGCAGATATCTTCAGCGTGACTCCAGCAGGTCACTTTTAGAGCTCCCCATTTCCCTCCCTTAGACCTGCTGCCTTTTTCACCCACTCTCCTCTCAACCCTCTGCCTCACTAAAATCAACCACTACATTGGCAGAAAGGTTTTTTGGAGAGTGGGGTTTGCTGGAAAGGAAGGGAAACATTTAGGAAACAAGGAGGTAAGCTTGCTTTCTCTAATAAATGGAAATCAGGGAAGGCTTCCCTCTCATACAGTCCTTTTCATTCTGGCAAAATAATGAACACTTGAGTGGCCCTTGAAAACCTGATATTTTCCAGGCAACTTGAAAAATCAGTATTTGAGATGCTCACTGTCTGGAGAAGTGAAGAGTGTTTGGTTATTACACCCTCGCGGGTGCTGCTGTGTTTTATGAAAAAATGGGCCACTGTACATTGGGGCCAGAGGAGTTCAGGTTCAACAGGTGGGCTGACAACAGTGAGGCAACCTGCTTGAGGTGAGTGGCTCCTCCAGCCTGGAGGGTACATAAAACCTTAGCCTGTGTTTGTCTTCCTTTTTTTGAATGAAAATTTTCAGAAAAAGGAAAACCACTAAAATTAAAACTTTGCCCCGTGAGGATCGCTCTGAGAGTTGGATGCATGAAAAGCTTTTCTCTTTGCTCTCACCTAGCACAGGAGATCTCCACAACCCTGTCACTTATTTTGCTGGCTTCTACCAGGCAAGAGGCATGACTCTGCATTTGTACGTGACATCGCATGTCCCTGGCCCTTGTGTTGTCACAGTGACCGTGGCTTTTCTGCCCCACAGCCCTCGCCCACCATCACACCACCTCCAGCAGGTCTGAGGTGTTCCCTTGCCAGGGGAAACTGCAAAAAGGGGGGGAAATCCAGACCTTTTCAATCCCAGAACTCATCTACACCAGCAGGTATTTTACGTGTCAGCTGGGCCAGCCAAACGCCAAACTCCGTGGAAAAATCTTTGGTTACATATTAAGTTTTTCTGCTGCTAATAGTTTTTGCAAGAGACCCTGGGACTGGAGCTGGGGCAGGGTTTGGTTACAGAGCCAGGCAGGAGACAGCCATTGGAGCCAAACCAGCATGAAAGAGTGCCCAGGGAAGGAGGGGTGGGACATTACTGTCCCCAGTCTTTCCTGATTGCTGCAAATAATGAGCCGAGGGAAAAAAGCAACAAAATAGCTCAGAACACAGTACTTTTAATGACAGACTGGGCACTACGAGTTGCAGCAAATTCAGAGAAGGAAAAAATGAACAAACCCTTCATAAGAGGTGCAAACTAACCTTCAGAAGAAGTGAATGAGTCAGGCCCCGGTTAGGCAAATAAATGCTTTGCAAAATCAAATTACAGTTGTCACTGTAGCCAGATACGCACTCAGGGAGCGAGTCGGCAAGGCAATTCAGAAATACCATATAATGGCGCCTTTGGAAGAAAGGAAGGCATTTATCATCAGATCAGTTTGGCTATTATATCTGCCACATTCCTAGCTTCCAGCAAAAGGAGATAACACCCCAATGAGCATTAATGTGAGGGGCAGAGGTGAGGACAATGAGATGGGGAATGTGCAGCCAGGCAGCCTCCACCTGGCAGAGGAGGCAGCAGGCAGGCAGACCCCTCCCAACCCTCTTCTCCCAAGCAAAATTCAGCCTTTTTCTGCTTTGCTTTGATTTTTTTTAATTTACCCACCTAAACCATGCCATCATGGAGCTAAGGAACTTCCAGGACCCCTCATTAGGGACAAAAGCCCCCACTCCTGCCTGCCACAGGCCACCCAGTCCCAGCACATGTGTGGGACGGGTTGAGTCTGCTTCTCCTGGTGCAGCTTTCCAGTCACCCGAGTCTGGTCTTTTAAACCCCACCCAGCTGGATTTTAACCTGATTTACAGCCTAAATATGGGGGTCTAATTTCCCTCCTCTCCCCCTCTCCAACCCAGAAGTAAAATCCTGCTGCACCTCTGCGCCTCGGGGCACAGTGTGCCAAAGCACCCTTAGGTAAAGCACTGCCTGGCTTGGGATGGCTGTGGAACTTATTTTCTGTGGCAGGCACAGGGCTGTTTGACCTGCTTATTGCAAGCACTTAATAGCAAACACCAGCTTAGCTTAAAACACTGTAGTGATGGAAAACACACGCTTAAAGCCGAGCACGTGCTCGCAAGATTTTTAAAGTTAGGCTGAGGTCACTTGTTAGATGTCTGCTCTCTTCGGGCACCAGTCCCACCGATTTAGACAAGCTTATTTGTTAGAAGGTGTTCTTCTGTGCCCTGAGGAATAAAGGGTGGGCCAGCTAATGTCATTTCAGAGGGGTATCTTTACTGAAACAGGACCAGATAGAGGTGTGTGGGCTGGTGCCCCGATGTGCTGAGTTTTTGAGGCTGCGTTTGAAATGTGTTCAGCTTTACACTGCTAAAGCATCCAAGAGGCTTTTTTCCCAGGAAACATTAGTTACTGATAGCGGGCTTTGAAAATCAGAGAGAAAATAAACTTAGTAGTCAATCAGGCTGACTTTTTAAAAGGAAAACACTTTTCATTTTCACAAGGTAGGGAAAGCACTGCTTAGTTGGCATGTATCTCTTTCCTAATTATTTTCAATGTAATCACAGGGAAAACTGCAGCCAGACCCACTCTGTGTCCTTCTTCAGTACTGCCCCAGGTTTCTTTTAGCAAGTTCTGGGGGTTTGTCATCTGGTTTGGGTCTTGAACACAGAAAACTGGAACCAGATGTGTTGCCTCTAAATAGAAAACTGGTTGTAAAAAGACCAAGAACAAATAAGTTGGTATATGAGCGATTTGTATAACAAAAGAAACAGCAGTGATTGAAATAGTTTGTAGTTCACTATAAATACAAACAGGTGTCCTAACATGACCTCAGGCACAGAGTTGCATTTTAGGTTCAATTCCAAGTAACAGAAATCTGCAGGAGTTTGTCGAGACAAAACAAATCTACAGATGAGTGGGAGGAATTTATTTTCTGAGGTATATGGTTGTGGTTCCAATTACACTTCAACGGATAAGCATCCACTTAATGTCAAAAGTAAATGTCATATTGGATCCTGGGAGCAGTTTTGCTAAGCTGCCCCACTAATACACCTGCAAACAGTTCATGTTTCCTGGCCAGACTACAGCTGTGGGCTTCAGCTGTCCCTCACAATGTATCTTTTCTCAGATGACTTCAGGTTTATTGTCATCTCTCCACTTGAGTTCATCAGACACCCGAAAACCACATAAGATTGTTTCTTATTTTTGGGTTTTTTTGGAGGATATTACAAATTGTTGCTAGGGGAGGTGAGGGGAGAAGCCCACTCCCCAGTAATGCTAAAAAGATATTTTACGCAGTTTTCTTCCTTAATGCCCTGCATTTCTGAAAGTTCAATTCTAAAACCTCAGTCCTCGTGAGCAGACCTTCCTCTGCAAAGCCAGGCAAGTCAGTCCAGCCTTTCCCTGCTTCCTCTGCTGAGACATACCAGTCACATCTTATCCAGCTACTGGGGGTGCCTCTAAACTCCCCTAGAACTCTACCAGCAGTGTTATTTATTTCTGTTCTGCCTTCAGTCTCCACGGTTCGTTGGAAGACGTCAAAGCCTCATTGAAGATGCCAGGAAGGAAAGAGAGGCTGCGGCTGCGGCCACGGATGCTGCAGAGTCCACAGAGACCATTGTATTCGAGGAGAAGGATGGGAGAGCCATGCTGAACCTCTTCTTCATGCTCAAGGGAGCCAAGACTTCACCGCTGTCCCGGGTCCTTAAGGTGTTTGAGGTGAGTTCCTGACCTGTTGTGTGGAAATCAAGGAACACACTTCAGGTTTCATGACTGTGCTGTGAGAAGCGTCACTTGAGTGCAATAAAGAAGACTCAGACTAGGTCTGCTTCCTGCAAATTATCAGTTAATTGTCTGATATCCCTGAAGTTGTGCATTGCTCATGCCCCAGAGTGCCCTCACTTGCCATCACTAAGAAGCAGGCGTGCCTCTGTCTTGCAGTACTGTGCAGCTCTGGGATTAATTTCGCTTAATTATTTTCAGTTTCACACTCCAGTCCACACCCTTATGGCTTGTAGTGTACTCTGACAGCCCACCCCACTGCTCAGCACTTCAAGTACAGGTGCAGGGCTCTGATCCCACATTCAAAGCAAGCTGTGTGCCCTGCCTGTCTACAGACCAAACTCACCTCACTTGTGGGTCATTACCACGTTGGTCCTTGGTCAAACAGTTATAGAAACTACTTCTCCCTGGGTGTAAAACTGGTATATTGATTTCAAAATTGCCTCACTGCTTCAAGGATTATTCGGATTCATATGTTAAAGGTTCTGTTGGTTCCCCTCAAAGATGGGTCCTGTATATGCCTTTAATACCAAGGAAAACCGGTAACTGAGCTTCTTCCTCCTAGCCAGCAATGTAATGTTGCGTTATATAGGATCTCGGTGCCATGAATGGAGAGACTGAGATAAGTGCAGCCTATTTAAACAATAATCCAAGCATGACAGCTCACATTCATGTAGTGTGTTTTCATCCAGAATGATTCAAAAGTGTTTTGCAAACCGAGGTTCTGAGACGCGTTTTATCCATGGCAGTTTAATTTCATTGACTCCAGCAGTGAGAGGAGAGGACAATTTGTTCCTTTTAATCAGTCACGTGGCTTGCAAGGGGCCTCTGGAGGTCTGCAGTCCAACCTCTTGCTCAGAGCAGGTCCAGTCACAGCAGGTTGTTTGGGGCTATGTACACTAGGCAGTAAACCCACTACTTAAAAACTGTAAACATACAAAAAGTCTGTTTGGGGGATAAGCATCTCCCTGAAATTGTAGGGCACTCCAGTTATTCAGTGTCCATTTAGTGTTACCTCTGATAATCTTACGAAAAACATTTAGATCTTCAGCAATTACAAAACGTCCTGCACCTCCTCCAAGAGGACTGTTGCAATAAAAGCTGTTTTCTGGGCAATGAATGGTTCCTGTCTCAAGACTGAAAGAACCCCTATGACAAACTTTTCAGACAAAACCCATGTGTTGCCATGACTGGGGTCTCCTTCCCAGAAGTGCACAGATGCCAGATAAACCATGACAAATCCATCAGTGTAACATTCAACAGGCTGCTCAGTGGGTATGAAACAGATGTGTAAGCTCTTGTACTTGGGAGATTTTATGTTGTACTGTGTTTTATGTTATGCATTTAAACTCTGTAATTTAAACAATTTTCAAAACATCAAGCGAGAAGCTGCCGGCAGCTTATGTTCAAATATTGTTTGTTTCTTCCTGGAGCAAAAAAGCTCTTTGAGCTTGTCACAGAGAGAGCTTTAAATATAATAAAAAGACAAGCATGTCAAGTCCCAGCAGAGGAAGATTCATTTCCCAGATCCCTCTGGCAATGCAGGTACAAGATATGAAAGCAGACGGGCATAATGACATTTGCCTCATCATGAACCAGGCTGCAGGGAAGCTGGTTTCACTCTTCTGTATGTGTTACATGCAGCTGAAGCATAGGTAATGCAATCACGGCTGTCAGATTAATGCAAAGGTATCGATTGTTGAGGGGACAATGTAATAGTGAAGTTGGTAGGTACATTAAAAAACACCATCCTAAATTTAATTTACCTGTGGCATTGCATCTGTTCGTTCTCATCTTTTTGCCTCTGATTAGCAAAAGAAATCACGTCCCTTCCCCTATCAAAGGTCTTGCGGGAACTTTGGGAAGGTTGAGTCATTGCCTAGGGGCTTGGGCTTGTACTGCCAGTTTTCACTGAGCTAAAGAAAACACCCACAAATCTACCAGGGCCCTTCGGGAGACTACAGACATCATTTTGTCTCCTTATTCCACGGAGGAGGTCAGTTCCGAGAGCGAGCCCA
>VZTA01019759.1:350552-396833 GCA_013398855.1 Mohoua ochrocephala
CTTCTTTGCCATGGTGGAAGTCTTCTGTTGGCAGCTATTGAACAGCCCCGGTGTTCGGGCAGAAGGAAAAAATGTGGAATTAATGGGGAAGTGTGTTTATACGGGAGGCAGGTGGGGGCACGAAGAAAATGACAAGAGGGAATCCATCCCGGACAGGGATTGCTCAACCTGGAAAAGAGAAGGCTTCAGGGTGACCTAATTGCAGCCTTCTAGTAAGTGAAGAGGGTCTAGGGGAAAGATGGGAGAGGGACTTTTTACAAGAGCATGTAATGTCAGGACAAGGGGGGACGGATTCAAACTGAGAGTAGGTTTAGGTCAGATATTAGGAGAAAATTGTTTACTGTGAGGGTGGTGAGGCACCGGAACAAGTTGCCCAGAGAAGTTGTGAATGCCCCATCCCTGGAAGTGTTAAAAAGATCAGGTTGGATGGAGCTCTGAGCAACCTGGTCTACTGAAAGTTTTCCCTGTCCATAGCAGGGAGGTTGGAGCAAGACGATGTTTAAGATCCCTTCCAACCCAAACCATTCCGTGATTCTATGTGTCCATACGGACATCTTTGGGTGGTACCAGAAGGCATTTCAAATGTTGCATAATGTGTTCTTTCTTCTTTTCCATGTCTCAAAAGACATTTGAAGCTAAAATTCATCACCTGGAGACCAGGCTTAGCCGAAAGCCTCGTGAAGGGACCGCTGAACTGGAATACTTTGTGCGCTGTGAAGTCCACAGCTCTGACCTCAACACTTTCATTAGCTCCATCAAGAGGGTAGCAGAAGATGTGAGGACCACTAAGGAAGACAAATGTAAGGAACTGAGAAACATTTTCACTTGTGCAGAGAAGCTGAGCTCTCCCTGTAGAAACAGGGTGGAGACTTTGTTATTCCCAGGGAAGGGAAAGGGCTGCTCTATGCTGAATTTGAGAAAACCAGAAAGGACTGCTCTATGCTGAATTTGAGAAAACCAGAAAGGACTGCCTCTGGGGCACCTGAATCCTGAAAGTAATTTCCCTCCTTGTCCTTTTCTCAACAGACTCCATTGTTCATAGCCCATTCTTCTGGTAACAGATTGAAAAAGTAGAAATAGGAGATTGAATTTCATGCTTTGCTCACACCTCTCCTAATGAGCTCTCCATCCCTGCTCCAGCATTTTATATTATAAATGCAAAGTAGTTTCCGACCTACGTGCCAGGACCTCTGTACAGATTCCAGCACTAATCTACAAGACACTTCCCATGCCATCCTGTTCTGAAGATAGGATAATTATTGTAAAATATCCCTAGAGATGCCTAGAGATCTATGACCAGCAGGACCTCTGGGTGTCTTTTTAATGAGAATCTTTCAGTAAAATCTAATTTTCATCTTCCTCTTTAATTTTGCCACAAAATACTCTGCTGAGAGATGGGCAAGGAAGTCATGAAATGCAGATCATGGCATTAGACATGACTCTAGGACAAGAGCATTGAGGTTGTGAAATTACTGCCTGGAAGTAGCTGTGCCCTGTGCTGCTTGTTGAGCTGTACATCAGATCAGGTGTATCTTATTCAGCCTCACAGCCCCTTCTCGTTAGGAGATCTTCACTTCCACAGACCGACTGTCACTTTCTCTCTCCCCACAGTTCACTGGTTTCCCAGAAAAATCTGTGAGTTGGACAAGTGCCACCATTTGGTCACCAAGTTTGACCCTGACTTGGATCTGGATCACCCGGTGAGTCAGTCTGTCAGTCTGTCCCCTCACGCTGAGCTCCTGAGCCGTCCCACAGAAGCAGGGAGCTAAGAACACCTATTAGTGCAGCTGATCAGGGAGCTGGAGTGTGATTGCCACCTTGAGAAACGTCTCTCCAGCCAGTGATGAGCTTTTCTGGGTGAGAAACTTTAGTAACTGATTAAAAGTCCTGTCTCTGTTCCTATTTGTCACCACAGGGCTACTCTGACCAAGTATATCGCCAGAGAAGGAAATCAATAGCAGAGATTGCTTTTCACTATAAGCAGTAAGTCTCCTTCCTAACATCCGTGCAGGGATAATGACATGTCAATGAACCTATTGGGAAGTCATTGTGCTACCTGTATGGCACTTCTCTTCCTTGATGTTTTGTCTCCCCATTCAGTTTTTCCAGCTCCTTTTGTGTCTCTCTTCTCTCTTCGCATTCCAGTCTCTCTTTAATTAAAAAAAATCTGTTGTCATTAATTCATACATTGGTAAGGATATGGTAAGAATAAACCTCCTGCGTAACAAAAGCCAGATAGAAATCCATCAGGCCTCAAACTTCGTTTGGAAATGTAGCATCTCTTTTAGAATGGCATCTAGTTTTGACTTCGGTTTTTCAAGTAATGAAAAAGCTACCCCATGCCCAGAAAATTTGTTCCAAGGCTTCATTATCCTAGTTGTGAAAAAAAGTGGGTTTTATTTCTAAGCTGGAGTTCAATAGCTTTAGCTTTTACCCAATGGATCATACATGCCTTTCATCTGCTAGATAAAATACTGCTATCCATTTTTTTTTTTTGCTATGAGGGTATTTATAGGCTAAATGATCTGCCTCCTAACTCTGTCTGCTAAATTAAATAGATTCCAGTAATGTTCTCATCATTGTCTTATATAGATTTAGGACTATGTCTTGTACTCCTACTTAATACTTCTGTTCTGATATATGCAGTGATAGCGCTCAGCCTGTTCACTACAGCATCAAGCAGAGCTCTAATATTCAGCTAGGTTTGTAAAATATTCCCTGGATCCTATTCAGTGACACTGCCTTTCACCACAGCGTTCCCTCCCTCTGAGCAGGACTTTAAGTGCTGAAACCAGACTACAGACATTATATGGGTCACCTTCTTGAGCTACCCCTGCAACTGGTGTGATCCCAGCAAGGGTTTCTGCTGTTGGTTTGAATGTACTTTGCCATTTTGAAGCCTGGAATACGGACAGTGATGTTTTTATCCTGTACAATGAGTAAATGCACAGAAAGTCATGCTGCCAGAGGAAGAGTCCCAAGTGACACAGGGATAAATGCTGTCCTGGGACGAGGCACCAATTAAAGATGTCTTCTCTAGCATCTCATCTGCAGGTTAGCACTTATGAGCCACTGTGTCGCATCCCTTCAGGCATCCCTTCAGGCATCCCTTCAGGAACTGGACTTTAGAATATATGAATATCTTGTTTGTCCAAATACAGAAAAAGAAAGATTTAGGAAATAGAGTTGCTACCTATGATGAGAAAAAGCAAAATCGTCAGTCTTCTTTCATCAATGCCCATTTATACCAATGTTGAGATTTTCTTTTCCTGCCATCCTTTATCTTACTGACAATACATTTTTCTGCAGTTCAAATGCGTTTAGTTTTCCTTATTAGTTGCTTTAAGTTCCCAGCCACTGGTTCATTCTGGGAGCCATCAGCTTCCTGAAGTTCAGACATATGAAATTAATTTATTTTCACAGTTTCAATTTTTTCCAGTGAAAACCATTTCTTTTTTTTCTGGTAAATATTACACCTGCTAAGCTCCTGCTCATCCCTTGTTCATTTATAATCTCCACCTAGACTCATGCTTTCCTTTGCGTCTCTGTGTTTGTTGCGCCTGTACAAATGACCCAGTACTAAGGCTTTGTCTTTCCTGTCACCCCCTCGTTTGGATTTTAAAGAAGATTGATGAACATCATGCAGAGCTTCTCCCAAGTGCTTCCTTCTCAGAGGGAAGAGGAGCCTGGCTGGGGCTCTGCTCAGTAATGGTGCCTTTGCCTTGCAGTGGGGACCCCATCCCTCATGTGGAGTACACGGCAGAGGAGACAGCGACCTGGTGAGTGTTGATTTCATAATTGGTGCTGATTTCATCATTAGTGCTTCACCACTAGAAGCTGGGAATCAAAACCCAAACATTCAGGGCATGACCTCTTGAAAAATGTATCAGGAGTGCAAGCATCCTACTTAATGGCTTGTTATAAAAAACATGCACACTGCAGCCCCAGGAGTTTCCTCCGAAGGAGCCTCCCCAGAGAGCAAGGTAGATAATTTGGAGTCCCACTTCTCTGAGGGTCCTGACTCAGTAGCAGCCTCCAAACAAAGAACAGTTACCATAGCTACAGGAAGAAGTATGAGACCCATTCACCATGAGGTGAATATCCGTGTGGTACCTCACAGGCCTCACTTAGGAAAACACCCCCTTTGAACCTGATTTTTTCCAGGAGTGTTGCTTCAGGAGTGTTTCTGAAAACAAGGCCAGCTCACATGAGCTGAGTACACAAGCTTCTCAACAAGGTCGTCTCCTGGTTCTACTGACTGTCTTCACAGTGCAACTTGAGGAGTTAACCTACTGGGAATATTTTAATTCCAGTTAATACCTTTTATACAGTCTTCTGACCTTCAAGTTAGAAATAGGTCTGCGCAGTCACAGCTGCTGCCTCTGCAGGTTCATTTGAATGTGTGTCTGTATGTTTACATACCTCTATCAATGTGCAGAGACATAGACTTAGGTGGAGAAAGGCAAAAGGACACGGAGCCTAAAGACACGAGGCCCTGATAGTGCACAGCCAGAGCGCAGGAGAAGACTAGACACATTAACCACTGAATGTCTGCCACCTCTCCTCCTGAAGGAAGGAGGTGTACAGCACCCTGAAGAGCTTGTACCCCACCCATGCCTGCAAGGAGTACCTTGAAGCTTTCAGTCTACTGGAGAAATTCTGTGGCTACAGTGAGAACAACATCCCTCAGCTGGAGGAGGTTTCCCGCTTCCTGAAAGGTGGGTACGAGCCTGGGGGACCCCGGTTCAGGGTCTGCCGGTGGGGGCAGCTACAGATGGGAAGCCTGAACCTGAAGGAGTAGTTTGTGAGCTGAAATCTGGGAGGAGAGCTGGTGGCTTGTGCACTGCCCACAGAGGACAGAGTTAGAGCCCACGTGGTGGGGACTGCAGCGAAACACAGCGGGCTGTGGCTGAAGGGCAAGCCCATAGTCAAATGATCCCACTGAGCACCTGAAGAGCAGGTGCTGTTCCCTAGCAGGAGCAGATAGATTAGTCCCGGCATAGCAGAAGCCCTTGAGTTTCCAGTGCTGGGAACAGCAGCCCAGCCTGTGGGCCGTGCACCTTGCACGGACGGTGTGTGCTGTTTCAGAGAGGACCGGCTTCCAGCTGCGGCCGGTGGCCGGCCTGCTGTCGGCACGGGATTTCCTGGCCAGCCTGGCCTTCCGCGTCTTCCAGTGCACGCAGTACATCCGCCACGCGTCCTCACCCATGCACTCCCCCGAGCCGTGAGTATCGCCCTGCCCAGAGTGTCCCACCCGGCCAGCGATCACCCTTTTTCCCCGACAGACACGCTCTGTCTGCTGCTGACTATGTTTTCCTCCTTCTCCCCCTCCCGTCGGCAGGGACTGCTGTCACGAGCTGCTGGGGCATGTCCCGATGCTGGCTGATAAGACATTTGCCCAGTTCTCTCAGGTAAGGTGGTTATCTGCTTTCTGCCCCTTGAGAGGTGGGAATCCAAACCCCAGCGTTGCCACCTAAACCTTTCTTGCTCCTATTAACCATGATGTTCCAAAGTTCTGGTGATGGACCAAGACCCGAATACTGACTCTGCAACAAAGTGGATTTAGTCTGAGCACGAAGTCCCAGCAGATGCCTGGCACTGCAGGGCAGCAATATCTGTGGTCTCGAGGCAATAAAACAGAGCAACCAAAGTGTAAGGCCCTCAGACAAAACCTGTCCTGATGTTTGCCCATTCCCTTCTCTTCCTAGGACATTGGGCTGGCATCTCTGGGAGCAACTGATGAAGAAATTGAGAAACTAGCAACAGTAAGTTTTCCTCCTTGCTGGATGGGGGGCACAAACCCTCCAGCAGCGCTTCTGTGGTATCAAGGGGGCTGGTCCAGCCTGGTATTCCAAGACTGGCAGGCTCAGAGCTCCCACCCAAGCTGCCCCAGCCCTGCTCTTTTGATGATGACTGTGCAGAGCAGAGATCAGTTAAACAGCAGAGCTTGCTTGCACATTAACCCCATTTTCTCGGGCACCAGTAGTATCATCAAGCGTCATGTTTCCAACAGCAGCCCTGCTGAGACTCTTTGGGATGGGATTAAATGACATCCGCTTCCTTTGGCTCTCCCTCAGCAAGGTGACCCGTCCTGCTCCAAGGACACCAAACAGCAGCATCTCACAGCAGCTGGGTGCAGAGGGAACAAACCCAGGGACACAAACTCTGTCTGTCCTGGTGTAGCAGCAACTTAGTTTAGTACTTTTCTCTGAAAGCAAAGTGTGGAGAGGGGACAAAGAGGCAGGTGCCTGTTCCTTTAAACAACCCCAGACCCTGGCCATGATGCAAGGGCTCAGAAGTGACAGGGAGATGAAGATGAGGAGCTGTGTCCCCCAGGAATTTTTCTTTTTGTTTTCACAGCTTTACTGGTTTACAGTGGAGTTTGGGCTCTGCAGACAGAACGGAATAGTCAAAGCCTACGGAGCCGGGCTCCTCTCCTCCTATGGGGAGCTCATAGTAAGTCCCAGCATCACTTGCCTCTGCTCTGGACCCTGTAGAGAAAAACACCTTCTGCTTCTGCACAATGCCTTTCCTCAGTCTGTTCTCCACCTTTGCCTACCCCACATGTGCTCCCCAATCCCCTTCGTTTCACGCTGGAATTTTCCTGCTGTGTTCGTAGCACTCCTTGTCAGACGAACCAGAGGTGCGGGACTTCGACCCTGATGCTGCAGCTGTTCAGCCCTACCAGGACCAGAGCTACCAGCCTGTTTATTTTGTGTCCGAGAGCTTCAGTGATGCCAAAAATAAACTGAGGTAGGACTGGGCAGTGAGAAAGACCCAAACAGAAGGAAATTAAGACGTTATATATTGAAATAAGGCCTGACATTACAGCTGCTTTCAGTGCAAGTTCTCAGAAGTGCTCTGAAAATTCTGATCAGGTCTTTCGAAGTAAAGCAGTTCTCCAGTTCCTACAGGGAACATGCTTGACATGAATGGATTTGGCCAGGGGAAAAAATGAACTTTTGCCTCCTAGGCTGGTTAACACGAGTTAGTGGACCCCAGGCACCATCCCACCAGGGTAATTGGGTTTCCCCATCCCGTGGGACTGCGAGCAGGATGGTAAGGGACAGCTCTGCCCATAGACATCTGTTCAGAAGAGCATTTTCTTGGTCATACCCAGAATTGCCCACGGGAGGAAAGTTCAGTCCTTGGATTGCTTTGATTGACAGAGGAAAACTTTGCCTATACCCTTTTTATCTTTGCTTAGGAAAGAGACAGGATGGGGTGAACATGACGTACATGACTTTACAGTTCCTGCAAGAGGGGTATTTAATATAAATAACATGGTGAGGAGTGCTATATTTCAACTTCTGCTTTTATTACCCTCACTTGCACTGTTCATACAACCTGGAGTCCAGCTGCTCGCAAGCAAGCACCCGGCGAGCCCGTCCTCACACACACACCAGGCAGCTTTAAAAAACCCCAACTGCTGCCTAATGAGTCATTTCCTTGCGTTTAAAAAGGGAAAATACACCACATACACAGCCAAGATTAGGCTAGAGGGTCTTGACTGTGACAAGCACTGTAAATGATCCTCTTTAGAGAGCTCAGAGACCACACAGATGCTACTCTGTGAGGTGAAAACATTAAAGCATCGTGTCTTTTGCATTACTGGCAGCTGCCACCACGGTCCTGACTATCAGTGTTGTGCCTCGAGAAAAGCCTGTTTTCTCAGAAAGGACACACTCCCTCTGTGCCCTTCCAAGCAGCCATGCCGTTATCTATATGCTTCAAAAGGTGTCATGTCAGCACACCTCTTTTGGAGTGCAGGTTTCTAGCCATTAGCAGCTGTGCTGTGAGCCATGACTGTGGCTGATGGCATTAACAAGCGAGGTGAGCTGGACCTTGCCTGGTAGAACTGAGAGGAGCCACATCTTTTAGGAGGAGGACAATGTGAGTATGCAGAAACCTCCTTCATTTGCACTTTTTTTGTTGTTGTTTTCCTGCAATGGCGTGGCAACTCCCTGCCAGCTCCAGCCTGTGCCTTGGACAGTGTTTCCTCTTGGCCCTCTGTGCTGTGTTTTCCCCCAGATCCCTCCAATTCTGGCCTCGGCATGAAGTACCAGCTAGAGGAACATCTGTCTCCATCTGGGAAAGGGCTGCGCTTCCCCGAGCCCTGCGCCAGAGCAGACCCGCCGTAGCCACAAGAGGGTAGCCTAAGCTAAGCAATTCAGGAGCGAAAGGGTGAAGCCTCAGCAGAGGCGAGGAGAACGCCCGTTGTTAGCGCTGTTTGTCCCCTCGTGTTCCCAAGCCTCTCCAGCAGGAGACTGCAGCCATAAGTACCTAAACATAGATTTTCAGCTCCCTACCCACACAGCCCCCAAATGAAAAAACCCTACCTTGTCAAGTATACAAATCAAAGTGCTGGAAGTGAGTGTGGGCAACTTTGGGGAAACCCTACCCTTGATTTGCTTTCACTTGACCACAGACTTCTCCATTAGAAAAGCAGCAACAAGCTCTTGCTTTTGCGAGATACCAGGTAAATTCTCTCATCACTGAGATCCAGGCTGCATTTGGCTTTGGGTGCAGCAGTGCAGCTTTGCTCAAGCACAAGGCTCTGGTGACGTTATTCTCATCCTCTAGCTCGGGTCGGAGCCACTGCCTGTCAAGTCTATCCTTAACATGCCACACATCTAGTTTCCCCCCTCCCCAAGCAGAGATTAGTGAATAAATGCATGTCAGAAAGGATTTAGTAATATAATACGATAATACCACAGGCTTTCCCTGCAATTAGCTTCTAAATCTCCTTGGCACTTTTTGAAAAAGGAATTGCAGCAGAGGATGCCCGGCAATGGCCACGGAGGTGACCGGTTTGATGTACCCTCCAGGTTGGTACAGCCCACAAAAAGCCACAGTCAAACTCATGGTTCTCCTTGATGAACAGAAGGGATCTAAACTACTGCTATGACCCTGTGGTGCTGGGAAGGTGGAAACTCTGCCTGAAGGAGACATTAACCTGTTGTGACCTTCCTGGGTGGATGGAGGTGGGTAGGAGGGAGGCTCAGGACTCATCTCTCATACCCAGCCTTCTGCACCCTTCCCTTGCAGGAGCTACGCGGCGCACATCAAGAGGCCCTTCTCGGTGAAATACGAGCCCTACACCCACAGCATCGAGCTCCTGGACAGCCCTCAGATGATCTGTCACTCCCTGGAGAGCGTAAGGGATGAGCTTCACTCGCTGATTAACGCGCTCAATGTTATCAGTTAATACAAGAACTGAGCGATTTCCGTCCCCTCTTCCCTCTCAGCCCCCGGCGTGCCCGCTCTGCCCTCGCCTAGTTCCCGGCTGGTAATTCCTACTTGTCCTCTCCAAACATTGGCACTGCTGCCTGTCACCACGCGACCCCAACAGCTTTCCACTTTTGTATGTAGGGCCAGCTCGGAGGAGGGCAGCGGGACGCACCCAAGGCCTGCTGGCTTTGTGGGTAGCTTTTCTATAGACTGCTGGAAGAGGCTTAGGAGAGACAAAAAGCATGGCCAAGCTAAAAAGTTGAAGTCAAGAGCTGTGTGCTAGGCTCCTGGGTGCAAGGAAGAGGAGAAAATCTACTGTATTTAAAAAGAAAAGAAAGAAGAGATAATTTTTTTAACTTGCAATTTGAGAGAAAATTTTAATCTGCTTTTTTTTTAATCCCCAAAGCAACTCTTACAGCAACTTCATGAGTCTTGTTCTTAGTTATTCTAATATCGCTATCACCTGATGTAGCTCAGGTGTGGGACTAATGCTATTGCTGGCCATTTCTGAGGAAGGTAAACATCTGGTTTGGATGCTCAAACCCAGTTTCATGCAGTTTTCAGTGTAGATATTAATGGCTTGATCTGACCCAAAGCTCTCAGTTTTCTTCCCCCTGCTTTTGCCCTTCTTATCTTCTTGCACGCTGTCTCATAACTTAGCGGTTTGCTCAGAAGTTTGGCCCAAGGTTATGCAGCTGTGCAGTATCAGAGCTGGGCTCGGGATGTGTGGAGGCTGCTAAACAGCTGTGGGGGACAGCGAAGGGGAGAATTACACAGAGTTGTTTGCATGATCATTTATAACATTTCTGCGCTGGCTTTTGCCATCCTTATCCACAATATATGATTTTCATAATTTCCTCTTTAAAGAACTGCAAGACTTGGCAGAGAAGTTTTGGCTATTAACACGGCTAACATTGTTCTCCAGTATTACTTCTACTGTGGCTCAGACATAATAGTTTACAATCCATTACTCTTTATCCCATTTCAGACCTCCACATATATATGCTTAACCCCCAGTTCTCTCAAATTTTAACTCCTTAGCTACTGACAGCACTTACTCTCCTGCCTGCTTCAATCTCTCCTTTCTGTTTCTTTTCTTATTTGACCCTTCCTCCTAAATTCCTCCTAAATTGCTTAAGAGGCCATTACTGAAATCAGCAGTTCGACACCGGGGCTAGCTGCTTTTCTTCAAGTTGCTCCTTCTCTTCGGATTTTCCTGTAAACTGATAAAACTACTGAGTTCATTCAGTTATTGTCATTTCAGAGAACTTTTTCCAAAGCTGCAGCTATGATTTCCCAATATGGGTGGATCCAGATCATGAGCTGTAACTCTCAAGGCTCCCTTAAGAGCTGTAACAATTTTTCATTTGGGTTCTTCAGATATTACTATTAGATTAAATAGCTGGAGCAAACTATGCAAGACTAAGGCAGCCTAGGCCATAGTTTAGCTGTCTAGCCACGAAAATCTTACTGGTGACTTAAGTAAAACAGACTAAAACAAACAAAAAAAAAAAAAGAAAACAAACAGGCAAGGTGTAACAATTCAGTCTGTATAGTTAATGCACGGGATATGACCTTGTTAACAAGAGCAGTGCCACTTTACTGGTGTGCAGGTTGCTGTTTCTCCTCTCCTTTGGTAGTGTCCAGCTCCTGGGCTGCTGCCCACGAGAGAAGCAAGGACGCTCCAAACCCTGCAGCAATGCCAGGCTCCTGATCAGGACCGGGTAGGGAATCTCTGTAGAGGCATTCGCTTTCTGGTTTGGCCTCCAGAACCTTAAAGGTCTGAAGGTGATCATCTCTAGGTCTCCAAAGCACTTCACAGTCATTATCTGCCTTCTTAAATACCTACAATTAATGCAATTTGTAAAAAGACCGAATTCATCAATATGGAGTGAAAAGCCAATTTAGAAATCCTTGCAGCTGCAGGAGACCTCAAATCCTCTGCCTTGCCTCGGAGTTTGCATTGCTGCTCCCTCAGTCTGTCAGCTGCTGCATTTTGGAGGGGCTGTAGTAAAATCTGCTGTCCTGCAAAAATAGGAAATAAGCAAACCATGGAGCGTAACCCAGCACCATTAGTATGCAAGCACACAAACAGCTGTGCTGCAGCCAGGGGGAAGGTGAGCACCAGGAGGGCTGCACCCCCTTGCTTTCGGGACGTGAGGCTGAGCTGGGGCGGGCTCTGAGTGCGGGGGCTGCACAGGCGCCAGAGGTCCCACTTTGGGCCATTTTCGGTGTCTGTGTTCTTGACAAATCCGTGACAGATTCCAGAATTTTTTGGCCCCTTAGGGGGACATCTGAGAAACATGAACCCGTTTGTATTAACTATTGCCCTCACCTATTTAATATCTTAGAGGATTTATTCCATTAGTAACTTATTAGGTCCCCGTTCATTTAGTCTCTAAGGCTTGTTTCTTTTTATCTGTTTTCAAACACATTACTTGGCTCCTTATTTCATAAGCCATACATGAATTGGATCCTTGCTTTCTCATTTTATCCATTTTTCTCATGTTGCTTCTTCTACCAGAGCATTGTTGTCTTCTTTATCTTGCCATAATATTTTAGGGCCTTAGACATAGGGCCACTAAGGGACAGGCTATCCAAGCAAAATATGGTAGAGTTGTAAACCAATCCCTAATCTATCACTGCTTTTAAAGCTACTGATAGCAAGGTTTCAGACCATTATTTTGGATATTGTCCTAGAATTTTCTCTTATTAATAATCCAACTCATTTCTCTCTACCAGTCTGGGTGATTGCAGGTGGCAGGGTAAATGCAGTCCTTGCTCAATCCCCCATTATGCTAGCTATTAAGACTTGCATTCTTCACTTACAACCTCCCCCTTCCCACCCCTCCCCTCTGTTCATCTTATCCTGTCTCAGGTGCTGTTCCACACCTATGGACAATTTCCCATAACAGCACTGTTACAGTTCCAGCAGGTGGAAGAACCTCAGCCAGTCCAGGAAAGGCATTTATTGTGGCAAAGAGATACTGATACCCTTCTTCAGTTTGTGATGGTTTATCGGGGCGATCCCTTTGCACTGTTTGTCCCAGTCCTTGGTTTAGCCAATGCAGTAGAGGCGGCAGCTTTCTTTTACCAATCCACTTTTCCATCTTTGCACACCTTAGGCAATTTTTATGTCTTCTGTTCCTTGCTTCATTTGAGGCCAAGTATAAATTCTTTGCACTCTTTTCAGAGTACCCTACACTTCCTTATGTAGCTCATTATGGCAGTCTAAGATAACATGCTCTTATTCAACTGGCCACAGTATCCATCCCATTTTCTTTTTTTAGCTGACACCTGGTTGGGGCTGCAGTAAACAAAGTCTGAGTTAATTTATCTACTTGCTCACTAAATTATTTCTCAGTATTGCTTGCAGTCTTCACATTACTTTAACATCCTTTACGTATATTTTAATCCCATTATCCCTCTAAGCTTGTAAAATAGAACTCCTGATTTCTTCATAGGTGTCCCATTGTGTGCTTGCCATTGCCTTTCTCCCCATCATGCATCCGATATTTTGTTCTATTACCAGGCAGCAGCTATCTGTAGAGAGATGTTGTGTAGAGGGGTTTGTCTTCTACTGACAGCCTGCAAGCCCCTTGGCGTGATCCTTTCTCTGGTCTGCCCATGATTTGCTCCCTCATTCCACTGATAGGAGCGTGTCAGATTATTTTTCCTCTTTGTTCAAACGTAGCACTCCCATGAGCGTGCAGTGCCTTTGGTTCATTCCTGGCTTCCAACAGAAGGATATCCCCATTAATATCCATTTCTTCTCTTTGTGGGTAAGAGCAGAGTGTGAGCGGGCTGGGGTACAACTGCACTATCGAGGGGAAAAGCCTTGAACTCCATCACAGCCCAGACTGCCTCTAACCGAGTTTTCTCATGGCCAGGGAAACTTTGTCCAGCCACTGGAGAGGACTCGTGTGCTACTGGTATCCATTTCCCTCCACTATTTCTCTGTAACAGCACTGCTCCCGCAGTATCAGCTCGTGTTGAAATTCTTGTTATGAATAATTTTCCTTTAACTGGAAATTTTAGTGCAGAAGCTTTTCAAGCAGCTTCTTTCATGTCAGATAAAGCACTGTCTTGGTCTTTGCTCCAACTCCCTCCCTGATTCTTTTCCTGTCATTTCCATAACGCTCTGCTGCTATTAGCCAAGATGGATACGCTGCCATAAGATACTAGCACAGCTATAGATATGCTGCCATAAGAAATTAGATTCTCCCAGCACTCTTCAGAGTTGGGATTGATTAGTGGGAGTCTTTATTTCACAGACAGCTTAACCTTTCTAGCATTTATCCACGGTCTTGTTTCACCAGTTTCAGAGTCCAGGCATTTAACTTGAGGTTGTTTTAATCATGCCACATTCAAGTTGACGTTAAATCCCGTTTGGTCTATTAATTTTAAAACTCAGCTACATCTCTCTTGTACCTCTTCTTCTGTAGCTGCGGTTGCCCGAATATCATCACAGAAGGCAATCTCCTTTCTTTGTCCCCCGCACACATCATTCAAACGCTTTGCTCACACAAGCATGTGCAGCAGGGCAGGTGCTCGGCCCTGTGGGAGGCAAGTAAAGGTATACTGTTTGTCTCTTAATGTGAAAGCAACTCTGTCAATTGCTTCTTCCCCTGAATTTTGCCATATGGAACCTTAGTGTGAATCGTGGGGGTGCATTTGTGCCACTACCTCTCCTAATTCATCCCCTGTCCAAGGAGCCTGACTCAGCCTCGGGGCTGCCAGGGACCGTGGAGGTACCTGAGCTCCACTGGGAGTGGGTGGTTGGTACACGGCATCGTGTCCTGCTGCTCCTGTTCTCGACATTCAAGCAGCTCCCTATCAGTTTATTAAAGACTCTCCATCTTCCTCGAGCCTATGGACTGGTAGTGACTGTGCCAATTGGATCCTTGTTTCACCATCCTGCTGGGCAATTTGATTAAATGCCCATGGTGGCAAGATTGAAGGTTTATCAAGGAGGTGCCCGACGTACAACGGATAAAAGCTGGTGGAGCACACACTTTAATCAATTTACCACTTAATCCCCATTTAATTCTAAATATAAGCAGTTTCTCTACTGTTGTGCTTCCTTTCAGTGGCTTCATATCTGCAGCTACCTGCCTTGGGGTGATTTTTTTTTTCATTTTAACAGCTACAGCAGTTTGATCTGCCGTACCCATCTACCCCGGGACAGCATTTGGAGTCTTTGTGGGATAGGCTGCTATTCTCAACTTCTCACTCTTTTCCCATTTGCCCATATCATCCTTGAAATCATCTTCCTGTGATGGCTCCCGATCCAGTTCTCTACACCACTTTCTGGAACTCCAGCAGTTATTTTTAATTTTTGCATCCCAATCTGCTTTTGCAAGTGTCTAATTTTAGCTCTGCATTTACTATGATCAGGTCCCTTTTGAGCTCTCCCTTGCTCCAGGGCGAATCACTGCACTATATATGTTAATCACTCCCCTTACTTCTGTAGTTTTTCCTTCTCTTTTTCTAAATTCATCTGATTCTCTAATTGCCATCGCAAATCCTTATTGCCTTTTTGGGCCACTAGATGGTATTCCTTTTCTAAAGACAAACTTATTTCAAGTCACTGGATAGACCCTTTTAAAACACAATTTTCCCATTGAAGCAGCTGATGTTCTGATGTTTCCTTGGTATAGATTATTGCTTTTTCCCGTAACAGTCCCACTAACAGAGGCGGTGAATCCTTGAGCCTCTTTTCATCCACTCTCTCCTATCGAGAAACATTTGGTCTCTATCACCCATCGGCTTCCTGTGGGCTGGAGAGGCGCCCACAGCCCCTGCTGTAATCTCTGATATTGTTGGGATTTCCTGCAGCCCTCCAGTATTCCTGGTTTCAGGCTTTTTCCTGAGTTGTCTTGGATTTTTCCCATGCTTTCAATTTTGTCTTAAGGTATCCCGCAAGTACTGTGCTCGAGGCTGGCTAGGTTTGTTGAGTTGCCTTGAACAAGACCATGGAATCATAGAATGGTTTGGGTTCCAACACCCTGCCAAGGGCAGGGAACCTTTCACTAGACCAGGTTACTCACAGATCCAGCTTGGCCTTGAGATCACTCAGAGAAAAAGACTTTGAGGATCTACCCAGTCACGCCCTTCACCAAAAGATGTTCTGAATTCCCTTTTCCTAACCATGGAGCAGATTTGTAGGATTGTGTGGCTGCTTAGAGCTAAGCACGAGCTCGTGTCCCTTGGGTGGGCCGTGGGATCCTTCATACCATTCCCCCAGACCTCACCAAACGTGACTGCAAGTTCTATACAAAGTGACTGGGGAAAACCAAAGTGATGGGTCAGCCCAGGTTAAACCCTCCCCTGGATGGAGCATGGGCTGGCCAGGGAGGAAGACAGGGGAAAAGCCTTCCTCGGAGCCAGGCCCCACCACCCCCTCTGGTGTGTGCCTGCCTCAGTGCCTCGCTGAGCGGTCTCGCTGTTGTCGCTGCTGCTGCTGCTGTGGGTGGATCTGTCTGTCTGTCTCTCTGTCTCTGTCTGTAAAGAAATATCAAACAGAATTATTTTTCATTTTGGAATCGTGCTGCTGCTCACATGATATTAAGAATAAAAAAATATATTTCTGGTCTAGCATCCTGAGTTTGACTCTTGCATCCTTCTGCTGTCCATATTCAGGTTGGCTGCCTTGACTGCAGGCAGTATGCAAAATCCAGCCTGGGGCACGTCATGGTGGAAGACCTGCAACTTGCGCTCGTGCAAAATGTTTATTTGGAGGTGGAAAATGCTTTGCAGACGAGATGATCTAAGCCTTTCTTTGGCAGGAAATTACCAATTGCACAATTATGCACCCAACAGTAGTTGGGAGGTCTCTTTTAAACAGTAAAACACCAGGGGACTTGCCTTCACTGAATACATTTTCTCCCAGCATTTGTCACTATTTCTGTGCCTGCTGCATCCAAGTGGATGGGGTACAGGATGCCCAGGAATTGGGATGCACGTCCAGAGACCAGAAGATATGCCCAATCACATGAGTGTTTCCTACTCCGGAGTTGTCCTCATGTTAAAGGAAACTAATTCCAGTCACTACTGCAAGCTTGGCTTTCACATGAAAGCCAGACCCTTTCTCTTGTTAAAATCCCTTCCAGAATCATGGACAGAGGTGGATTAATGTATCGCCTGCACAGATCTGGGCCATGCACCCAGGCACCCCAGCACACTCTGAGAGGGAGTTTCCTAATTTAGGACTCCTAAGGATACCCTGTATCTTCACAGTGCTCGTTAAAGTGTTACAGCTGTAATGAATTCATCTTCATTACATGCTTGGGAGGTAGAGGAGTACTCTTGTCCCTGTAAAAAGCTGACAGATAAAAGGAGGCAGAGAATCAGAGACTCAGACCAGGCGCAGAGCCGGAAAAGTAATTACATGCCTAAACAGCTTTAGGAAGAAGCGTCTAACTGGCAGATCTGGGGCTTGAACCTCTGTCAGCCCCCTCAGGACCAAATCTTTCTTCTTGTGCTGGGGTGGTAGGGATCAGAAGAACTCAATTATTTACAAATCCTATAGCCGCAGGTATGCGCGCACACACGCACCGCCTCCCCGGAGAGGGGAATTGATTCGGAGAAGGCTGCGGCTGACCTGAGCTGTCATTCGTGCTGCTAATCCAGCTCAAATCAGACTCGGCTTTTTCCCCGGCGACCAGAGTGGGTACTGCACTTTCCACTGCAAGGAATTTGTTTTCAGTTTTCCGACACTTGCTCATTACTGTGTTCCGAAGAACGCGAGGTTTTCTAGGTGGGAAGATGATCTTTTGGCATTTTTCTGGCACAGCTGAAAGCAGAAAGTATCTGAAACGCCTTGAAAACTGATCAGAAGGGGTTTTTTTGCTGGTGTTTTTGGGGTTTTTTTTCCTCTTGTTTTGTTCTGGTTTTGTTGTTGTTTTTAACTGAACAGAGAGGTTTTCAAAGATTAGGTAAGGGATTGAAACACCCCCACGTGTCTGCACCCCAGATGTGCTACTGTAGCCTTGCACTCCCATTGTGCAGCTGGTGGGGCTGGCGGTGACAGGTCAATAAAACAAGCGTTTGGAGATTAGATGTTTTTCAGTCTAGCAAGTGCTGTGCTCCAAATGGACAAGGATTTCTTCCTGTCTCTGTTAACCAACTCACTTTTAACATCTCGTATAAGGTGTGAATCACTCCGAGGCAGCTGCAGCACATGCACGTGTTGACTTCTGCACACAGCAAACCTCCCAATGCCCTTGCACATCCCAACAGGGTTGGATGGGACCCACACGGACTCCTTGTGCATCCCCTGAACACTCTACTCCAGAGCTGTAGAGGGTTTGGGTCTCAATCTAAATTTCCCCAAATCCGAAATACTCTCTCCAGCTCCAACCAGCCGCTGTGTATGTGTTTCTGTATATGATGTTCAGAGGTTTATCTTTAGTTGCTTGGGGTGAAGCAACTGCTTTTCAAACTCATGAGACAAAGATTTGGATTAGACCTGAACTACAGCAATGCAAGACTGAACAGGCTAAGTGGTGAACTCCAGTCTCTGATGGATTCAAGGCCCATCCTCATTGATTTTTCTGGAGGCATAATGATGGAAAATGCTTTTTTTTTTTTTTTTTTCCTTACTCCTGACATTAGTTCTACTTGGTTTCTTTGTGATTATTTTCTCTGGGCACAGCAGGGTGAATTGATCTACAAAATATTTTCAGGGATGGTGAAGGATTAAGTATCTTGCACAGATACTTCAATGCAACAGTTGTTACCCAGGACTGTGAGAGAAAAACAGGGTGGGGTAAGGGAGTTGTTCATTTTCCTTCCACTAAGGTCAGCCTTAAATAACTCTCCCACCTCCCTCGGAGGCTGAGACAAGATAATAAGACAAAAATGTCAGAGCAAAGCACGGGGCCCCTCTATTTACAGCAAAGGCCAAATCGCTAACCAACAGATCGGAGCTTGCTTTCTAAACACCGATAAGCGGCAACTTTGAATTAACAGCCCCGGTTCCTCTGCTGCTGTAAATCAGCCTGACCCCGACTGCCCACAGCACCCCAGTGCCTCCCCCCAGCCAGGGGCTCTCCGGCAGGAGGAGGGGGCTGCAGCAGCGGGCTTAACCCTCCCGGCCCCAGAGATCCCTGTGCCTGGCTCCAAACACCCCCCCTTCTTCCCCTCCCCAGCCCCCTATCACTAACAAGCCTTATCAGCAGGATTTACACCTCCTTGTCTAGGAACCCATAGGAAAGCCTATGGACTCGTTACCGATGTGCATCCAAATCCTTAAAGTAGCTTTAAGTGCTCAAAACAATCCACTTACCCGGCGATAATTAATGGTATCAGACCTGGGAGTTCCTGTTCCCTGGCAGGGGAGATCAGAACGCTCTGCAGTGGGGTCCGGCCGACCACAGGCAGGAAAAGGGGCAGCCCTTCCGCAAGTCCTTGGCACCTCCTGGCCCCGGTGGAGCATCCCGGGAGTGAGGAATGACAATGCCAGGAAGATGGACACATGGGAGCAACCATGGCTCATAAGATCAGTGGTGGGCTGGGGTTTTTTCACTGCCAGATGCAGTGTTAGGAAAGGTGCTTTGGCACAGAGCCGTGCCAGTCGGCAAAACACCAAATGCCACGTGGATGATGCTGTAGGAGTGAGGGGGAAGGACGAAAAAATCACAGCTCCTGTCTCAGGTCCCAACCTAGCTGGAGGAACCTGAAGTGCTAAAGCTCGAAGTATACCCTGTGAAGGTGAAGGAGCAAGCAGCACCTCCAGAAGTCCTGGAGAAAAGTGGGGGTTTAGGTCAGAGTGCAGATGTCCAGATGCAGAGATGGACAGAGGCGAAAAACACAGAAGTATGTGACAATAATTTATTTTCAATCCACGAGACCACTTTTCAGCTGGGACAAATCCAATCTGAGCCAGCAAAAAACATTCCTTCGTTTTTTGGCATTTCCCTCCTTACCCGCTTGCTGCCTCAGCTGCTTAGAGCACCCAGTTCTAGCACCCAGTTCTAGCACCCAGCACTTTCTGCTGGTCTCTGGTGGCCTGCCTGTCCTTTCCATCCTCTCCTCTGTTTTACCAAAGGCTTCTCCAGGTCCAAGGGGTACCTGTGGTGCCACCTGCTGTGGAAGCCATGGTGGTGGCACTATGAGACTTCAGTGCCTACAATTTTGGACACTGGAGAAAACTCCCTGACAGACTCAATGGCCCCTCTCATGGCTGTTTCCTGAGGACTGGGTCAAGATCCTCCCTGTTTGTTCTCGTGGACTCGGCGACACGAAGGACAGACATGGTATCAGTGCTGAAAATGGATATTTTTAGATTGGTGCTGATCAGGCTACTTTTCCAGTGCTTCTCCACTCAGTGGAATTTATTTGTTACTTTTGTTTCTCAGTACTTGTCCTCTGGCAGGGTGTCATCACCTCTTCTAATGTTTCTCCATCTCCACCAAGGATTACTTTTGGGCCATTAATAGCCACAGATTTAATCTTCTCCTCATTGATAAACAAACTAATTTGTTCCGCTGCGTCTGCTAATAGCTGTGTCTAGGAACTAATAACAGCTCTTAGGTGCTATTTTCTTCTTTACCTTCTCAAAAAATATATGGCTGGTAATATTTTCATAGAGTTAAAAGGAGCATAGCTGTTTTTTCCATCTCCATTTATAACCTTGCATATGCTCTTCCCAAAGTGGACGGAAAAGATTTTGGGAGCTTTACTCTAGAGATCATTAAATTTGGTCTAGCTTACTGGGGTAGCTGTACTTGTGGAGAGGTTTAAGCCTGCAGAGACCAGGGGGGCTTGAGCAAGGTGCAGCCAAACTAATTTGCAGATTCTGTGGTCCCTGGCGAGCTGGGCTTGCCAAAGGTCACCATTTCCCTGTGAGAGACGTTATGTACTCAGGAGGGGTGGCCAGAGGGTTTGAGCTGCAGGAGGCTGTTCTCAGAGCTGCAGCACACCTGGGAACCTTCCTTCTTCTCTAATGAAAGTTACTGGCTCTTTGGAATTGCTCCCTGGAGCATCTTCTACGGTGAGCTGCACCTCCAGGGGTGCGCCGGTACTCACAGCCCTCTCTGCTCCTCACAGCTACCCCAGAGCTGATGGGAGCTGATGGGTCACACCTGGATGGTTACACTGGGCTTTGGGATAGCCCTGCTGTTTTATAAACCCATCCTTTGTGCTCTAAGCAGCAGGATAATGTCCCTGGCCTGGAAGAGCCTGGAAAATTGTGAAGTCCACAGTCCGGCAGGAGCATCTTGCTTGAGCCTGGTGGTCGGTGGGGCAACGGGGGTGGCTCACGTGCCCTGCAGCCAGGCAGCCGCCCGGATTAGTTTATGGAAGCAGCTGAGGCTCCTTGTATCCCAGTGAGCATCCCCCTGCTCTGCTCGCACAATGCCCCCTCTGAAGCAAGGACATCTCTCATTGTGTGACTCCAGATAAGCCAAAGCCTCACCCTTTGCTATAGCAGCCCCTTCTCTCCCCAAGGCCACGTACCTTTGCAGGCATCTTTGCAAGTATTCCCAGGATTAATCCCCCTCCTCAGGGCCAGGTTCACCTCCCTGCCCTTCATCTCACACCGGTGCCACTGCACATGTGCTTGGACACATTAATGGGAGCAGACCCGCTGGAAACCACATGGAAACAGGGAGCACCAACAGGGATGCTGGCTTCACTCCATGCCATGCCCCCGGCTGTGGCTGCACCCTGCACAGAGAGGGGAGAAAAGCCTGGAGGATGCAACTGCTGAGCCTTGGAGGTGCTTCCCTGTGCTGTGTGAAAAGCTATACCTCTGTCACTCAAACGGCCCACGTGCTTGAAAGCACTGTCACAGCTACATGTCCTCAGTGGCCACCAGTGGCCACACCAGGGCTTCTCTCTGGAGCTGGTCTCCCCCAAAACCTGCTCTTGGGAATGCAGACCCCTCAGGGTGACTGGGGCTGTGTTTCAGCAGGCTGCTGGCACAGCACAGATTAGCACTGGGGCTATTTGCTTCACAAGCCACTGAATTCACCCCACAGGGAAGAGGAGCCATGTGGTCACCGCTGTGTGGATCCCTGCTACTCCTCCGGAACACCGCACACGCAGGCATGGGAAGGACAGCGGCAGCCACCACAGGGCATCAGAGCAGCGAGGGGGATGTGGGTGGCATTTCGGGGTCCCTGGGTGCTGAGAACTCGTTTGCCTCCAGCCCTGACCTTTGCTGTCACTAAAACTTGCACAAGCTTGTAATTGTTAACTAGTTCCCCTGTAGCGGGCTTGTTATTTTTTCAGGACGGGGTTTGAAAATGCGAGACATCTACAGTAGTAAAGATTTTATTGTGCTGGCAGCGGACTGTAAAACTCGATTACATGACACCAGGGATTGCCTAAACCTTGTTCCCACTGATGCAACCGCTCAGGCTTGGGGGGGATGTGAGGAAGGGAGGTGGTTTTGAGTCACGTCTGGAGGTGCTTTAGCACGAAGGGCAGGAGCAGCCCACTCCCACCCAGCCGCTCCCACCCTTCAGCCAAGTGAGCCCAACGTGGGCCTGAGGATCTGGGGGGATCACAGGAGGCATGCATAGCTGAAACAATGGATGGCTGCCTGGCTCATCGCTACCTAATGACATGAAAATCACGGGGAAGCCCAGCCTGGAAGGAGTAAGCGGAGATTTTTCTGTAGAAAAAGCTTTTCCATCTAGAAATGGGCTCCCCTGTTGGCCCCCTCTCTCAGTTCGCTGCTGACATGGGAGTTTTCCCTCTAAGACAAAACTTTCCGCAGTTTGTATCCGTTTTATATCCATTTATATGACTGCTAGCATTTTTCATATTCCAAAGGACCATTTATGGTAAGAAAATACGTTTTCCAATAAATAATCAAAGTGATCATATTTTGGAAGGGGAAAAAAATCGTAGTAGGAAACTTTTGCAAAAAAAAAAATTGGCCTGTGCTGAACATTGAGCCAGCATGATATCTTTTTTCCTTCCAATAAATCTTCTGGCTTATTTCTGTACCCAAACTACAGTGAGCCAAGAGGAATTCCTGAACGCTTGGGTACAGTCAGCCCTTCCCCTGCTGCGGCATGCTGCAGGAATGCCACGAGCTTTTTGAAGCTACCTCCAGGATTTGGTTAGCCAAGAGTAAGAGAAGCAACAGGCTAAGAACACGGCACTTTCAAGGCAAAATAAAGCAGCTTTTTTTGCTACACCAGTGGTGTAAGCCTCAGGGAAGGGGAGAGTCCATCAGGGAAGCTGCCTAGAAGGGAGACAATGGAGGATGGAGGAATCTCCTTGCAAAGTCCCTCTGTCAATACAACATGAGCTCAGGTGAGCTCAGGTAACATTCAAAAGCGCAAGCAGGAAAGCCCTAAATGGCAAATCTCAGCATGTGATTAACCTGGGGAACACCCTGCTGAGGAGCCTTTCCAAGGCAATCACCTGACTGAGGCCCACTGAACCTCGAGCAGTGTGGTGACTGCAGGCAAATGATTGCCAAGGGGATCTGGAGGGCAATTCTGCGGGTTGTCTTCTCTGTGTGAGATTCCAGGTGCGAGGTCCCTGCTGTGGAGGAAGCATGAGTCACACAAGGCTTCTGCTCCTGGCTTTGGCAACCTGCTTCAGTCGGGGTAAAATGGCAGGTTTTATCCTATATAGCTGCTAGTTCCCCATCTTTATCCAGTAGGAAGGCCTCAGTAAGTGAATTCCCTGAACTCCTATCTTGCTGAAACCTGAGCCCCTCTTCATGGGTATACCACTAGGTCATTCAAGTACATCCAATATCTTTTTTGAGGGGAAGAGAGGCAGAGATAGTGTTACACATTGTGCAGAAATGCTATTAACTGGAGTTGAGCATCACAACTTGGATTTATTAGCAGGGGGCTGAAAGACCTACATGGCAGGGGATGTAACTGATAACCTTGTCCTGCATCCGTTTGAGCAAATGGGTCCCAGCCCTGTGTGCTCATCAGAGATTTAGCCCTTCTCACGAGCCTTTTTGCAATCACAGTCATTTAGCAAACATATGATACTTCACACTCAAAGCCACGACCGGGGCATATGGCACTTCCTACCTCCTAAATGTTGATGGATGGAGTTGCTTTGACTATTCAAGGAATCAAAGGCCCGGTTCGAATCTCAAGGCATTGTGTTGGTTTTGGTGAACTTCCTTCTGATTTATCCTGGGTGTGGAGAATCAGGCTTATTCTTGCTTGAACAAGCAAGAGAGTTCGAACCGATGAAAATGTCTCCTACTCTGTGATGCTCAGCACCTGCAGTCTCAAAAGTTGGAGCAATGGGAAGTTTGAAGGTGATGTCATCCCCAGCATTTAAAATGGGTCTTTTCATGCAGAAAAAAAAATAAAAGGAGAAAAGGAAAAGGAAGTATACTTTAAGCAGAAAAAAGTACAAGCTCGCTATTGGTGGCAGAAAAGTTGAGCACAAAGGTACTCAAAAATTGGATGGTGTTGTCAAAAAGAGCAAGAGCTAGATCTGTTGCCAAAATCAGGCCCATAAAAGCTTGTGGACCACTGCTGACCCACCATCTCCTTTTAAAAGCAAACCTACCGGCCAGAATGGAGATAATCAGATATCTCCTGGTTTCCACTGGGATTTACCAGAAATGTTTCCTGGTGGTGAAGACACCATTTTGGACAAAGCCCCAGAGAGAAGAGCTGAGCTACTCAGAGCTCCCAGCTGCAAATGGCAGAGGCTGAGCCTTTACTCTTCTTTATCCCAAACAGGAATTTTGATGGGGCAGATGAAGGAGGGAACCTGCCTTTCAGTGGGAGAAGGGGGAAAGGCTTATTTTTTTTTTCATGTACACAATATCAAATGCTCAAACTCTGGTCCTGTGCTGAGCCAAAACGACCACCCAAGGTCTCCTGCAAATGCAAATGTTATTCTTCCCCCTGCCCAAGCTGTGGACGCGTGTCTCTCGCCGTGCACCGCGTGGCCAGTGAGCCTCAGCACAATAACGTGTTTTCCTTCTCCTAACACCTGACAGTAGCATGATTTCACCAACCACTTGGTCCCATTGCTGAATACTTTCCAAGGTGACATAAATCAAACAGATTAACATGTTTGCTTTTAATTTTACTTTTTAGAAACAGCTGTTGAACCACCTCAATGCCAACAGTGTCTATTGCCAGCATTAGTGCCATTAGTAATCACTGCAGCTGTAATAGCACCATTATCTCCTGCTAAAAGGGTCACTGATGTTCGGGGAAGAGAAAAGAGCAGACTAAATGAGATGGAAACTGCAAACAGTTGCTTCTGTCTTAACTTGCATAAAGACCTGTGGATGCTACGCAGAGGGAAATTAATTTGCACAAGTAGCAAAAATTTTGGCTAGAGTGTCATCAAGGAGGTGGGGTTTGTGGTAGCTCTTGTGTCACCTGGGCTAACGTAAAGCATATAAATATGGGAAAGAGAATGGGGACATTACTACCAGCCCTCTTCATCCCTGAGAGTGAGCTTCTCTCCACCTCTCGCTGCCACGTCTTGGGTAAGTCAGACTGCCTCCCTTTCACCTTCCACCCGTTTTGCAGACCTGTCTTCTTAAGTTGATGTAGCAGGCGGTGACAAGTGTGGCTCATTGACCCAAGAAAATGAGGCCTCCTCAGGTCTTTGAGCACATTGTGCTGGTTTTTGGCCATCATCGCACATTACAGCCCCTTCTCACTGGACACAGAGGGTTTTTCCTCTGAAGGGGTGTGCTGATCTTGGCTTTTAAGGGCAGGTACACTATAGGCTTGGTGGGATGGTTCTTCCAGCCTTTTGAGGCAAGACAGCAGGGAGCCCCAGATTGATGGAGCATGGAGATGGAGATGGTCTAATGGTTAGAGTCAGTAGCCATTTACTGTCACTTGCAAAGCCTGATGCAGAAAGCTCTCCTTCCTTCCCAAACTAGAAGGTCCCTCTCCTACTTTGGTCTCATTTCCATGCCGAAAGACATAAAATGCTTGGTTACAACCTATTTTTACCTCCTAGACTCTCCTGTATCTCCTCTGCCTCTTAACCCCAGGCCTCACCCTGCCCACCATGGCTCTCTGGATCCAATCGCTGCCTCTCCTGGCCCTCCTCGCCCTCTCCGGCCCCAGGAGCAGCCACGCGGCTGTCAACCAGCACCTCTGCGGCTCCCACTTGGTGGAGGCTCTGTACCTGGTGTGTGGGGAGCGGGGCTTCTTCTACCAGCCCAAAGCCCGGCGGGATGTGGAGCAGCCTCTAGGTAAGTGGGGCTGACCGCGAAAGCAGCCGTGTGCTATGTGATGCGAGAGGCAGCAACCGCCTGTCTCTGACAGTGACACCAGGAATGTCCTGCATGGGGAATGCCAGGAATACCTTCAGCATACCAACAGCGTCACGTTGCCAGTGAAAAGCTCTCCAGGTTAAAAAGGCAGATGAGAGGGCAGGCAGGGAGAGAGGATTTATGAGGCAAAAGGAATTGTGCCCGAAAGCTCAAACTTGTCTATTTCTTTGTGCAGCCCTTACACCAGCCTGGGAGTATTCATAGAAAATAGAGGTGGGAGGAACTCAAGAAGCTTCCTTCTGCCCCAAGACGGGATCAGTTGTCCCCACTTTATTTCTTAGCCATGTTTGTCCTGTACATTCATAAAAACCTCCAGAGAGAAAGCTTCTTCTGCCTTCTGGAGCTGCCCATTCCCAAGTTTAACTGACCTTCTTCTTGAGTGTTTCTTCCCAATATCTAACCTGAACATCCCTTGCTGTAAATTATTTCTTGTCTTCTCAACAGTGGACATGGAGAAGAGCCTAGTCCTTTCATCTTTATGATTGCTTTTCAAAATATTTGAATCCTATTCCCATGTCTAATTGTAGCCTCTCCTCAGCTACACAACCCTACTACCTTCTTAGGTCCTATTTCCTAGATCTCTAAAAGTGCAAGTTGTTCTGCATTTGTCCACATCCTTCCTGACTGGTGAGGCCTGGAGAAGCACATTGAACATTCTGTCCTCCAAGCTTCTAATCAAGACTGTGAATAGATGCAGAAGAGACCCCTGCCCAAATCACATCCATTTCCATCCTCTCGTTTCAAAATCGACTTTTACCTAATCTCCCCTGACTGCTATACATCTCTGCCACCATTTCTCTTCCCATCACATACTGCCTTCATTCATGTCCAATTCCTTCTCCTGTGTATGTAACCGTCCTGTGAAATAGTCTCAGGGGTCTTTGTAAGGTGAAAAAAGATAATGCCATAGCAGAGGGTTTGCCATGATTTGTTTGGGGTGTCACTTGCTACATTCTTTGATTATTAATTTCTGGAGACCACCACAAATGTGTTGGAGGTTTCATTAGCCAAATCACCTAAATACTGTACAGAGAATTTCATCCTGCCAAACAGAATGCAAATATTTGAAGATTTTCTACCTCTTCTTTCAAAACTTTTGCCTGAGCCACCACCTCTTTGTCACACAATCTGGTTATGTTTACAGTCTGCTCACAGCTGGCTCGAAGGATGAAGACAAGTAAATCACGAAACATTGACTAGCTATTTCCTCTTCTACTTAACATTAGACCAAATTTTTCCCAAATTTCCCTTCTAGCACACTAGCATAACGATTTTGTGTTACTCTTGTGCCTTGTTCATTGCCTCACGCTTTGGGGGCTTGGGGATTTTGCGTCTTGTACTGTACTTGTATTGCCCTAGAAACCACATCTCGTTCTCACTTTCCAGGCATTTTCTCTTTGTTGTTAGGGATTTTTTCCTGCAGGAAAAAATCACTGATTTATTTGCCATTTTCCATATTTTCATTGGGCAACTAAAACCTGAACAGATCTGTGCACAAGTTTTCAAGTTCTCACCAGCAAATAAGACATTCTGTTGAGTTTTATCTGTGTCCAAATACCCTAATTTATCATTGCTTCTAAAAACTTGCCCCCAGCTGTGAACACAGACCCACACAAATGCTTTTGCTGTCAGCTTGGGGCTACATTCAGGCAGCCAACTGAATCAGGCTGTTCAGGAACAGCTGGGAAATGCACCCAGCCTCAGAACTGGACTGTCCCTGCAATCCCATGAACATCCCAGCTGTCTGCCCAGGCTCCCAGAAGAGCGGGTAACTGCCTAAAGGGCACTGCAATCCCAAACTCCTCTCTAGAGCAGGCAATCCCATTTTATCACCTTCCTTACTAGTTGCTCACCCCATGAAGGGTGCAGAGTTTCTCTTCTTCCCCACACATCTTCCCCGATAAAGCCCCTGTATCTCTTTGTCCCTTACGCTGCCGATAGCCACTCAGCTTGGCATCTTCTGAACACCACAGGATTATTTTGGGAGAGGAAACAGGGAGCCTGAAGGTGCTACAAGCAGCACCAACCTGGGGAAACCTGTGCAACTTCCTTCCCATTTTCCAACCAACTCTGGCTTAAAAATCTAGTGCCTGCTAAGGGGGTGTCAGCGGGGCTCAAGAGCCAGGGCTGATGCCGTGTGATGTCCCACAACTTCACTTCTTCTTCCCTGTCAGTGAGCGGTCCCTTGCACGGCGAGGTGGGAGAGCTGCCCTTCCAGCAGGAGGAGTTTGAGAAAGTGAAGCGAGGGATCGTTGAGCAGTGCTGCCACAACACCTGCTCCCTCTACCAGCTGGAAAACTACTGCGACTAGCAGCGCTGGGAAGCTCGCGGGCCGCGGGCAGAAACACGCACTTAATGCTACTGCACCTTCAAAGCAATTGAATAAATGTTGTGGATCTATCGGAAGGACTGTGCTGGTTCGTGTGTCCACATCTTTTTGTCTGCTCTAGAGTGTCGGTGCCCACGCTTGGGTAAGGCAGTTTTCAGCCACCACTTCACATTATCCTTCTGCCACGCGAATGAACTCCATGGGAGCGAGGGAGGGAGGGGTATTACACAGCTTTGGAGCAAGTATCTTGAGCATCCGGCACCCCCGGTGCTCGGAGAACGAGCAGGAGAAGGCAGAGAGGTTTGAACAAGACTTCTCTCGCTAGGGAAACATTACAGGGGAATATCTGTAACAATGTCATGCTGATCAACTTCCTGCAGTTCACAGCCCAAATATAGCCAGGCAGCTGGAGACCGAACTTCCTCAGCTACATAATGGAAACAGTAAAGATTAAGCAAAGAATTATGTCACCTATTCATTGTACTCAGAAAAATCATGGATGACCACCACGGCCAATTCAGAAAGTGTACCTAGCTCCCACTTCTGCTTGTGGGAGGCCCAGGGAGAGTCCCTGCTGTGGGATGTGCTTGTCGTTTACAAGGCTATGACAAGCCATGTACTGAAAGTGGATTTAATCCAGAAGGAGCTTTGAATCTGTTGGCCGTGTGCTGGGCAGTATCCCTGCTCCTGGTGCTGCAAACTTCTTTCAAGTATCTGGTCCCAAAATTGCCACTTTCTGCGAGGAAAAGCTGCCACAGCAATGCCAGCTGACCAGAGGGTCCCAGAGTGTAGGGAAGGGCTGTGTTCCCTCTGCCGAGGGGCTCCCATGGCAGTCGACTGCAAAAAGCCACGCAGAGGGGCTCTGTGGGATGGGCTCAGCCTGGCAGAGGTGACAGCAGCTGCCAGGGCTGCATTTTGCTGGTGCCAGATTTTGAAAGTTGGTCTGAGAGGAGCCTGTGGTTTTAACAGCCTCATTTCCCAAACCAGTTCCGACTGCCTCCAGTGGAGCTGCGCAGATGGAAGCTGCCATCTCATCCCTGCCAGGATGCATTACTCCCGATCCTATCACGAGCACAAAACTGGCCAAACCACTACAAACTGAAAGGCTGGGAGAGCAGCTGGAGGAGCTGCTGAAAAGAAGATACAGACATAAAAAATGAATTCAGAAAGCACTCATGATTCCCTGTGGTGACCTTGCATACAAATTCCCTCGATGTATCCAAAAGCCCAAGACAGGGGCCTCCTCCTACAGGTGCCACACCAGCGCTACTCAGCCAGTCCTGCTCCCCCTGACCACCCTCCCGTCCCTCTCCAACACCCTTTCTGCTGGGCCCCACTGAATATTCCCAGCAGCAGAGCCTTCAACTGTGACAAGCAGCTTCGGGCCAAAATCTTGTGGTTATGAAAGCATGGCAAGATACATTTTGTTTCTGAGCTACTTGGCTCCCACCAAACCTCACAGTGTACAGCTCTAGTGGTTTCTAGAGGGGACTCCCAGGAAGCAATTCTACCTGTTCTGGTGAACCATGAGATCAGGACAAGTGTTACTGGGGAAAAAAAATAAAATAGCAGAGCTATTGCTCATGGTAAGGCCACCAACATATTCAGGCACGCAGCCAAGCACAAGCAATCCCATCCATCCAGGAGACACCACCCTGATCCAAAAGGCGGATGTTCAGGTCTGCTTGCATGTTCTGGAGGGCAAGGACATCCAGCCATGGTGGTTCCTCCATCTGGCACAGCCCTTTTTATCTGCTGGCACTCCTGCCCTGGCAGCGATGCTCTGCTCGGGTGAGGACAGCTCTTCGGAGATGCGCAGCTCATTTCCTGCCCTCTGCCAGTGTTTGGTCTGATCCTTTGTTTGTTTGCTTTTTCTGAATGCTCTCAATTAGGACTTGTTGGGAAATTGCAAATGCCACTTTTTCTGCTGGAAAATGTTGATTCATCAAAGTCAGCACTCCCCACCGGACCAGACTGGTTTTAGCAAGGCAGGATTCGAAGGGATGGAGGGACATAGAAGGTTCAGGTGCCTGCTCTTCACCCTCTGCATCCAGTTACCCCAAACCCCAAGCCAACCACCAGGCTCTGGGCTACCCAAGGGTGGACGCTTTTGCTTCTGCTGAAAGATTCCAGAAGGTGACCACCAAGGTCGGGGAGGCACGGATGGCCCCATGTCAGCTCTAGGGACCCAAGCTGTCTGAGCTCTCTGCAGAGCACGTGCGGGTGCTGTTGCTCCCTTCCTCCCCAAAGCAAGAGCTGTCCTGGAGATGAGTGGCCTATGGTGAGCGACGCTGCTCTCCAGGAGGTGCAGGAGAAAATACTGCATCAATTTAAAAAGTGTAGAAAGCCTAAAAAAAAAAAAAAAAGTTCTACATTTTGCTCTCCAGAACTGAAAATAACATAAAGGGCCAACTCTTCACTTTTTAAAAGCTGCAGTAAGGTGAAGGCCAAAGGAGAACAAAGGTACTTTTCCCCCTTTTTCTGGAGCTCCAGGGAAGGAAGCCTGAAGGCAACCCTGTGCATTTTCCACGCTGGAGCACATGGCTCCCTGGCTTGCAAACGTGATGCTGCTGGCTTGCTGACCCTGCGCTGTGGCAGGGAAGGTGGCTTTAGCCCCCTACCCCACCCAAACCCAAGAACAGGTGTCCTTAAGATCCTTACCGACATCTTTAATGGTGGTCCAGGATGGAATTTCTTTATAAAGCCACCCTCAAATCCTTGTGCCCTTGCCCAGGCCAGTCCCTGTTCTCAGACGTGCTTGGGAGATACCAGATCTTATGAATTCCTGCAGGAGAAGTGACTCAAGGACAGGGAATGCCGCATCCATTGACCTCCCTCCCCGCTTCTCCTCTTGCCAAGCTTTGCATTGTGATCTTTGGGAAGCAAATGCATCCAGTCCCCTTTATTCTGACTCAGCAGTTGCTCTGAAGTGATTTTTGCGGTAGCGGTGGGGCATCATGCCTGACTGAAATATCTTGGCTCTGCTACTCTTGCAACAAACTTCCAAAGGTCTCATGCTCGTGGTGGAGGGCAATTTGAAGAGAATGCAAATAAAGGCTTGGGTTCATTCATGCCGCTTGAATAGAGAATAGAAAGCTGAGCCGCAGAGGGGATTGCAAGGCAAATTCTTTGAGCTGCTGAGTTGCTAACATTGCCTAGAAAAGAAAGGACCAAAGTTGCCCCTTGTCTGCCACGTGCATGAACCCTCATCCGAAAGGGCAGCGCCACGGTTTCGAGGAAAGGGGAGTGCACGGAAATGGGCATGGAGGGGAGCCTCTGCTGGGCACTGACCATGGGGGTCCCTGGTGAGCGGGTGGCAGATCATGTCCTCCAGGGTGCTGGATGGGCTGCGCTGCTCCAGCTTATCTGGAGAGGAAGGGAAGGCTGCCACTTTCCCGGAGCTAATCCGACTGTATTATTTCCTTTCCGGGAAACCACAGATAGAGAGCTCTCTGTTACTCTGGGAACTTAAGAGATTCACTTTAAGAAACAGTCAGTCTATACCCCGGGATTTATTTCTTTTTAACCATCTTATCAGCATTTTAGGAAATTTTAAACCTGCTTACATCCTCTCTCCTTATCTGCAGAGCGATTCCCTAATAACAGACTTGCAGTAATGACTTGAGTTGGAAAGCATGCACTAAGCAGATTCAGTGTTAAGACCTCAAACTCACTCTGGTTCAGACCAACCTCACCAAAGACACCTATCTTGAACAAAAAGATAGTCCTTCTTCCTTCTCCTTTCACTCTGGGCAGGAAGAAAACTTTAGGTCAGGCTATAAATTGATCTGGAAAGTCACTGCCAGCACATTGTCTCTGGCTGAATTATTCCTGCATGCTGTGGGGAGGAAGGAGGCTGTTTTTTTCCAAGCCCAATGCCAGGCTGGCTCCCACATGCTCCCCAGTCCTGAGGGGCAGAGCAGGCAGGAGCAGGTCCAGGACAATAACGGGAAGCGAAGCAAGCCCGTAGGAGCGCACAAGGAAATGATCTGAGCCTCAATCCTTTCCCTCCATCCCTCAATCCTTTCCCTCCATTCCCAGTCATTTTCAGGACTGTCAAGAAAAGGTGGACAAAACATCTGAGCTCCTCGAACCTCCTTTCTGTTGCTGAAAAAAACAGCCAAAATACCACCTTATTTATTTTTTCATGCCTGGTACATGCCAGGATTGCCAGGATCTCCAGAATGCATGTGGTTGCTCACACTGAAATTTCCCACAAATGTTTTCAGACTTTGGAAGAAAATGGATAACAGAAACAAATTTGGCTTTTGATTTCCAGGTTGTTGTCGTTTGGGCTTTGTAATGCTGGATTTTGGCACTGGGGGTGTTTTACATAACTGCCAACTTCTGAAATGTAACTTTTTGTCAGAAAATAATGCAGCTTCCTCTTTTCTAATCAGAAAACGGAAAATCAAATATAAATGACACCACCCACCCTACACTGCCGAGAAACCATTCTGTGGAAGTTTCAATGGAAAAAATTCTACCCTTTTTTCCCCTTATCAGAAACCTCCTCCACTATGGAGACTGAGACCCAGCAGGGTCCTGGCTCTGCAGACTTGCCTGCCAGCAGGTCCTGCACACCCAAGTTTCAAGCTTTTCCTACGTATTTGGGTGGATTTCTAAAACTTATCACAAATAAATGCTCTCTTGGCCCCTGGGCTTCTACTGATTTCAGTGGCAAGAAAAAGAAATCACAGTGAAAGAGACCAAGACCTAGTCAAAGCACACCCAGGTTGCACACCACAGCCTGCTCCTCTCCTGCTTCTGAAATTGTTTTTTCAGTATGTCTGCAGCCTAAACCTGGCCACGTTTTTCCAAAAGCTGGCACCTTGTCCTGAAATAATGAATTCCAACCCCAAATAAGGAAAAAAACCTGACCCCATGAAATTCTGATGAAATGTGGATGGGTTATTTTTCAGTCCTAGTCCTGGTGCAGGTGTTCTGAGACAGGTATCCAACGTGCAAACCTGCGCTCCCACAGCATTTTGGCTCACCGCACCGTGGGTGCTTCTCTCAGGTGTGAAAGCAGTGACAGGGAGGGGACGAGGTCACCCTTCAGCCAGCTTATCCAGGGTGCAGAGGGTTCATCTGGCTCAGCCTGGCTTATGCCTTGAGCCTGTGGGAGGACCACCAAAGGCTGAAGTCCCCCTTGTTAAGCACTCCTCCAGCAGCAGCTCCTTTGCCCTGCCAGACCCTGACCTCACCCCAGGAACAGTGAGCAGCACCGAGCACTGACATCATGCCCATTTTTCCTTTATGGTTTTGACTACAGAGCCCGGATATCATTCTCAAGATGCTTGCCCTTCCTCACCCTGTGGAGCTGTTGCTTTGACTGCCCTGTTTCTCTGTGCATCCCATTTAAGAACACAGGACCGGGAGCAACTTTCAAGCCAGTTGCCTTGTACCTTGCTAACCTCACATCACTGCCTTCTTCATCTCCAAAAAGGCTTTAACATCCCAATTTCTCCCTTCAGCCTGTGTGCAGTTTTAGTTTCTGGAACCTTTCCTGAGGAATTCATCCTCTCCTGTTGGGCTTCACAGTCCTCACAACCTGGAAAAGATCCCGAGGTTTCACATATCTGTTCAGAGCAAAGCAATTATCCGTGGCTCTGTCACTGAAATAGGGCAACACAAAAATGTTGGGAATCTGTTAAAGCCAGATTCCTGCGAAGGCTTTCCCTTCTCCTGCAGTCCCAGCTGCTGCCAGGGGATGGAGCGCAGGTCAGCCCACAACTGGATCCTGCACCCCTACCTGCAGCTGCCTGGCAGCCCCGTCCAGGGCAGGGCGCGGTGGCACGGCCACCGGGGACCCGCAAAAATAGGGGAGAAAACCCGATAAATACAGACCGTGTTGGGAAAACTCCCCTGAAGATGTGATGCTGGAGTAAGACTTTGCAACGGGGCCATGGGACCAGCAGAGCTGGGGCAGCAAGGAGATGGCTGGAGCAATAAAAACAAACTGCCTGTCAACCCAGAGTCTGCTCTTGGCATGGCCAGAGACCTGCAGCGATGATGAGTGGGGTTGCTGATGCTGCTGTTGCTCTTTGCTTCGTTTAAAGGTGGTATTTCTTCAAGGAAGGGTTTGGTTGCCTTTCTGAACCTCCTGGCTCTTGAAGCTGGGACCGCCAGCCTGGCTCTCACAGCCCCGGGCACCCTCAGCACCAGTTAGTTCATTGTCACCCTGCAGTCCACCTCCTTTCTGTGTGCTCTGCCCAGTGTTTCCTCTGCAGGATGCAGCAGGGACCTATGACCTGTTGTGGGTCGTGTGGGCCTGTGTTTTCAAGTCACAAATCACCTTTTTGAGCAGACCGAGGTTTAGGTCTGCAATAACCTCCAGCTGCAAAGAGCCTGTGCTGTGCAACAACACCCTGGGCTCTCGCGGCTCGCCCCGGCGCTGAAGGACTGCCAGAGCATAGATGTGTGTCCTGAATGGAAACATTGCTGTTTCAAAGCTGGGACATCTCCCCACCCAGCTTTGCCACGGGGCTGCTGCTCAAATCCTCACTCCCACACATCGCATTTTATGGGATCGTGGTCCTCCTCCTCGGCCATGACACAACTTTGACCAGCTATTCTGCTGTTGGGGACAGCCATCAGCCCAGCCAGCACCTCCTCCCCGGGGATGAGGCCCTAATGAGGGTCATGAAATGGTGCTACAGCCAGCAGAGGGAGTGCTCAGAGCTTCAGGATGCACAGGGACAGCTTGGGAAGAGCCGAGAAAATGTACTAAACCCAAGGTGGGAGTGATAGGGTGCTGAAACAAAGGTTCTCCTGGCTCAGCTGCCAGCCTGGCGATGCTCAGCTGTGAGAGAATGGGGAAAGGGATCTGCCATGACCCGTCCTGGAGACCTCGGGTACTGGATGAGCCAGGGATGAGGATCCACAGTGAGAGACATGCTTGAGCCTCTTAGGCTTGGGGAATTTTGCAGAGCCTGTTCTAAGCTGCCAAGTGAGATGCCCCCATTCATTCAGTTCTGGCTTTGGGCTCTTAACTTTGGGCTTTGGGCTTTCCAAGTGAAGTCATTGCTGCATCTCAATTAGTAAGGAATCGCTCCTGTAGCATTTTATTTCCAAAGCAATTGTCCTTGTGCCTCACATAGGTGCTGGAATCAGGAGGCAGTCTGTGGGCTGGGAGTTGTGGGAAGCTCAGGCTCAGCTCTGCCCACCAAATGAGCATTTTAAGCAGATCTTCATTTGAATTTAGGCCAAACAGAGCAATTTGTATTACTTTAGTGAATTAAAGACTTAACATCTGGCAATATCTATGACAGTCTCTTATGTTAGGGAAAGGGTCTAAGTTATTCTCCATGAAATGCCTCAGTGGGGGTAGGGGCTCTCCACTCACAATATTAGAAATATAATTAGTTTTCCAAATGCACACCATCAAAGACTCATGCCTGGTCCTCTCCTAACCGTGTGGATTCCCCAGATTTTTAAATGAAGGCTCTTCAAGCACCAATGGGCAATTTTGCAACTCATCTCTAAGCAGATCAATAACTAAAAGCAGTGTAATGAAGTCAGGTGTCTCTGGATTGTGTTAGGACAAGCCCCTGAGAGGATTCTGATGTGGATGAGATAAATGCCATTAAATCACTCGCAGGGTGAGGTTTAAGTGGGGAAAGCACAGCGCTGAGTGTTGGGAAGGTGTTGTGCATGGTGAGCACCACCGCAGGCTGATTAACACCGCATGCGAACCCTATTGCAAGCCCGATAAAAGACAATGGGACACATTTTCACCCCTAAATACATCAGGGATGAAAGGGAGCTGGGGGAAGAAGCAGAAAAGAGCAGCAGGAATGACCTGACCTGCCTGAAACGTGTTTTTCTACTAGAGAGCAAGAAAGCTGGCTCCACATATCTGAAAAAAAAAGTTGAGAGAGACTTGGTGGCAACCAAGATAGTGGTTGTGAGAAGAGTCTGGATGGTGCACAGTGGCCAAATGCCTTCTGAGATTTAATGTATAGAAGGTGAAGTTAAGCCCATCTGGACCACAGTGGTGTTTGGTGGTCAAGAGGCAACTACTCAGAGGAATAGTCCAGCTGCCAACAGAAAAGATTTGTAGGGTTTGAATCACTGGAAGATGACACACGTTCAGTGGAACAGGTCAAGGCCAGAGAAGGTCTCTGCTTGAACCCCCCCTTTTGCAGCCATACCCCATTACAGCTGAGATGTGGCAGTGAACCCTGCCACCAGCCTAGGCAGCCTGTTGATTTTCCTATTCCCTTCCCAAAGCTAGGATCAAATGAGGAGAATAAATCCATAGGAAGGAAATGTTCCCTCCTACCTGCAGGTTGCTTTCCAATTAAATCTTCCTCCCTGGTCAGGAGAGATCTCATGCAGCTCTGCAACAGAAGACACTGTCTGTCCCACCAGCTCTGTCATGTGCTGTTCTTTGGTCCCAGCTTTTGGGTGGAGATGCCTCGACCCAAGGCAGCCTGGTATTTCCAGCTTATAGTTACTCAAAATAAACCTGAGAGGAAAGACAGCACTTGCTTGTGATGTGGGTGACTCCTTCAAAAGCTGAGCCTGTCTCATTCACAGTAAACTGGGACTGGGAAGCCTTCATGAAGATGGAAGGGCAAATCCTGTGATAGGTTCAATGAAGGAATAGGAAGAAAAAGGCAATGCGAAATGGCTCGAGCAGTGATTCATTCAGACTTTTATTATGATTAACTCGAAATCAGCAAGAACAACCCAGCTGTCAGCAAATCCATTTTAGATATGAGCAGCCCTCTAAAATCAGTCTTAGTCTGTAATATCCTCCACATGTGCTACTGCAAATCCCCGTTTTGACAACACCTGATGGCTGGTGCAGAAGCAGGAGAAAACTCCACCCTGCAGGGTGGTGGGAGCTCTGGTGTGGTGCCTTTCCCCTTGACCACCACACCCTGCCCCCGCAACCTGCCCCATTGTGTTTGGTCTGAGTGGCTCTTGCAGCCTCTTGTACCTCCACCTCCCACCCCACAGCTAATTCTGTGCCTGGAGCAGCTGGATTTGGGATGCAGAGGTGCTGCTGCCTGCAAGGGAGCTCCATCCACCATCTGGGCTTAAGACCTCAGGAGCTTCTTGTCCTCATCCGATGGCCTTGCAAAAGCAGTGCAGGATCAATCCTGGTGCCGGAAACCAGTGGGCAGAGAGAGGTAGGTCACAGAGGCCGGCATGTTTGGTAACCAGAGGCCATGTGGTAGAGGCAGGGAGAAGAGAAGCCCTGAAGATGGGAAAGCACCACCAAAACCCTCCAAACGTGGTGGAAGTGGCTTCCTCAGCACCACTTTCTTGGTGGCCTCGTGAAGGTCACGTAGCCCACTTGCAAACTAGGACCATTCCCTGGATCTCACCCCCCATGCGTTACCCACCAGCCAGGGCAGACCCTTCAAAGCAGTTACGGAAGCTCAAGGGCTGCTTCCCCATTTTATTGCAGGGATCTGGGGCTGTTTCCCCTCTGATGACCAGAACCCGGCTCCAGTCATTGCTGTCCTGGCAGAATCGTGCCCAGAAAAGCATGCTTAATTTAAAAGCCAAGTGCCAACATCCCAAGCTGGTTGTTTAGACTAAATGAAAGGTTTTCAGGAAAAAAATCAGTCTGACTTAAATTCCACCCCCCTTCTCCAGGAGATTACTCCCTATCTGGTTGCCTCCCGAAGGTGGGAGCAAAGGCTTAGCGGTGAGTCATCTTTTACTTTGTATACCCCGACAGTGCTATTACTGCTCTCATGTGGGTCTCTAGGAACGGCGAGGGCGGCCGTGGGTGGGAGAAAGCGGCCACGAAGCATCAGCCACCGGAGCGGGTTTGCACCCCAACTGCATGTGGGGGGGATCAGTGAGGCATCCCCGGGAATACCGCCCTCCCCTCAACAGGTCTGCCACAGGGCAGGCAGGACCTGCTGCCCTACGCCAGTGGGGTCTCAAGGGATTGGGATGGGAGCTCTTGAAACACCCCAGTGACTCAGACAAATATGAGCTGACGCTCACGTAAGTTAATTAGCGAGCGAGGGTAGTACTCAGCCTGCCCAAATGAGCCCGAAGCCCCTGGGCTGACTCACTGGAAACAGTGAGGTTCCCCCAGAAAGGGATACCGGAGCAGCTCGTAGGAATCAGCAGTTGCAGGCACTCATCATCTCCAATGACAAGAGCCCCGGCGTGGCACCCAGCGGGTCTGGCCTGAAATAACTCCCCACCTCGGACACCGAGGTTTCTTGGAGGGAGAGCAACTTTCCTCTAAAAGGAAAGGGGATGCCTGCTATCCGTTGCAGGATTTTTCTCTCTCCTCGTATCACATGTAGAGACAAAGGAATTCATTCTATCTCTGGAAAACATCTTTTTATTTTTTTTTCTGCTTTGGATTAGGTTCGTGGAGAAGAGATTGTTCCAGTCTGGCACCTCTTGTGGTTACTGTGCTTGTTTTGACTAAAAAACACCCGTGTGATCTCTACATATTTGAAATGGTTGCCTTTAATGCAAAAAAAAAAAAAAATCTAAACAAAAATCTCTGCAACTTACTTTCAGGCAAAACAAAAATTCCTTCAGCACGAAGATCAACCTGGTGGACTGAGATGGCTCAGCAAGAGACCCACCTGGAGAAACGAAGGGAGGAGAGGTGGGCAGATTTGGGATAGGGACGCAATTTCCGTCGTTGTCATTGCACTTGCTGGTCATTAGACACGTCCAGGTATTCGCATAGCTACGAGGCCTCACTACAGCCACCCCTCATAATTAGGGGTGCCCTGAACTGGGACCAGATTAAGTCAAAAGCACTATTTCCTGTAAGTTTTGTGTTGTCTCATTGAACATTTGTTCACGCAGGTGTCTTAATCGCTCTCCGGCTACCACCGCCTCAGCAGCACGTCCTTGCAACCAGCTCAGGTGAAGGCAGAGGGCTGAATCTTGGGTGAGGGAGGGCACACAGGCAATGTCACAGGGATGCAGGAGTCACCTCCGGCTCATACAGGTCACAGCGCTGAGGGCGTGCATCCCGCGAGCTCCGCCGGGAACACACGCACCGAGGTTAGAATCCCAGCGCCACGGGAGGTGGCTGACGGTGCCTCTACCCACACGTGGATTATGCAGGGAAACGTTCGTGGGGGGTCTCCCTTGGCTGTGGTGATATCTTTCACTGCAGCGTTCTTTAAACTGTGGGGAAGTTGGATTAGGTGAGGAATTCCACAATTTCTTAGCTTTTCAAATAACATGTCTGCGATATCACCCAGTCTGACTTGAGCTCCCACCTGCCTTGGGAATTCAGTTAACCCTTTGCCTGTTGACTTCACAGAGGGCCTCTCTGGGGGAGCCCGTTATCTCCGGCTGATGAAGAGACGGGGACTCAAGTGACACAACCAGAGTGGTGCCGGAAATAGGGGGTAGCATCTGAATCACCTGCCATTTGGCTCTACCTACTTAGACAAGCACTCGCTTCCCCCTCAGCCCAAAAATACATTTGGACACACACACACACGCCTGCACGTGCTACGCAAGCATACCACCTGCTGTTTTGAAAAGCTTACATGCATGGGTTTTTGGGGAGGGTTACCTTCCAAGCAATTAGTAATTAGCTTAGCAGTCTCAAGGGTCCTACCCTGTGTGAGGTCTCCTGCTCCAGAAGGGCTGGGATCTCTACAAAATCCTTGCTTCTCTCACCAGAGCCTTTCTGAAACACAGCTGGCAGCATAAAAAGCCCTCCTTCCCATCACACAGGATTGTGTTATACCTGCTTGCCCTGTGACACTACTTGGAGATGCCAGCCCCAGCTATACACCTGTCCTTGAAGGTGAAAGCTATGAGCTGGTGACATCCCCAGGCCCACCCTGGCTGGGACCTGGCTCAGGGCACAATACCCAGCTTGGCTCTGCCAGCACCACGCCACACGATTGCCACGCTCAGTGAATTTTTCAGCAGCAGAATATAAACATTTCTAGTGAAGTGCACTTAGTGTGAGTTGCTTTGCCAAGAGCTGTTGCCTCCCCTCCTTCACTGTGATTATGAGAGAGAGTTTTGTTTAAGCGAGAAAACAAATTGTCCACACCTCTTCCCTCCCCATCGGGCATCCATCACCCATGGCAAGGGCAGTGTGGTCCAGAGGGGACGCTGGCAGCATGGGTGGGCACAGGATGTCCCTGTTTCCCCCGCATCAGGAATGGGAACGAGGTGAGGGTGTAAGTTATTGCAAACTCCCGTACAGCCCCTGCCAGCTGTAGGTGCTGGAAGTCCCAGCCTCAAAGGCAACAAGGCAACGGTGGACAGACTTGTCCCTTTCATGAGCTGGTGCATGGGGCTGAAAGCCAGAGGGAAATTAAGTGGCTTGCCCAGGGTGATGTGTGGATGCAGTGGCACAGGAAGGCTCGGCGTGAGCCCCGTGCTGCCCCTTGTCCCCATGCCCACAGCCACCTGCCCACGGGACCCCAGCCCCACATCCTACTTTGGGGTCTTCACTGCTCAGCTCAGACATGAGGGCATCGGTTGCTAGGCCTGGCAGCGCATTTGTCCTTCCCAAAAAGCCCCGGCCTGAAGAAGTGATCCCTGATAAGGTGTGAAGCTCTGGCCTGGAGGAGATGCTACCACCCAACCCTCTGACTGAAGACAATGAGAGCTGCAAACAAAGACCAGCACTGAAGCACAGCAGCAATGCAAAAAGAAAGGGAGAAAAAAAAAAAAAAAAAAAGAGAAAGAAACNCAGCACGGAAGCACAGAAGCAAAGAAAAAAAAAAGGGAGAAAAAAAAAAAAAAAAAAAAAGAGGAAGAAACGCCTGAAAGATACATAGCTGGGATTCCAGAACCCCTCAGAGGTATTCGGGCTTAGCCAACAGGCTCGGGGGTTTTTTTTCAAAGCCATTAATTACACAACAGAGACATATCTGCACCACTCCACCTCTCTGCGGCAAATAAGGGCCCCACATATATTGTCTAAAATGCGTCACCCTCTGTGCTCCATGCCATCAGCTCCCCTGGGCACTTGGGAAAATAACCCATCCCATGGTCCCGTGGTGGTATTTGCAGCTGGCTCTTGTGTCTGATTTTCTGCAGAGTATTGAAAGGGTGCTCAGACCATGCACCTCCAAAGGGTGCATCTGAAATGCATGAGCTGCATCCATAGGGGCAGAGGGTTGGAAACACCACCCTGATCACCTGGGCAGCTTTTCTGAGCTAATTGCACAGCAAGGCCGTGGAGGAGGTCTCCAAGAAGTTGCACCAAGGGAATATTGGTGCATTTAAGGACCGCAATCACCTCTGGCGTGGCCCATCACTGGCATTGCCACTGGCCACCCAGTGATGGCTGTTCTGTTGAAGCTGCTGGAGGGGATCTCAGAAACAGCCGCTGTGTCTCGTTTTTGGGGAAAGGAGAACTTACTAAAAGCTCACTTGCTCTCTCTCATGAATCCAGCAATATGCAGCCAGACCGACCATTTCATACTGACACACCTGTGAGCTGGATTAAACATTTTTAAGGGTGATCCCCGAGATTTCCAAGTTCAGACGGAGTGAAGTGGTGTGTATGAGGATACCTTGCTGGAGGATGAGACCCAGGCACGCTTAGAGGACATGGTGTGCTCCTGCTCAGTAGCAAGTGTCATCCCTGCACACCACCTTCCCACTGCCCAGCACCTCCCTGGGAAACGCAGGGATGCCTGCTGCTGGTGCTGCCTTCCCAGAACATCCTCATCAGGCCATCCCTGCAGGGACACAGCCATGGGTCACAGTCTTCACCCCAAAGAACTCCTAGTCCGAAGGGTTTCCTGCCGTGTCCTGTAACAAAGTTTCTTTGCAGGATGTTTTGACTCAGAGCTTGCTCTGTAGACAGACCCATATTTGTACAATGCTCTAAAGAGCCAACTTCATCCCCTGGTGCTTGGAAGAACTAATTGTACCTGCTGGAGCTTTTATTGGTCATTAAATAATCTTGGACCACTTCTTCCCCGTGACATTCCAGTGGGTATTTTGATGGAAATGCTTAAAAAAAAAAAAGGAAAACAGGAAATGGTGATGTGCTTAGCTGTTAATATAGGCACAGACACATCTTCTTTCTCTGCTGCTCTGTTTGTTGCACATTTTTGACACAAACAATCAGACAAAACTTGGAGCCTTCTGGGCTCCCTCTGCAATGAAAAGAAGCTGGGGAGAGGGCAGGCATTTCTCCTTTTTTATCCTATTCCACCCTTCTTGGAAATTCCTTTCGGGAATTCGTTAGCTGAGCTGGAGTCCTCGTTGGCAACCAAGGATAACCAAGAGATGTCTGCTGTTCCACAGGTGATGGGGAGAAAGGAGACACTTTTCTCCCTTTCTGGGATCATCTGGCCCTGGGGCCCCTTGGCCTCCTTCTTTGGTGCCATGCTGTGGGCAGCATCCCAACAAGCAGACCCACCGAGCCTCACTTGCTGAACATCATTTGTGCTTTTCCAATTCCTCCCTCACGCTTGGCCACAGGGACACCTCTCTACCCCACATGCTCCTTCCTGCAGCCTCTTGAGCCATGTGAGGCTGCTCACACCGGAGCTTTTCTCTAGTCATCGGGGACACTGAATTTTAAAAGACATTACAGGAATATCAAGTCTGTCCAGCCCATAAAAAAATGCATAGTTTGTCCTCCATATAAACAGGGGTGAAAACACTGCCCTGTTTTCACTGACAGTGCCTTTTACCACTGTCACAAATTCCTCTGGCACGGTGCAATAACTTACCGTGGAATAACTTCATTTTTGCTTTGCTCAGCAACCTCCGGGTCCTCAGGAAGCAACTGCCAACACCTCTCCTGAACACCTAAGTCCAGTAAGCGCTCCAAGGCATTGGCAGATCTGGACAGGAGTTGATATAAGAGTCCCTCTTTCTCTCTGAACGTGCCAAAAACGGTGCCCTGCTGATGCCTAAGGGCAACTGGCTTTTTTCCTGCCCATATAACAATCCTGCAGCAAAACTCCTCTGGGCTGGGAGCATGGCCTCAAAATGTTCTCTCTACCCAGGGGTGCCAGGAGTCCTAAACAGACCTGCCCAGCTTCTGCTCTTGTTTGTTCCTTGTTGACCAGGGGCCCCGGGTGAATTATTTCTCTCACTCTTAGTTCTTTGACTTCAATTTTTTTGCAGGGACCTTCCATATATCACATCCCCCTTCGCCAGTGAATCTTTCCCGTTCCAACAGTTTAGTGTGCCCCAGGATCAATATATCTCAGCATGCAAGGACACAGTGTTATTGTCAGGTTCCTGGGTTGTACAAAGCAAAAGGTATCGCTTTCTTAAAGCCACTGAGAGATGCTCTGGGCCAAGCACGGTTATTCCTCAGCCACTAAAAAGCTGTGTAGAGGACTCTGGCTCATCCCTCTCCAGCCTCACTACAGATGACTTCTTCTAGTCCTCAGTGACCCACAGCCTGCCCTCACCTTCCTTTTGGCTCATCTTGGACATCTCAACCCAGATCTGTGGGGCTTATCAGTAAAGCAGCCTGGTTTTTCCTGGCTGTCCTCACTCTTGACGTACGAGAATTTAGGGGGACATATGAGAATACAAACTGGGATACATCTGTAGTGCTGCAGGCACAGCACCTGAACCGTGCACCACAGATCCCTGCTCTGCCCACCTTGTCATGTGTGCTGTAATTGTGAAATAAACCAAACGAGCTTCACAGGGTGTCTTGGTTGGGCTGGGATTAGGTGACTTCTCCTCTCTTTGGATTCTAGGTGGGAGAAGAAGGGAAAAGTCGTGTAAACGTCCCCTTGCCCGAAGGTATCGGCTTGGCTCACCTCCCTAGCAGCAACTCTGACATCCACCCTGGCCCAGGACCACTGCATTTCTGCAGTTATTTACATTCCTCTGCCTTTGCTGAAGCTCCCATCCCTGCCTGCAAGGTCCAGGCTGGCCCGAGCTTTCCCGTTCTTCCCCCTTTCCCTGGAAAGCTTTCCGGCCCAACGCCACGTGTCGGTGGCCACCCACGAGACGCTTTGATCAGCTCAGATGGGCAGTGCTGCCAGGAGGCTTTGCAGTCTGCCCCAACGCTTCCGAGCTGCTGCAGCAGCAGAGGCTTTCCCTCTGAGTCCCTGACATCCCCTGGTGGTTTCAGGGCACCTTTCAGATATTGCTTTGATTTCAGCTCCCACTTTAGCTTCACTTAGTTTAGGCTCACTTTGGTTGACTTTGCTCTGCAAACACTGTCCTTGCTCCTTGCAAATTTAATGGGAACCCACAACCGTGATTTCTCTCCTGGACTGCACTGATGACCACGGAGGTCAGACAAATGCAAGAGGCAGGGGTTTATTTTGATTATATTTTCAACATTTTCAGGGGATGCTTTGCTGCAGCCCCATCCGCTCTCAAACCAGAATGCTTCCTGGGATGCTGTGTTTTCGCAAGACCCTTGGTGGTCAGCGCTGTGCTCTAGAGGCCTTCCTATCCCTTTCTTTCTGCCTCCCTGTCTGCAGGTTCGCTGCGTCCTTGGCTTTCCTGGTCCTTCTCCTGCTCTCCTTCGCAGGCCCTCCTCGCAGGCAATGCCAAGGGCTGGAGTTTGGGGTGGAGGCAGCTATTGTTCCAGCTATCTGCAGTGTAATGTTCCTTATGACTGTATTAAATGAAGGGCGGAGGTCACACATCCCTAGTTTAAATTAGGTTTCGGCTGACCTTTAACAATATTACACTCGTGGATCCTCTCATAACTCACCGAATAAACTCCCAAAGGGTTTTACCACCTCCCTCTTTTCTTCCTACTGTAAGGATGCCCGAGGCTTAATGTGCTTCTCTCCAATTTCGCTTTGATTTCTAATCCTATCCCCTTCCTCCCCCCCCAATACAGATATATTCACTCCTTTAAAGGTGGGGGGAAAGAACCTGTTCCTTTTCTCTTCTGGGCGACAGCTCTTTCTTTTGTGTCTCTTTCTTCCCTTCCCCGCCCCCCTCCTCTTTCTTGACACAATGCACTATTTATTTGCACTGAAGGATAACTAAGAAGCAATTAAAAGATCAAAAGGCACAAACACAAGTAGATCCAGTGGCAACTTGTGGGGTTTATTTTGCTGTGGCTGCTGCTGCTGCTGCTGAATCTTCACCAAAGTGCTGCCGTGTTTTTCCCCCAGCCGAAGGACACCTCTCTTAGTGGGTCGCCTCTTCCTCCAAACCGACTTTTTTATGATCACTATTTTTCACCCCCATTGTTTGCTATTGCGGTTGTTTACTGGAAAATCACTTGTTTTTCTCAGGGAGATTAACCCTCCAAGCTTTCTTTTGTCTACTCTCAGGAGGTCCTTGTGGCGAGCTGGGGGAAGGGAGCCGGGCTCCTTCAGCTATTAACAGTAGCTTACAGCCCTGCTGACCCCCCTGCCAAGGTTGGGTCCTTTCCTTTGATGGGTTTCTGCTTTTGCAGGGAGGAAAGGTGGCTTGCTCTTTGTTAAGACCACCTCTGCTGAGCGGTTTGCGAGGACCCACAACTGGGATTTACTAAGTCCTGGGCACCTAGGAGAAACTCCAAAAGCCCAAGGTAAGGAGAAATCTGGAGCCCTGGCACATGCCGGCAGATGCTCAGTCTCGTTGACAGCCGGGTCACTTCTTTACATGTTTAAACATCGGTGTAGGAGCTGAGAACTGATGCCTGCGGTTGAGTCTGATGTGCACGGAACTGCTTTCTCAGCATCACCACCCTCTCCCAGATGTGCCGATGTTTCGGTTGCAGCCCACAGCCCTGACACCAGAACTGCTGGGTGTGCTGTGCAGCGACACATCCCAGAGGACAGCTCAGCGAACAGAAGGATGCTAGGGAGGAAAGGAAAGGATGCCCAAAAGCCTAGTGAGAAAGGATAATCCTGCCCACATTTTCTTTCACGTTTAGGGCAATTCTGACTGCTGAGAGATGCACCAAGCCTCCCATCCTTGGGGGGAAAAAAAAAAGTACAAATTTGAAAAAAGCAAAAAACAAGGGGTTTTTGTTACGTGCTGGGGTGAGGACTGCTGCATCCTTGCCCTTTCACACCACCAGCCATGGCAAGCGCTACCTGAGGTGGGCCAACCTGCCGCTCAGGTCCCAGGTAGCCCTGCTCCTCTCTGCTTCAAGAAGGGTACGCGCCTGTGGCGCAGCCCGATACGCGTGCCCCTGCAGAGGGGCATCCTCCGGGGCAGCCGTGAGGGTGCGGGCACCGGGGTTTGCCTTTGAAAGCCAGCGGGGTTCCTTCCCCGGGACAGACTCGGAGGGCAGACCCTCGGGAGCGGGCGAGCGCCGGCCGATGCAGCGCGGTGTGCCTGCCATGCAGCAGCGCGGAGCAGCGGGAGCGCGTTCTGCCCGCGCTGCTGCACACGCACGGCGAAGCCTGGGAAAAGTCCCTTTGGCTTAGAGACGGCAGTGGCTCGCCTGCAGGAGCCGGCGGGAAGCAGAGGCGCCCCAGCGAGCGGGAAGCGCTGCGGGAAGGTGCCCTGCGAGGTGCAAGATCCGGGTGCGGAGGGGCAGCGTCCATGTTGTCCACACGGACACGCAGAGGCGGCCGCGGGGGCTCGCTGCCGCCCGGGC
>VZTA01019759.1:398667-420255 GCA_013398855.1 Mohoua ochrocephala
CTCTCTTCTGCAAAACACTGCGGTGTGTTCGGTCTCGGGAGGGATAAAAATACAGAGAGGAAAAACAAGAAAGCGGAGCCAAAATGGAGTGAGAGTTAATGGTTGGCGTGCAGCCTTCGACTTTCTGTGATTTTTTTTTAATTTTTTTTTTTCTTCTTCTTCTTCCTTCCCAATTTCTTTTCCCTACAGTAATTGTTTTAAGAGCGCAACTTGGAAAGGTTTTAGCGCTCTGTTGAGCAGTAGGGAATTGGGGCACATGAGGGAACTCGGGTTTAGCGTAACTGTACCAGCAGATGTGGCTGCCTCGCCTCCAGCCAGGGGTACTTCAGCAGGGTTGCTGATACGCCAGGTCTCGCTAGGGTGGTGTGGAGCAATCAAGTGTAAAAACAAGGTTTGTGTGGGTGGTTTTAAACAGACACCTCGGGAGAGCCGCTGCTTTCAACCCAGGCTTCTTATACAAAGTCTGTAGTTTTCTTCCAAATGCTGGGATGTGCTTGGGAAACGGAGGCCTGTTTTTCTTTGGGTTTGTTTATTGTCAGGTTGTGTGTGTCTGTGGGTGGTTTTTGGTTTTTTTTCCTTTTACTTTGCAGGGTTCAGCGTGTTGGGTTTTTTATTCCTCCTCTTGCCTTGATTTAGAGTGGAGTTGAGGAGCCTGGGTCGTGGGGTTTTGTTAAGGATGACTTTGTGCTAAGGACATCTGGAGGTATAAAACTGACTGACACTTCTGTTTTGAGTTCCACTGTGCTGTTTTGGACTCAACTTGACAATTTTGGTGGGGGTGAATGGGTCAGAGCTGTAAATCTTGTTCCATGTTGTTGACACCCACACAAGTTCACTCAGCCTTTCAAAGGGGCTATCCCAGCTCCTGTGAAAATTCATTAAGGGATAAAAGATTTGACACCGCGGGTCCCCTCCCACCGCTGCATGAAATTTGAGAGCCAAAATGTGTCTGCGTGTGTGTCCCAGCACTCTTTCTGACAGGTGATCTTTTTTTCAGCCTGGCTGGAGGGCTGCTGCTTTGACCAGTCAACCCAGAGTTGTCAGTGCGTGTCTTCCCCCTGATTCCTATAGGCTTCAGCACGAGCACAGCTTGCCTCACGGAGCACCACAGAAAAGCGTTTCTGTACTTTTCTTTTTTTAAATAAAGCAAACACAGCAGGTGAGGTCTTATTTTTAGAGGGACCGAGGAGTTGGTGTGTTTCCAGCAGTGCATACGAGCACTGTAAGTGGCCCACCCTCTCCCAGCTCGTGTCCTGGGACTGACCTCTCCGATCCTTCTTTGGATTGTCTTTGCTTTTAAAAGCTGATGAGTGTCTTAGCGGGGCAAAGCGATATCGGCCTCCCTCGGCACGGTTGTGCGAGGGGTCAGGAGAGGTGGGGGGCACCAGGGGAGGAAGTCTGCCTTGGCCTCTCAGCCCGGCTCCGAAGGGGTTAAAGTTGCTCTGCCAAGACATAAAGCAAGTTCAACGTGTTGTGGGAATATCACTTGCCAGTAGACTCCAGTCACCACAGTTCCTGATTTAACAGCTTAACTTGCTGTTAACTTTCCCTGATATACTCCAGGTTTTGGAAGGGAATGCAGAAAGGAGAGAGGAACAATAAAGAAAGGAGTTAAGTGAGGCTACTAAAACGGACTTAAATCCCTTCACTGGGTCCTGCCAGCTGTCTTTAGAAGAGTTAAGCAAGATTGCATTTCCTTTTTTTTTTTTAATACTATAAATCAAATATTTCTGGGCCGCATACCAAAATTTATGCAATACACTCTTACTCCCCAACGGGGTGAGTAAATGGTACTGAATACCCCATTCACCTTTTTCAGCTTGATTTTTCCACAGGCACGGTAGTTCTCCTGCAGCACATACAGACACGGGGTGCCGGCAGCGCTTCCCTGCCTGCCCCGGCCCATGTCCCGCGGGCAGAGGAGGCAGGTGCCTCCCTGGGCTCACAGAATGGGAGGCAGAAAGGTGACCCCCGGTGTGGGGCGGAGTGGGCTGCCGATGGGGAAGAGCAGCGAAGACAAACACAGTGAGGGCTAAAAATAGCAGCAGTATTGCCAGCCTCAGCCATATGAATGTCATGCGAGCCAGGTGCCAAGAAGCAGGAGGTATTTTATTTTTTTCAAGCCTGAGCAAAACAGCAAAACCCCTGGTCCTCCTGAGTCGATTTTATTCGCCTGACATCTCAGTGGTCAAAAGTTTTGTGTTTTGAAGCTTGCTTCTTCCAAGCTGTGGGTGGTTGGAAATCTCCTTTCTCTTTCAGATGAAAAGAGAGGCTCTGCTCTGGCACAGCACGAGGTGGCTCTTCTGCCTTCAGGTACTGCTGGGCACCTCATCCCTGTGCCTCTGCCCAAGATGCAGCTCCTGGGTGGTTTTCAGCTGCCAAGGCACCTGCCTCTTGCGCTGGCTCCCATTATCCCTTTGCTCCTTGGCACCTCGGGGCGTCATGGCCCGGCACCGTGTGTGAGGTTGCGTTGCCCCGTGGGCAGAGGCGGCATTCACTTGGCGCTTGTGAGGTTGGCACATGCCCACATCCCGCTCCTTCGGGATTGCCACGCTCAGAACCAGGTCAGCTCCCCACTCTCCTGGGGCCGTTCATGGACAGGAGTAATGCAGAGGCAGATGTTCAGCATCTCTCACAGGCAATCGTCAGAGTAGCAAAACATCAGTCTGCCCCTTTGTTTTTTGAAGAGGTGGAATGTGAGGGATGCTGGGATGTGCAAACTGGGGTTTTCTCCTCTGGCACATGCCACTGGGTTTGGGCTGATGACTTTTCTTTCGCCATTCTCTCTTTTAAACGCTGCTCTGCTCCACAAAGAAGCAAGATTTTTTTTTTCTTTTTGCTGTCCAAATCCAAATTTTACAGACTGGGCCATCTGTCAATTCCCTCCTACGTTGTTCTGTTCATATTAAATTGCAATGAAGGCCAGACTGAAGAAGGAATTAGGTCAGACAGGAGGTTTTGTCTCTGTTTTTGGGGAGATGTTTGTTGCCCAAGAGGCACCATGGTTTGTTTTGCTCAGCACAAGCCTGGATGCAAGGGATGCCTGAGCTGTACTCTGAGACTTGGCAAGTGGGCCTTTTAGCACATTGTGGCCTCTTGGCCCCCGACTCCCCAGCAGCTGGACAGAAACTGTCGATCCAGCTGATTCAGCAGCAGATCCTGAAAAAAATCCTGTAATGGTCTCGGGTGGGAGGGTGACTCCAGTGCAGACCTTCCCTCAGGCTCGCTCCCAGCACACCACAGCCACTCGGAGAGGACCCTCTCTGTTGGACCCCTCTGGTGGCTGGTGGCTGCCAAGGGGTGTTTGGGGGTCCCTGGCCAAGGGTGCAGTGACGTGTGCCACGAGGCAGGAATACACAGGAGTTCCAAGGCAGTGGCAGCATCCTGCACATGGCTGCTTGCGGCTGAGCTGGTTCCAGTGGCAGCCTGGCTTTGTGTGGGGTGCTGGGGATGCCAGGAAACGCAGGAGAGGGGCATGAAGGATGGAGAGCAAAGCAGACCCTCTCCAGGGTGGGAGAGGCCAGCAGTGTGTGCTGATACCTTATCTGAGTTCTGCGCTGATAGTGCTGCTTCAGATTTGGGTTATTAAGAGGCGCTTCAAATGTGATTCCCAGGATGGAGCAGGTCGCATGCGCAACCAAGAAATTCCTCTTGCATCACCCTCTTGCACACTGTGTGGGGTCCAAGCCCTCCTTAGGGGGAATTCCGTGCTCAGGTTGTTGGGCACCTGGCATGTCTCACGGTGCCATTCCCACTGCATCCTGAAGCCTTTGAGCTCTCCCTGGGCACATGAGGAAGAACGGCAGCCAGCAGCTCTAGTTGACCCTGCTTTGGCACGAATGGAATGGTAGTAGCTGTAGCCTCTCTCCTAGTAGAGACAGGACCTTGTCCTTTAAGGAAGTGGCCCACTTCCCTCTCACTGCCTTATTCCTGTTCTATTCCATGTAAGAGAGGCTTTCTAATAAAATGTGAAGGTTCTTCCAACCATTGGTGTGAATTTGCTCCTGTTCCACAGCTGAGGAGACCATCCCTGCCCTAATGCTTGGGCTAGAAACCAGAAGCTGTGCTGTCCCATGTTTCCAGTGGAGAATGACGTCTCGGAGGTATTCACAGGGCTCAGTCTCATCATGCTGAGCAGCCATTCAGTTGCCATGACAGCTGAAGCCACATGCAACCTGTGCAGCTGGCGTGGTGCTTGCACCAACCAGGTTGTGGGCTGCAGGTGCCCAGCTGTGTCATGACACCCTGTTTTGGGGAGCAGCACCTGCTCTGGCAGCCGTGGAGAGGCAGGTGCGAGCTCTCCTGCATGGGTCTGCTCATCCCTGCATGTGAGGGAGGGAAGGATCAATTGAAAGGTTATTGGGCCATGTTGAGGCAGTGATGGCACCCCGGGAGCCTCTGTAGCCTTTGTGTGAAGGTTGGGGGCTTTTCCTCTGCAGAGTCAGTAGGGCCAAAGGGAGAGGGAAGGGCTGACGGGCTCGGGTTGGGTTGCAGCTCCATCAAGCTGGAGAGAAACTGCAGCTCTGGGTAGTAAATAAAGATGCTCTTTGCTTTGCTGCCTGGTTTCTCATTACACAGCCACTGGAAGGAGCAGGGAGACGCCAAGGTGACAGCAGAGGGAAGGGCTGCTGGCTGGTGCGTGGGCAAAGGTGGACTCAGTCGCCTTTCACACCTCCGCGTTAGCCGTGCTCTGGATGGCAGCGCTGGGGCTCTCCCTGTTCCTGCCGTTTCAGGGACATTTCCTGGCCCGAGTTACAGGGTGTGTGGGCACCTGGAAAGAGCTTGCAGTGGAGGCAGGGAAGGCTGCCAGGGGCTTGCAGCGTGGCTTGTGCAGGAGCGGGTATTTTCCGAGGAGCACAAGTGTTTTTCCACAGAAGGTATCAGGTCTCCCCAGCATCAAATATCGCCTGCTGACAAAATCTCGCTCTCCCCTTGCTTCAGAGCATCTTACCCTTTTCTTTAGGCTGTATGTGGAGGAAAAATGGTGTTTGTCACCTGTGCCACCAACCAACCCCTTCTTGCCGGGGCTGGCTCTGGCTTGGGGGAGGCCAACATGCAGCCTGCTCATTAGCCACAGTGGCCACAGCCAGCATGAGCCTAACGGGGGGCAGGGGATTAAGTGGGTATCCTGAAGTCTCATATCAGTGCCTTCGATGGCAGCGCTGGCTGGTGAGAAATCTGGCACCCCAGCAATGAGCGCTGGCACTATCTGAGACCGGGGGGCACCAGCAATCGGGATCTGCCTGTGAGAAAGGGACAGGAGCAGGGTGGTTGGCCTGTTGTCAGCTGGAGATCTGGCTGCTGATGCTGCAGCACCAGGGACACGACTCCAGCAGTGAAGGTGATGCTGTGTTCATGTTGGAGAGCCCCAGTAAACACCTGTTGTTGGCCTCTTGATAAAAAAAATCCAGGTGAAAAGGTGCTGGTGGTAAAACACTGCAGCTTGGCAGCAGCATGGTGCCACAGCCTGGTGCCATCCCTCTGCTCCTGCTGTAATATAGAACAAAACCTCTGCAGTGTGCTGAAGGGACCGTTGCTACTGGAAAAGCTGGTCCTGGTCCCATCACTTGCTGATTTGAGACCAGTTTGTTCCCAGCGCTGCTGCCTCTGCTGTCCAGAGCTCCGGAGGCCTTTTTCCAGTCTTGCTGATTTCTGCCAGCACAAGCTGAGCAATACTATGGGCATCAAAACTCAAGCAGGAGGAATGCCCCCCACAGCCCACCCAGACCTTGAAAGCTCTGCTTTGGCTTTCCCTGCTACTGATCCCTGTCCTGACGTGGCTCAGTACAGCTCATGACTTGTAAGCATGGTGCCTTTCTAGCAGTGACAATTTGAGCTACGTGCTACTAAAAATTCGGGAGCAAGGGTGTCTTTATTACTGGCAGGACCATAGTGGGGCCTCGGGGGAGCTGGGCTAATTTCCTGGCTGCGCTGCAGACTTCCCCTGTGACCTTGGGCGAGTCATTTAATCTATCCTGGGCTTCGGCTCCATCTCCGAGCATCCCGGGGGGGTGAGGTAATATTCATTAACTGATATTATTCTCGAGTTGCTCAGATGCTATGGTGATGAAAGCTGGATGTGAAATCTAGTGTCTTGCTTGAATATTAGCAAGGAGAGGGGAAGCTGTGCTTGAGTTTAGGGTTGCCACACACCGTCTGCTATTTTGACGCGCTTCTCTTCGTTTTGAGCTTACCTGTCTGGTCAAAACCCAGCGTTACTTGGCTGTGTGTGGACTGTGAGGCTCGTCACTGAGGGACTACAATGCCTTGAACCATCCATGGGTTTTGCCCCATCCAGTGGGGCAACAGCACCCTTGCTTTACACCTGCAGAAGCTGACACGGAGGTAAAGCTGTTTCCTGGAGCCAAGTCAGGGGAAGTCTTTGGGCTAGTTAGCAAATATCCAGGGAGTTTTTTTTAATGCTCTGCACCGTCTGACACTGTCTCAGCCCTCCCTAGTGATGCCTCAGGTGTGTTTCCCATGGGACCACGTTGTTCCTGAGGGATGTCTTCTCAGTCCCAACTCTTTTCAGCAAACGCAGCTTGTGCAATCAGCCTCTTGATTGCCTGAGCCTCATCTCTCTCACATGCTGGGGACAAAAGCTGTTCTTCCCAGCTTTCCTCAAAAGCAGCTCTAGGACAGGTTGAAGCTTCACTTGTTTTCGCTTTGGATGGACATGTTTTCAGACAGGGCATGAAAACCTGTCATCGGAAGAGGGAAAAAAAATACCTACTGATAATAATTTGAATGAATTCCCTTTTAAAAGGGGGGAAAAATAATAAAATCCCACTGTTGAAAGAGCAGGGGAAAGAAAAGCCTTTTGGAGGTAGGCTGAAGTGGGATTTTCCAATGGAAAAACTGCTTCAATGCAAACCTTGTCTGCCCGGAGCCGCTGCCCGGCGGGCCGAGCGCGGGGAGCTGGCCTCACCCCAGCGGCTGTCGCAGCGCTGCCGCTCCTTCCTTCCCCGCAGCAGCAGCATCCCGACATGTCTGGGGCGTGCTGTGGGTGGGGGGGCACGGCCCGGGGGAGGTGGCCGAGAGGGGTCTGTCCCGCGGTGCTAACGCTGTGCCTCTGTCCCCAGGTGCAGAGGATGTGCGCGGCGAGGCGGATGCTGCTGCTGCTCCTGGCTTTCCTGGCCTACGCGCTGGATTCGGCCGCCGCCTACGGCACGGCGGAGACCCTCTGCGGCGGGGAGCTGGTGGACACGCTGCAGTTCGTCTGCGGGGACAGGGGCTTCTACTTCAGTAAGTGCTGGGCAGCTGCCAGCAGCGGGCAGGATGCTGCCTGCCCCCACCCCGTGCCTTGCCTCAGCGGGGCCGGGCCGGGAGGGAAAGGAGGGGTTTCCCAGCCTGGTGCTCTTCATGATTTCCTTGTATATGGCAGTAGGCCAGGAGAAGAGCAAGAAAATGGACATGCTCAGGGTGACAGGCATCCACTTGGCACTGGTTTGGGGGACTGTCTGGTACCATGGGGAAGCCGAGTCCCACATATGATGCTCGGGAAAGTCAAATGTCTCTGGGGAACCGTATGTGACTGGTTCACCAGGGATAAGGGCAACTCATTACAATAACGAGGCTCTCTGCAGCCACTGCTCTGCTGAGCTCGGGTCCTGGTTTATTTTGAAACTTTGCTGCCTAAGCATTGCATCCTGACAGCAGGCAGGAAGCTGAGCACTCTCCCTTCCCAGGCAGGCTTTGCTCGGGTATAGCAGCACCTTCTAGGCTGCTCCCAAAACTTCGTGACCTCCCAGCTGCCTGCTGGTGAACTTGTTGCTGAAGAGTGATGTCTTACCCTTTTGCAGGGCAGCTAATGCAAAAAAATGCAGCATTGCTTTTGTGTGCAGCGTGCAGATGGCTGCAGACCAGCTGGCTGCAGCGGGCTTTCCACCAGGATGCTTTGAGCATTTGGACCATTGGCAGTGCAATGGATTAGCTGGTAAACAGGGAGGACGAGGAGTAAACCAGTGACAATGGATGCTCAGTGACCTATGGGCAAAGGTGCCTCGAGTGTGATACCTTGTTTTGGTGTTTGGTCCCCTGCTCTGCTTGGGAGTGGGAAGACACCGTGTCTTGCTCCCCACTGAGGACTGAACCCCACAGAGTGTCTGACTACAGGAAAGATGCAAAGCCAAATGAGGGGGGAAGAGGATGCAGATACCAGCTGCACATGGTGCCGTGCATTTGGCAGTCTTGCCTCTGCCTTGGGAAAAGGAATTAGAAAGTCACTTTCAAGTAAACAGGGTGTTGTTTTGGAGTGGTGGAGTTGAGAGGCAGCCTGCCTCTTGTTCCAGTCTGCCTGTGCAGGGAACAACGGGGTGCTGCAAAGTTAGGAAACGACTGTGGACGGATGTCCTTTTCCAACCTGGATGTCCCTTCCCAACCTGGATGCTTTGCCAGACTTGTCTGGTGCTGCCTGCTGAGGTTGGGCAGAAGAGGCACAGGGATCCCACACGCATCCACAGCAGGGTTCAGGCTGTGCAGTTTTGGGCGGGTGGTCAGGCTGCAGGTGGCTTTGCAGCTCTCTGGGGGGGCGATCACCCTGCCCCATCCCGGCTGAGCAGCGGGATCTTCTCGTGGCTGCCTGGGCGTTGTGGGCAGGCGGCACTTTTGGGGTGCTCTGGGTGCTCTTCCTTGCTGTGATGGAGCCAAGCAGTGAGGGTTTGCGTGTCAGCTGCCCTTCCTCTTTTCATCTCCTCCTTCCCTTATCGGCAAGGAGGCAAGTGCTTCTCCCTCTCTCACAGCTCTTCCTCTCCCTCTATATGTAGAGGAGCATCTGTCTCCCTCCCTGCTTTCTCTTCCCTCCTCCCTCTCTCTGGGGATGAAAGGGAATGGGGCTTTTGTTTTAAGGTCAAACTGACCTCCTTTCACCTCAAATAACCCAGCTGCCCAGGCCAAAATAAAAACACTTTTGAAGGCAGACAAGTCTCTTGGTGCCAAGTGGCCAGTCTGGTGCTTGCAAGGGGTTCTTGCTTTATTTCTTTTTGTCCTCTCCCGTCCCTCTTCCCTGCTTCACCTTTTTGAGTATTTCTGGTGAGCCCAGGTACTGGGGATAAAGCATAGTCCAATATTTTAACCCTTTCAGCATCTGACCGGCCTGTGCCATGCAGCGCTGAAGACTTTTGGGCAATGCCTCTACTTGATGAAGGCTTTGGACATGCCCATTTCACTCAATTTTTCCCTCTCTGCCTCCATCAGTTGGCCTCATAAGTGATTATTTCTGACCATGTTCAGCTTCACTCCTAAACCCACCTGGCTACACTGTTGTCTCCATGTAGATGCAATAGGGCACAGTTACGTTGCACAATCGTGGGTTTACATCTTAAAACCAGGCCTAGGCTTGTCTTGAGCACCTCAAAGCATGGGATGTGTGACCTGATGAGCAGCCTGTGCTAAAGCAGCTGTTCACGCAGGAAATAAATGACTTGGGCAGCCTTGTCCTGTGCTTACCCAAGGGCCCCGCTTGCTGGACGAGGGTTGTTGAAGCATCTGACTGGTAATATTGGAAAAAACAAAAATGGTATGAAAATCCATTATTTTTTTTTTGCTGAAGGGGTTATTTGAGAACTTGTGATGCTCTGCATTCTTGCAAGAGAGCACTTTGCTAGCGAAGATGGCTGTGAAATACAGTGCTCTCTGCATCAGCGCGAGGGGGACGCATGTACGGATGGTGTCCTGGCAGGCATGGCAGGTGCTTGGGGCTGAGGATGTTGAAGCTGCCTCCAAGAGCTGGGGCTGCAGAAGAGCTGCACTAACGGGGGCAGGGGCCGGCAGCACTGAGGTTACCCAGTCATGGGGCACCGTGGACATGGTGATGCCAGCCCTGCATCGTATCCCAGGCATGCCTGGGCAGGCTACAGCTGAATCTGAGCACGTTTTGCTGTGCACCGGTGATGTCTCCTCTCTGTGACTTTTCAGGCTTTCGGCTTGGCCGGCAGCTGCTGTCAAGGTGGTGGCTTCCTGCTGTGGCTCTGTGGCAGGGTTGGGACCCCTGCTCCCTAGCACCCACCCAGGGATGGCGGCACAGCCCACGCAGGGATGCCGAGTCCAGCCCGGAGTGAAAAGCCGGGCAGGTCGAGAGGAAGCCTCGGCCCTGAAGTTGCTGTCATGCAGCGCTGGCAGGGAGGGAGAAGGGGCTGCAGGGGGAGAGGCGGCCGACTTCTCTGTAAACAACAGCTCCTGTTTCCTCCTTTCCAACAGCTGATAAGAATTTAGCTCTTTGCAGCCGCTTGTGCTGACGGGGCACATTCTTGCGCACCCGCCGCTCCTCCGAATAATACTAGGAAAAAGCAGGGGGGAAAGTGCGGTGCCGGGGTGGGGGAGGGCCAGGCCGGGGGCACTGGGACGGGGCCCGGTGCTGCACAAAGGCCCCCTTGTTGCTCCCAACATTCCTGCGACAGGGGCACAGGGACTGTTTACACCCAAAGTCCCCTTCCACTCGGCTGACCGCCTGATTGACCGGAGGAGAGGGGACCCAGCCAGGGTGGCACCAGCACCGTGCACCCCTCCCCGCAGCAGCATCTGTTCGGCCCCGGTGAGAGTGGGGAGCCAGGAGCAGTGGGGTGTTTTATGCTAGGGAAGGGACCCTCCTGTCCCCCACGGCTGTGGCAGTGCCGCTGCCTCTGGCTCGTGGCACAGCTGAGCTGCAGGTATGTGGCCTCTGGGTTCTCCCAGGAACGGGTTTGGCTTTGTGCCGCTTCTGGGATGCCCTGTCAGGATAGCCCGTACCTAGACAGGAATAACCCCAGGCAGCTGGAGGGCTTCACACTGCTGGGCTTTGCATCGCTGGACTTTGCATCTCAGGGCTTGTCCCCTCAGCAGCACTGTAGAACGTTTTGGTGAAGCAAAGTTTTGGGAAAAAGGGAGCCTAGCCATTCATCGAAGGCCGAGAGGAAGCGCGTTTCCTCGGGAGGAAGCGGTCGTGGCCGTGATGGGAAGTGGCTCGCGTGCCCCGGCGATGCCGCAGCCTGCTGCCCACACAGTTCTCCCCTGCGGGCAAGGAGCAGAGCAGCAAAACCCTCCCTGGGTTTGGCAGTGGCGGCGAAGTGAGATGCCACCCACGGGCAAAAGCCAGGAAATTCAGCCTTTAGTCCCTCTGTAAATTGTGTTACCGAACAAACGCTCTTCCCAATCCAGGTCAGCAGCAAGATTGCTGTTAGCCAGCAATGTCCTGTTGTCTCCAGGTACTTTCTGTGACTAAATCCCTGTTTGTTATGTTTGCTTGTTTTTTTTCCTAAAGTAACTCTCCCCCCGGAGGATTGTAGTGGCATTTGGCGAGGTCCGTACGGACAATTATGTAATGGGAAACGTGCCCTATCGGAGAGTGGCGGTGGAGCTGGCAGTGGTGCCGGCAAGGGGAACGGCTTGCAGCAGTTTTATGCGGGAGGGAAAGGGCAGCACACTGGGGCTGGGGGCCACACGTGTGCCTGGCGGGCAAGCAGGGGCAGCAATCGGGGAGGAAGAGGCCGTACCACAGTGGTGGTCCCTGCTGGGAGCTCACCCTGGCAGTGCCACACCTGGGCATTTGCAAACTCACACTGAGTGACATGATCTTCCCGTGCGTTCCCACACCAGAAATTGCCCTTGATGGCACGGCGGTGCGTATAGTCCCGCTTTCCTCGTTGTTTTTTTACTCCCCTCTTTCCAAACAAACACATAACTGCAAGTGGGAAACTTCTGTTTTTGAGAGGAGATATGTAACCTTTGAAAACCTCAACTTCTCCTCAAACCATGTGTGTCATCACTTGTGCGACCTTCTGTTCAGCGGGAGTGTGAATGTAGCCCTTAGGGGATGTGCTAGCAAGAGGGGGTGACTTGAATTTTTTCTCTTTCCCTTCTAAACTCTCCTTCTGCCCCTGTCAGGATGCCTTTGTGGAGCAGCTTAATGTTTCAGCAGCCTGCCATGGATCGAGTTGGGCACTGGGATTGATGGGAGCTGAGCAGGGGCCACGTGCTGTGCAGGATGTTGGTGGCAGTGCACCTCTCCCACGGATCTTACCGGGCATTTCGTGCACAGGGAATACATGCAGCTGGCCCCAAGCTGGCTCCTGTCCCCATCTCCCTTGGCCATCACCGCTCAGGCTGCCTGCTCTGGCATCGCGTGAGCTGCGGGCAGCCAACAGACCTGCCCTGCCTTTCAGGGGAGGGCCCAATCCCCAGTGTGCTTATTGACCACAAGAGAGAAAGTTAAACTAAAGTGTTCCCTTTGATGAACCCCTGCCTAGGGGGAACCATCCTTCTCACCTCCCTGCGGGGGTGGTTGAAGGTCATGCCTGAAATTCTTCTAGAGAAAAAGAAAAGGAAGGTGGTGGCACAGGGGGGATGAATGTGGAAAACAAAGCATTTGAAGTGACTCCCAAAGGCGGGTCTCATGGTATGGATCATCTGCCCCAGCACCCCGATGCTGTGTTTGTTTGTGTGACCTCTGAGCGTGGTGGAAGTGCACCAGCATGGACCAGAGGGCTCCTGGCCTATGGGAACATGACTAATTCTAATAGAGAGCAGGTGCCCTGCTGCCAGGGCTATTACAGAGCCAGCAGCGAGGCACTGTTGTGGTGTTTTCCATGCCTGCATTGCACATGTGGGGCTGCATTGGACGCACAGGACTGCATCCCACATGCATATCTGTGCTGCACATCTGGGGCTGCTTCTCACATGTGGGGTTGCACTGTGTGCATAGAGACCTGTGCTTTGCACTTTGTCCCGAGGCACTTTGGGTGGGCATCCAGGGTGGGATACCCTCCAGGGAAAGTGGTCAGCTCCACATAAGCCAGCCTCAGATCTTCACTGAGGCCTAATACGTGAGTGCCTGCTTCATCAGGAGTGCAAGGGGTGGGGATCATGGGCCGTGCACAGGACCAACGTGGACAGTCATGTGTGTTCCTGCAGGCCAGCTGGGAGGTGAGGGCTCGGCACGCTGTGGTGAGCATTGTTAGGCATCACACTTACGCCACTCGCTCTCAGTTTTTCCCATGCCCAGAATCTCCCGGCTGGGATGTGGTACCAGATCCTGTTTGCGAGCCTCGCTGTTGCTGGCCTCTGTTTCCCTCCCTCTGAGCACCTTGCGCTGGGAGGAGGTGCTCATGGCAGTGTGCAGAAGCCTGGCTACAAATCCGACAAACAGCACAAGAGCATAACGTGCTACGTGCAAAAGCATGGAGAAAATCCTTTTGTTTTGGGCCAGTTTACATTTTGGAAGTCACAATTCCCAAGCAAATTTGCTTTGCATCAGAAATTCAACTTTACCCATCTCTTTTACTTCAAGAGGGGGAGGAAACACGGTAAAACTGATGTAAGCTTTTCCTCTGGAGCGCTTTGGCCATCATTAAGCAGTGATATGAAATGCACTCGGTCATTGCTGCACCAGACATGGGCTTTTGCATCCTTCTGCAGGCAGAAATGGGAGAGGAACCCTTATTAAAAGATTAAGTTTAATAGCTATTCTTGGCGGGTGTAGGAGCCTGTATTCTTTCTGCAGCTGTCTCAGAGCTGTCCCATCTGGTAAAATTTAGCCGCCTTGGTTCGCTTCACCTGCCTGAGTGTTGATCTGGCGGAGGGAGGTTGGCAGCCGCAACGCTGTGCTGCTTCTTTCTAATAAAATTCGCTTGCCAGGATCAACATCGGAGACGGTCGCAGTATTCGGCACAGCGCCGGCGGTCAGGCTGGGCTTGAGCTTCCTTGCCTCAGCTGAGCCCGGGAAGGCCACCCATGCCAGAGATACAGGAGGGAGATAAACCCCCATCATTTAAAGTGCCTTTACGCTGCTGCTGGAGGCACGTGTTGGCATTGAGAGCATTTGTCTGGGAAAGTCTGAACGTGAGACTTGGCTGGTTTGCGGGCGCGTGTCAGCCGGTCTGGGAGAAGCGCTGCTGTTTTTGAAGGATGTGGAGCCCACCAATCTCTGGTGGCTGGTGGAGGGATGCCTACAATGGGGCAGGTGCTCTGGAGTTGGGGAGAGGGTCCAGCCCAGGTTGGTGGCTAACATGGGGGTCTCTGCCGTTGCAGGTAGACCGGTGGGACGAAATAACCGGCGGATCAACCGGGGGATCGTGGAGGAGTGCTGCTTCCGGAGCTGCGACCTGGCTCTGCTGGAGACATACTGCGCCAAGTCCGTCAAGTCGGAGCGCGATCTCTCTGCCACCTCCCTGTCGGGCCTGCCGGCACTCGGCAAGGTGAGGAGGCTGCGCAGGCACGGTGGCCCTCCTCTGAAATAAACAGAGAGAGAAAAGACAGGAAGGCTGTGGGTGGAGAGGACAAACCCCAGCTGCAAGGTCTGATGTTTCTGCAGAGCTTGTGAGAGACAGCCACCACTGGCAAGCTGTGCCAAATAGCCTGCCAAGAGTCAGCTCTTAGTAAGGTGGGGAACCAGAGGTGGGCTGGGTCACAGAGCCGTGGAATGGTTTGGGTTGGAAGTGACCTTTAAAGGTCATCTAGTGCAACCGCCCTGCAATAAGCATCAACTGGATCAGGTTGCTCAGAGCCCCGTCCAACCTTTCTGTGACTGTTTCCAGGGATGAGGCAGTATTTCCATGGGAGAGATGGAGGTCCAAGAAGGGAATTCCCATCTGGAGAGTGGGCAGGCCTGAGCGGAGGCTAATATTGCTATCCCTCTCCTTGCAGGAGAGCTTCCAGAAGCCTTCGCACGGCAAGTACTCCAAGTACGACGTGTGGCAGAAGAAGAGCTCGCAGCGGCAGCAGCGGGACGCGCCCAACTTCCTGCGGGCTCGCCAGTACCGGTGGCAGGCAGAGGGGCTGCAAGCGGCCGAGGAAGCCAAGGCGCTGCATCGTCCCCTCATTTCCCTGCCCAGCCAGAGGCCCCCGGCGGCGCGAGCCTCCCCGGAAACGGCTGGCCCCCAGAAATGAACCCTGACCAGCTGTCTCGATTTTTGATCTCCTGGGGGAGGGCGGGAGGACTGGCGATTCCCGACCCCCAAGCCCCTCCGTCCCCGGGGCTGCTGAGCCGAGGAGCGGGGCGGTGGGGCACCCTCATGCCGCTCCGGCCCCAACCAAACAACTGACACAGCAAGGAGGGGATGGCGGCGGCGGTGGCGAGCAGCACCGCTCCCACGGCATCTTCCTTTTGGGGTGGGGGGGAGGGTTGTTTCGTTTCCCACACCTGTTTCATTCCCCCGCGCCCCCAGTATTTCCAAACCTGTACTTGCAAAGGGACAGTTTGGCACTTGAACTTTTTGCTGCCGGGTGCTGCGTGACATCCCCGGTGCCAACGCCAGAAGACAAAAGAAAGAGCAAGAGGGAAAAAGGATATGAAGTTAAATTCTTTTTTTAATCTTTTTTTTCTCGAGAAGAGTCCATTCCGTGTCTTTCTTGACAATAAAGTGAAAAAAACAATAGAACGGGGAGAAACATTGAGGGATAAAAATTTTTTGCCTCATTCCCACCCCACTTTTTTTCTTCTTTTTTGTTTTTTGTTTTTCTTTTGGTTTTTCTTATTTTTATAACTTTCTTTTGCACCTTTAAAAGAAAAACGTACCTGAGAAGAAGTTCCGAGGAGCCCCCATCTGCGTTTTTGTGTGTGTGCTTCATTACAAGATTCCAAATCGACTTGCACCTTTTTGAAATCACCGATGACGGGAGAAAGAGAGGAAGAGGAGAGAGAAAGCAAGAAAGAGAGAAGGAAAAGGAAAGAAGAAAAAAAAGAAAAAAAAGTGAGCTGATGCTCACTTTAAATGGAGGAGGCGTCTGCATTGCACATTTGCCACGGATTTAGTTGATTTATATATATAATATATTATATAACTTTTTTGGCAAAAAAGCACTATTTTTATGGGACATTTTGTGTAGTATCTGAAGAGGGATTGTAATGTTTAAAATGTGTTATGGTGCTAAAGTAAGTTGGAAGGGAAAAAACCCAGAAATAGCAAGGGAGGGTGGGGAGGGAAGGACAAGATAGCGAATACTGAACTTGAAATTTTAGCTTTTCGTTTTAGGAAAAGTGTGATAAATGTGTTTCTTTTCTCTTCTGAAATATAGCTTGGTCATGACCATATGAGCTAGTTGGCTGTTACTCATGTACACAGATGCACGCACACACAGAAATACATCGACACGCATCCTTTTTTTTTTGTTTTAAAAAAACAAAACAACACAACCACCGCAACTTAGACTAAAAGGGAACTGTTCTGGAGACAAACTATTTTGAATGGTGAAGGTGTCGCCGGTTAGAACTCAAGGCCCTGCTTCTGCACGGACCCCCCGGCCGAGCTCGGCTCCCCGAGCCGCGGGGAATCTCGCTCTTCCCCACCGTTGCTCGAGTGCCGACGGTCCAGCGAGCAGGCGGGCGGGCAGCCCTCACACCAAGCCCCTGCAGAAGCAGCAGTTCCACGCCCTGCCATCTCCTTTTCCTTCTCTTGCCCTTTGCGTCCTTCTCGCCGGACCCTCGCGTCCCTGCCCCGCGCCCCCTGCCCTCCTCCCCTGGCTGCCTTCCCCGGGGGGCCGTGCAGGAGGAGGGGCCGCACCTGCCCCGGGGTGGCCGCAGGGCCGGGACCGCTGCCCGGGATGGGGGGGGGAAGGCAAGTCTTTGGCTTGTGAGGCTCGGGACTCGGTGAGCGGATGGGTTTGAGAGGTGGGCAGAGGGCTGTAAAATAGGTTGGGTTTAAAATAATATATATTATCTGTCTAGGAACCGTAAAAGGGGGGGAATCAATTACATCTCCCTAATATACTCTCACTTGCTAATAAAATGGGGACACTCTGTTAACCAGTTCTGTACTTGCTTTGTCTTATATATCCATACATTTAAAACATAAAAAAAAAAAGACTACTTGAATTGTATTCTATTTCGTGGTTTGGAGGGGAGGGCTAGGGGCAGTCTTGAGAGGGGGAGGATTTTAATGTATAATCCTTTTGTTTGTTATTACCTTGCAATGTTGAGCCATGAAGCCTTTGTTTAAAAAAAATGGCACTGCAATACACGACAAAGAAAATCCTTTATTTATTTTATTAAATATATATGGAAAAGAATGAAAATCAGTCCAAATTTGGGGGAGGGGGGGAAGAGAAGTGAGTGGGGTGGGAAGGCAGAATAAAAACAGAGAAATTGCAAATAATTGACTTTTTTTTTTTCCTTTTCATGTGTCTTTTTTTAAAAGAAACTTAGTTTTTATTTTTTAAAAAGAGAAGTAAAAGCTTTCCTGGATGCTTTGTACCAAAAAAGAAAAAATTAAAAAAAAAAAAAAAAAAAAAGGAAAATCTGTTAAGCAAATAAATATCCATCCAGAATATGAAGCCTGACTTTTTCTTTTACTTTTCATTTATTTTTGCTCCTCGGGTGAGAGTTGGGTGGGAAGAGGGCCACGCCAAGAGCCACTCCCTGTGGAGGAACAGAGTGCGCTGCAGCTCCTCTTATGGAGTTCAAAATTGCAGAAGAGCATGTGGTACCCTTAAACACAACCATGAAACCTCAGTCCTGTGGCAGATGCCCCCCTGAAACCCCCAATCATCTGCCCAGTGATTCTTGGTGAGATCTGGAGGTGTTTCCCAGCAGCTGTGGGTATTTGCTAAGCTTTTACCAGTTTGGGCTGTTCCTAGAGACCTGGAAGCTGGATGGGAACTGAAGATGGCAAAAAAGAACAAAGAGATGTTGTGTCTAGGTTAGGTTTCCTGATAGGTGGTGTTTCTCTGGTTTCTCAGGGTAGATATTGCTTCTCTTTAAGTTTTAGGAATCCCAAAGAGCTGTTTTTCGTCACATATAGCCATCATGCACCACTGCAAATAGGAGGTAAACCACTGCAGTTCCAGTTTGATAGTAGAGCGACTGTGGGTAAAACAGTGCCCAAGCATCCCTGAAGCAGCAAATCAGTCTGACACCACATCGACTGTGCAGCCCCCTTGGCATGGCCAAGGCCTCTGTCACGCTGTGGGGCAAGGACCTCGCCAAGCCCAACCTCCTGCCCCAGATGATTTGGGCTGGAAAAGATTTTTCCATCTCAGAATTGGAGTTGCTGATTTAGACCCTTGGAAATACCTGTTTTAAACCAGTTTCTGTTTAAAATCTGCATTAAGCAAAAAAAATGTTTCAGGGTTTTTTCTCCTGTGATTTTTGTGGTTGGTCAGGGAGGGTTTTGTACAGATGCAGGGCTGACTGCTTCCTCTGGACATGTACTTTATTGCAGGTGGAGAAGGAATGTGTCTGCCTTCCTGACCGTGTTCCAAGACCTGGCACAGGTTTCCTTTGCATTAAAATGTGTCCCTATGAAGAATGAGGACTGATTTCATTGCGCATTCTGGTTGTCACTGCTGGAAACTTTGCATTTGGGAGCTTTGGTCCTTTTCTGCTCTTTGCTGTGTAAGCCACTGTCACGGGGGGCATTTAGAGATGATTAAAAAGCAAGCAAAACTTCAGCCAAGTCTCTTGCTGCTTTCCACGGGAAGCAAAGCAGCAAAGCTGGAAGGACCATAAGGGCGATGATGATGTTTCCAAGCATGGCTCTTCTTAAACCCTCTTTTTTTTTGCCTTATCCTGTCAGGAGTCACCATGGGGCCAGACCAGAACAGCTCATTTCTTTGGATACCAGGAGACTGTTCAAAATGTGCCATCTTGCCTTTTGGCTTGTCAAGGACTGCCTTTACTTGCAAGGAGAGACAGAAGCTGCCTCTGAGCATCATCCTGGCCAGAGGGTGGGAGTCTGGATGAAACTGGACCTTTGCTTTGTCTCAAGTATCTTCTGTTGCCTGCAAAGGCTCTTTGCAAGGTGGCAGGTAAGTCAAGGTCTTAGCTTGGAAATCTCAGACAGCAGAACAAACAAGAGAACAAACCCAAGACGGCCCTGTTTTCTCAGATGGATGGGCAGAATCGGCTCTGATTTTTGTAATGATGCCTCTACACGCAGGCACAGCTCCGAGTGCTCAGCTGCTGGATTGCAGGAGCATGGGAGGCTGCAGCAGTGACTGGCAGTGATCCCTGGGGAGGTACAACTGGCACGTCCGAGCTCCCAGTGCACCTCCACATCCAGCCCAGCTGGTCCAGGGACCTCCACCCACTGCTCTGCTGACGTGCGAGAGGGTGGGGAGGCAAAGGATAGTTTCAGCAGAGAAGTCCTAAGTGCTGCTTAGAGACCCAGGAACTACTGGGAAAGCTAACCCTGCATCCTAGTCCAGCCCCAGCTCGGGCCCCTGGGTCTCAGCATTATCATGTAGCTCTGCAGGCAGCAAAGGGCAAATGTTTTTTTTGCATAAAACATCTCTTTGGAGGGCATTTTCCCAGGTAATACACAGATGCTGGGAAAGAGGGAAGGTCCAGCTTGCTGTGCCAAAGTGGCCACAGTATTTTCAAGGTGCATAAATCAGTGTCTCTGGATTTGACTGGATAGGAGACAGGGAAAAAAACCCCACTAACCAACAGTTACTTTTCCTTTTTTTCCCCTCATTTTACATTATTTCTTAGCTTTTTTTTTTTTTAAATCCAGAATGCAGTTGAGTATTACCAGTTACCCAGTTTTCAGTGAGTTGTACTAGTGCCGTCACGATGGACTGAGCCTCCAAACTGGTTTCTCTGTATCTCAGACCAGCTTCATCCCTTTAATCCTGCCTGCTCTCAGAAGTCTTTCAGTGATGTACCTCGCTGCACTAAATGAAGGACCTAGCTGCACCAGGTGAAGGGAAGAACCATGTTTGGTTTTTTTTAAAATCGTCTGATTTCCTTGTTGCATTTATTATTGTCCACGGATTTTTTACGTGGCTGTGGGGAGAGCTGAGAAAGGTCCTGTTGTACCATGGATTATTTCACTTGTGGGCACTCAGCAGTAGGCAAGACTCAGACACTTTCTGCACCTTTTGTGCTTTTCATTTCTAATGCAGCATCAATAAAGCAAAGCACTTCTAACAACCTCCTGGCAGCTGGTAACTTTCCCCCCTTCACTTTATTTTCTAAAGAGCAGGTGAGTCATAAACTATCCCGAGGCTAGGGTAGCACAGCAATTCCAGTGCTCCCGGTGCAGACAAAGGGGGAAGCCTGATTTTCAAAGATAAATAGACCCCATGTCCTAGGAAGGGTCTGTCATTGCCACCAAGGTGCCAGCATTGGCTCTCTCCGCCCCCAGGTTGCTGAAGGATGCTCTGACTGTCAGCAGGCAGCGTGCAGTGGCAGACATGACTTCAACCTGCTGGAAAGGCACAAGTCCTCACAGGAATCTTGGCCTGCTTTGCTGCTGCGCTCCCAGCTGTGCACGACCCAAGGAATGCACTTGCTCATTAAAATCATGTCAGAGTTTGCAGAGAGCCCTGCGAGAGCCTCTTTCCCTGACTTCTTCTTGTACCTGCCAACAGCAGACTGAAAGCTGAGGTTTCCAACCTGCCAGGCTCTGGCTCAGGGATCAGCAATAGCCTGAAGGCAGGAAATTTCTGAACTAGGGTGTTTTTTGACTTGGGCAGCATGGGAGGTCAAACTTGACAGGCAAAATGGGCTGTTCTGGTCTTCATCTGGCTGCTTGCAGCTCTGGGTTTGGATTTCCAGGACAGGCACAGCAGGCAAGAGTGATCAGAGGAGAGCCCCATGGTAGAACATCCATCTTCATGTGTGTTCTGCAAAGGGCAGCACGACACACAGCTTTGACCAGAGAGTATTAAGGATATCACAGTTTTAGATGGAAAAAGACACTATTCAAATACCTGAGTAACTCACAGGTAGAGCAGCAGAGATAAGTGCAGAACTTGCACCCTGACACTAACAATAAAATACCTTTCACTTTTCAAAATTACTCGGAATTAATTCAGCTTATGCTGACTTTTCAATGCTCTTGCATCTTGCTCTTGAACACGCTTGTGCTTCTTTGTTGGCCAGCTTTAGAAAGAGCGTAGCTCACAATTTTAAGTCCGTGAGGTGAAATAATACCAATGATTACAATGTAAAACAATGTATTTGTATGCTTTTCCATGGGAGAAGTACTGGCACACTCTCTTTGCCTCCCTGTCCTCCCACCAGCTTGTTTAAATGAAGGTCATGCTCCTTCTGTACAGGACCATATCCTTCAGCAGTGTCAAATTTGAAAGGAACTGATTTAGAAAGGCAGTCAAGAGCCAGGGAGCTTATTATAAAGCTTGTCATTGCAAACAAATATTATAAAAAAAAAAATTAGATATCTTCCCCCAAAGCAACCAAGTTTCTTGTCTCATTGCCTCTACTGGCAGGCCAGTGGTGACTTATCACTTTTGGTGGCTAGAAACCACTTCCTAAATACCAGAGGAAGCCACCTATGATCACACCTATTCCAATGGCAACCTTGTCTTCTGTCTTCTCTCCCAGGATGGAGGAACAAACTCCTTCATTTCACCGAGGTGACAGCATTTTGTGCACAATTTCCTTAAGCTACATGTGAGGAGCTGTCTTGGTTTTGAAAGACAGGTGTCTGCTGAGGAAGGCAGGAGCCTCCCTTGGAAGGGAAAATGTAACCCCCTTCCCTCTGAATTACTATAATTTTGAAATTAAGGGGCTTTCAGGCAAAGATATGAGAAATAGGAACAACAGTTCTTTACTAGTATATATAACAAGGCAATCATACAGAAATACTGGCTTAACCTGACAGAGTCAGGATACAACCCAACACCCTGCCCAGCAGGGTGGTGGTAGCAGCCCGA
>VZTA01019760.1:14088-72820 GCA_013398855.1 Mohoua ochrocephala
CTTGCAGGGGTACATGAATATTCATAAGAGTGGATGGGAGAGGCTTCTTACTACAAACCTGGAGGGGGCTTTCTTGGACCAAACCATGGTCCCTTGATCTTTTGATCCCCCCGCTACCAAATCATTGCAACAGGTAAGAGTTTAGCTCCCCTTTTCCTCCCTCTCTTCAGTTTGTGTTAGGATGTTTAATTAAACCCCAGTTTAATTCACAAGACCAATGCAATTCCCTCACTACATTGTCACTCTGAAAGATTTTTGCAATGGGAATCATGCCTTGGTACTGTGATTTCTCTGCCTTTTTGTGCATGTGTGGGCTCAGCACTATCATTTGCCTTCTGGTGGCAATTCCAGGTGCTCTTTGCAAGTGGTTTGCGGGTCCCAAGCAATGTTTTCACACCTGATAAGGTGCAGTAGTTCTTGATCTGCAGATTCTGCCAGGCCAGAGAAGATGAGAGGGCAAACAAAGGCACAGAGGTGGAAATGACTTTTCCAAGGTCATATTGCTGACCAAGTCAGAGCCTGCCTGGACCCCAGCGCTCTCAGTCACTCTCTAGTGAGTTATCTCCAGCACCAGAAAACCTCTCCAGGGTGATTTAAAAGGGTATGATTTTAACCAAGCTCAAGGCCTAGCAGTCTAATGAATCTTCTCCCAACGACTGGCATGCACATAATTCATCTCTTTTTTCAGGCTTTTGTGACTAATACAAGAGCTGTTCACCCTAACCTGCCTGTATGATTCATCTGTGTTTGCTATGGCTTTTGTTTCTCAAATTGTAACTCTCAAGTGCAAGGGGTAAAAACAAAATTAAAGAGTGATATCTGACAGCAGATGGAGATTTGATAATATGAGGAGTAGAGGTTTTTCCTGGATCTTGTTCCAAGTTGTTGAAGATGGCTAGACTTGGACCCAAAATAGCAAAAATATAGAAATGAGAACTCAGATCTGAACATTTTTTTGCTGGCTTTATATCCAGGATTTCAGGTATTGTGCTAGAATAGATTCAGAGAATCCTAGAATCAATTTAGGTTAGAAAAAAATTTAAAATCACTGGGTTCAATTGTTAACCCAGCATTGCCAGTTCCACCACTGTACCATTTCCCTGAGCACCACACCTACACATCTTTTAAATACCTCCAGGTATGGTGACTCCTGAACTTTCCTGAGCTTTCCTGGGCAAGCATGTTTGACAATCTTTTATGTGAAAAAATTCTTCCTGATGTCCAACTGAATCTCCCCTTCCCCAGCTCTGTTGCCCTCCTCTGCACACTCTCAAGTACCCCAAATAATGAGAAGAGGCAGACAGTTCAATTCCACTGTGAGTTAAACCTTGTTTCATTTGCAGATTTGGGATCTGTTCACAGTAAGGCACTACAGGTCAGATAGAAACAAGGTAGTCCAAAGGAAGGACTGACAGAGCTGTACCTCCTTCTCTACCTGATTTTTGGCTTTTCCTCACAAGCCATCCTTGAATGTGTTTAAAGTTTCCCTGTCACCTTCCTTCCTCAGCCAAATAAATCACCACTTTCTTTGCTTATTTAATCAGCTTGATAGGATGATTAAAAGTTAAAATATATGAGGAGTCTTTTCCGTTTAAAAGTTCTGGGGTTTTTTGTTTAGACCCCGTTTTCATAAGGTGTTGGCTTAAAAGAATGCAATGGCACCTGGATGATTTTAAATGTTTCCTTTTGTTTAAGAGATGCCCATGAACATTGTTTTTTTTATTGTTATTATTATTATTATTAACCAAGGAAGGTCAGTTTGGTTTTGAATCAACTGTTTCACTCTACAGGAGAGTCAAACTCTGATCGGGCTGAATGCTGAGATGTAGGAAAACAAATTTTAAACACTCAGTGACTTTTCTTATTACTAAGCACAAAGCTGTCCACCCCAAATAGGAACATTGAGCTCAGCTTTGCTATCCTCCACCAGCTGCCCTTTCCAATAATGACTCCATGACTGGTAGTTAGCAGAAGGAACTTTATTTAGGACTCATGTTTGGATAGGATTTAAGACTATTTTAAAAAAAAAAAAAATTCCCAAACGTCAGGCTAAGTAGATGGTTAACCAGCTCCAAAGCACAGATCTAAAGCAATACACATTTTCGGAGAAACTGCACAACGTAAGCCCTTGGGGGACAGGCTCAAGTAAAACGAAATGGGGTTTGCAAATTCATTGAAATTAGGTGAAGCATTCGAGAACCATCACCATTTAAAGATATTGATGAGCCCTTGTCTGTACGTGCAAGTCCATAGCATTAATCATTCACACAGACAGGAACGGGCTGTAGTTTTCAAACAAGATTTGCTGAGAGTTGTTGGGCAGTTGGGAGGATGTGTTGCTGTAGCTGGCGCTGCACATCGTGAGGTAAAGGTGCGGGTATGGCTCTCCCTACACCCTATACCTACAGTGCGTCTCTCTCATCCCTCGGGCAGCCCTGTTTGCAGCTGAGACTGACCAGCTCCTGGGACTTCAGTCAGTCCTGGCACCTTCCTGTGCCAGGGTTAAAATCCCAGTCTGAATCCAGGCTCTCCAGAGCAAGTCATGCCCCTCTTCTTCCTGCCCATGCCTCAGCTTCCTGAACTAAGCAAAGCACAAGAGATACGTATTGATCTGTCTCGTAGAGTTGTCACGAGAGAGGAAAAGAAACATTTGCAGGATAAAATTAATAAAAAGTCCCATTGGGTTTCATTTACTATTGGATTTGTGGGAAGTCCAGACCAGTTGTTATGTTTGGAGCTTTCAACCCCGGCATGAAATTCTTGACTCCTTCCTCTCCCATCATTCCAGACCACCACCAGATCAAGGTCTGATCCTGACACTTTTTACTAGCAAGAGTAAACACTGCCCTTTGAAACTGTCACAATGATTGACATGTAAAAACTCCACATTACATAGGGCATTGGGAGTGAATAAAGATTTCAGGCTCAGCTTTACAAAGGCTGCAGTAAAGACGGCTCAGTGAGAGGTGTCTGCTCCCATCCCTCAACCCCTGACTTCTCCAGAGTGCAAGTCTGTATCCTCAGCACTGGTGTCCTTCAGATAAACTGTTGACCAGAGCTCCCTTGTCCTACCTGTCTCTGGTGGCTGCTGCTCAAAAAGAGCTTAAAAAGATCCCAGTGTAACTTTCCCAGAAGAGATGTCACCTCAATGTCTTTGCCAGAACTCCCCTCTCGCGCTAACACAAGGCACAGATGTGAGCTGAGCATACGATGACTTCCAGGGTTTATCTGCGCAGGGGCAGATTGTGTCCTTGCTTTACTGGCTCTGCAGAAAGAAGCCTCCTCCCCACCACCATTCACCAAACGCCTCTCCATGCAGTGTCTGAGTGGTGATCTGTGGGATGAAGCTCACTCTCAAAGCCAGGCTCTCCAGACACCCATTTGAGTATCCTCTGAGCTGAGATGTTGCCTGATTACAAAGTCTGGACTTGTCCCTGTGAACAAGAAAAAAAAAAGGTGTGCTGGGGATGTATACCAGGTAACTCAGCATTGGCCTAAACCCTAACCCTTACCTCTGTGACTTCTGTGTGCTGCATTTGTTCCATCCCATTCTTCTCACTGTTTCACTCACACAGCTCTTCCTCAGCATGGCTGAGCTCTGGAGCAGAAAGAAAAGATTAGGGAGATCCCATGCTCAGTTCTCCCCTTCGCCATGCAGCACTGGTATAGCCTATCGGTACTGGAGACGGGCTACTAAATTTGCACCTTTATAGTCCTGCTTTGGTGTAGCAGCTCTCTAGCACCAGTGAAATGCAGGAGGGGATCTTAAATGCAGTCGCTGATTCCCCTATTCTTTCCCAAATTCTAAGATCCCCTCCCTCCTCCTCCTCCTCCCTCAGTCAAGGGGAAGGGTGTCTGTCTCCAGAACCGCAGCAGTTGGCTGTTCATTCACAGATTAACTGCTCCAGCTCTCTGCCTTATTACTATTCATATTCGTTTCCCCATCCCATCAGGCAGTAATCCAGTAAAAGATGTCAGCTGGTTAGCAGAATCATCTGGGAAAAGTTGGGAGACCCTTAACAGACTTCCCCTTCCCATTGCCAGCCCCCTGCTACTAATTCAAGCAGTCCCCAAAGCACTGGTGGTTTATTTTAGTTTCCTATCTCTTTGTCTGTTTTCTTGGTTTTGTTGCTGGTGTGCGTTTTTTGGTTTTATTTTTCTTTTTTTCCTCCTGGACCCAGCTGCATCTCTGCAAATTCGATCTCCAAAATGGAAGCTTGGCTGAGCTGGAAGCTGTCAGCACCGATGGTTAGTAGCTGGCTGCGGCCACTTGCCAGGGAAGGGGGAAGATGAGTCCCTAGGCATCAAGGCAGCATGAAAAGTGACTACATCTAAATACTTCAGCACATGATTTCTTTCCCATTACTTTGATTCAAATCTCCCTTAATCCTCAGCTGTGTTAATGCAGTTAGTAGGTTATGAGTGCCGCATGTGGATGCCACTGGATTTGAGTCCTTCACACAATTGGTTGGTAAATAATTTAGTACCAGTTCCGCCTGGAACAGAACCTGAAAATAGCCAGGCTGCTTATAGCTTCTGCTTTCTCTCTTCCCACTTTTGTCCCCTTCACAAGCGCTGGGGGGGTTGTTTGTGCAAGCACAGCCTGGCAGAGACTGCCATTTTACATGTCACGTCTTCCTCCTGTCCCTGCTTGTCAGAATCTCTCTTAATTTATTTTCTAGAAGAGAGGGGAGGGAAGAGTGGGGTTAGGCCAGAGAGCTGGAGCTACAGACAAAAAAGCAACTGAACGTTCCTGTCTTGGAGTCTGCCAACAGTAAGAATTTGCCCAAATTTCTGCTACCAAACTCACTTTTTCTTTACTCCGGTGCTTTTAAAATAGGGGTGTATTCATCTATTTGAGATTCCTGTACTTCTTAAACTCAGTTTTAGGTCGGCATGGCAAAGGCAGACAGAAAATGGTAATAACAGTGAAGGAATTTATGAGTTTAAGAAAAAGTCCTGGATGAGCAAGGAAACAAGAATCCCACTGAAATGGCCAGACAATCTGGGCAAGTGCAAGTGCAAGTGTTTTGATTCTTCTTTGAGTCATAATAATATCCCTAATCATGTCCCTCATCCTATTCCATTTCTTACCACACTTCTTTGTCTTCTTACCTGCTACTGACCACGGTGCACCACGTTATCTACTGTACCCCATGCTGCTTCTTCATATCAGACACCACCCTCCTCATCCACACGGGACTGAGCTCCACCCAGCAGGTGTGGAGCAGGCTAAATCCCTGCTGCTCATCATTGCTCCCAGTTCAACTGAGGTTCTTCTTGATCTGAACCATGGAGCATTTTCCCTCTCCTAACCCTACTCATAAAGACAGGAGATGACCTCACAGCTGTTTTAGTGAGATCCTCTTGATTGATATCTATGGAAGCCCTGGGGGCAACAGAAGAAACCATGGACAAACCTTGCCATTGAATGTTCTCTTAAAGAGAGGCAAACCAGTTGCACACAGAAGCTGATGGATGAAATATTTAATTTTGCTGTATTCGGGAGGTTGTACTAGATGAAAAATGCCCAGATTCTTGACTTTCTGGTGGTTATTAAAGTAAACGTTGCTGGGATCTCTCTCAATCACTGAGGCCAACTAACATGGAGCACCTTGTGTCACTGAAGTCTAGACCATGACCGCTTTGATCCTAAAACAGGTATTTAGGGTGACAGACCAGTGCATGTTTGTTTACACACCCTCATACATCCCCAAAAGCAGGCTGAGGGCCATGCTCCCTCCCTCAGACACCAACTGTCTTTGCACACTGTATTTTGGTCAGTCTCCCTGCCCAGCTGCAAATAAACCTCTTAGCCAGATGCCAGACTGGTCACCCTCACATCCAGTTGTTTTGAATCTCTTTGAATTTCATAGCTGCTTGTGAGCCCTCACCTCCCCACCCCAGCCCCCAAACATGGCTTTCCAAACACCTATTATAGGACTCTGCATTGGTGTATGAAGCTAGCAGGGTTTTGTCTGTGAGGTGTCAGTTATTAATAGGAGGATTAAATTACATATCACAGCCACAGAAAAAAAAGTAAGCTGCTTATGCCCTGCACTGCCCCAACGTTGCATTGTTGTGTGTCAGGGCTTTCACTTGCTCTTGCCTGCTTTGCCGTCCTGTTTTGTCTCTTTCCTGCTGCAGTTTCTTTCACCCGAGCAGTCTGGGGCATTTTGCAGACTCGCTGCAGTTGAGCTGCCCATGCTCAGTGAGGTGCAACACTATTTCATAGCAGGGAGAACAGAGGCACAAAGAATTTAAGGTCAGAAAGTTCATCCTCAGGTGCTTAAAGGCAGTAAATTTCTTCAGTGTTTAGGGACCAGAGGGATGACCTGCCTGCCAGAGGTGGTATCACTTTGTGTTTGGAGACTGTACCTCTGCATCTTTGCACGTCCTGTCAGCTCTGATACGAGCAATGGTTGCTTAGAAACTTTGAGATGGCGGCCAACTGTTTTGATGTCTGAGTAAGGATTCAGACATTTAATTTCAGGGACCCACATTTGAAAACACTGGTTTAGGTGAAAGGATGAAGGTCACATGCAGAGGTGGTGGCTGAGCAGTAAGGGCAGAGGCAAGCTTGCTCCTCAACACCCATTTCCATCAGGAGCAGCCACTTGCTTCCTCTCTAGTGGTGCTTTGGACCTTTGGTGTTAGGAATCGCCCTTTCTGTCTTGGCATGGCTAAAGTCGGCTCCTGGGAATGGAGTGTTTGTGGAAAAGAGTGAGGTGAGGGTTTGGAATGGCTGTCCACCCTAAGTGTCCCCAGCCAAAGCCGGCATCCTCACCGACGGCTGTGGTGACAAGGGGGTGTAGGGGTAGTGGGGCACGGAGCTGCTCATGGGAGTCTCCAGCTTGACTCACAGACCCTTTTTGAGGGTCACGCTTTTGCCCAGTCTGCAAAATGGGAATAGCGACGCTTCAACCGCCTTTGCCAAGAGCTTTGAGAGGCTCGTTTCCCTCCTACAAATGCTACGCAAGATCTAAATAGCAGTGTTATTTCTAGTGTGTTATCCTGATAGCGTGAGAGGCATAAACAAGATCCGCATTTGCTGATGGTGACTCACTGTGAGCCTTTGAGGGTTGTGTGGAAGGGCTTGCTCTGATGTTTTTGCTGCTCTGAGATAGATTATTGATTCTCTTTATCTGGTGTTCGTCTTACAAACCCAAGGTGATGAGCATCTTGTTAGTTTCAAGAGCACTGGTGCTATTTTTCTACTGCTTCAAGGGACACAGAATATGATCCAAGTACCCTCAGATGAGCGAAAAAAACAGGTCAACCTGGTTCACATCAATTAAACTGCCAACTCCAAGGGAAGGCTGAAAAGTAAGACTGGATAACAAAAGCAGACCTTGTCCAGTGAGAGAGTTGGGAATTTTCCATTAAATTGCATTTTGCTTGGCTCGGGTTGGCTTCTGTTGTTACTAAGTTTGCTAGGAAATGCCAGATCATTGAAAACAGTGTCTTTCATGCAGGGGAAAAAAAAAAAAAAGAAATCCAGAGAAAAATCTCAGAAAATTGTCAAAATGTTGTATTTTGACATTGCTGCCAAATAAAAAAATGTGCTCTTTCCCATTACAATAGAGTTTGTTATTTTAGAAATGTAATCTTATTCCCAGGTAATTAATACAAGAAAATGTGTGGAATCTAACAGATTTGTATATACAGCTGTCAAGATACAAAAATAAGGATTTGGCTTTAACACAATAGGGATTTCGCTGTTCTTCTCAATCCGTAGCAGAAAAAGGTCTCTCCAGCAGCAGCTGCAACATCAACATTCCTTTCTTTGCAGCAAAGCCTCCAGCCAAAAAATGCTAGATGCAAAATTTACCACATTCTTTACAAAAAGCCTTTCTTGGCTCTCTCCCTCACCCCACCTTCTGCCTTTCTTGAAAGCCATAAATATGAAGAGGCCAGCTGAAGTTAACTGCAAAATACCCACTTGCAAACAGGTGTAACAAAAGAGTGAGTCTGAAATGAGTGTTCTGCAGAAAAGAGAGGGAGAGAGGAGGTGGGGTGGGAGGCGGGAAGTGGGGAAAGGGGAAAAAAATAAAACCACTACATGATTGAAGGCCTTATAAATGTAAATGGTTTGACAGAAAGGGTTTAGCAGCCCTGGGTAGAAGATTGCACTTGCTGTTTCAAGGCCCTTATTTTCAAAATCGCAGCACTGGATCCCTTTCAAAGCTGGTCCCTGTGTTTGCTTTTTCAATCAGTGAATATCAGGTTGTCTTTCTTTTTTTTATTATTATTTTTTTTATTTTATTCTCTACACTCGCATGTGCCAGGCTTAAATGAAACCTCAGAGAGGGAGAGAATACGAGCTGTGTTCTGGACCTTTGAAAGAGCTCATCCCTGCTGCCTTTATTGCTACTTATTTATGAATCTCCTATCTCCCCCTCCCAATCCCCCCTTCCTCACCAACCTCCTTCTCTTGTTTTCCTGCAGCAAATCCCACCTTCCCCTTTGGATGTTTTTTACTTTTCTTTTTCCTCTACATTTATCTATATATTTTATACCCAGTAAGTCAATCAGTTTCAAATTATTGGTCCCTGAGACAGATGTTTGGTGAGTCATTTAGCTGCGCGAAGTTCTTTAGACGGCTTGCTCTTCCACCTCCTGTTCATTTAAAGCATCTTTTGAGGCTGATTTTTCCTTTTCAAAATGTCTTTAACTGCCGAACGTTTGCTCCCACCGGGCAGTCTAATGATGTTGGACACAATATGTGTGAACATCTCTTTAGAGGCCATCTCCCCTAGGCTACATTCTTGCCTATAAAATCATTGTTTATTTAGTCCTTAGGCCTAGGAACCATCTGCAGTCCCCATGGCTCCTGTTGTTTTTAAAGTCCTATTAAGTTTCTGCACTTCTCCTCAGAGCATTATTTTATTTCTAAATAACCACAGACAACTTCTTGTCAACGCGGCTTCTGCCAGGCAAATTAGAGATGACAGTTTCATTCTTCTGACTATGGTGAGCTCTCATCTGATGTTATTTAATGTGAAAAACAACTGTTATATAGAGAGTGATTTAAAAACAATGAGAAAAAAATAATAATAGTAATAATAATAATTTTAAAAGAGAAGATGGAGAGGGTGGCCCAGAGACTCTGGGTTAAGATGCTCAGACAGCTTTTGCCAGTCAGGAGAATATAAGGGATTGGAAGGCTCTATATAATGGTTATAACAAAAGAGAATCAATGAGTGCTGACTTGATGTCATTTTCAATCTTTCTTTTCCTGACTGGAACTGAAAACATTTTTGTTTGGTTTGGTAGGGTTTATCTTTGCTTTCCCTCCTTACTGTCTTTCCCCACCTCACATTCCCCTCCTCTGCTGAGTAAGCACTCAAAGCCAAGGACAGTGGCTGAGCCCTGTCCCCCACGGGGGAGCCCGTCCTGCTCAGCCACTCCTGGCCTCGCCATCCAGGAGCTGTGAGCTGGCGGAGGAGACACCAAAATCCACCCCCTTGGTTGAGCAGCATCTCAGAAGCAGGATGTTCTCGGCATCAAGAGGCATCTCCCCCTTGCAAATCACTCTGTGTAGCACTTTTTCGCTACGTCTCAGTAGAGGTACTTCGCTTAAACAGCTCTGGCTAAAAAAAAGGTGAAGTCACTACAATGATGTTAGTGCCAGGAGAGGGATGGCTGATCTGCTACCCCTGCTCTAGCCACAGACTTCCTCTGCAGGCAGGTGAAGCAGCGTATCTCACGCCCACACTTCTAGAAATATTCTTCTCCCTAAAGCCAGAGGGCATCATCCATTTTTTCCACTGGGAAAGGTTCCTGGCTCACGGTGCACCCCAAACCATGTCCAGGTATTAACTGTGAGTGCTTGCTGGTCAGGGCTGGCAGTGTGCCAGTCCACATCAGTCACAAAACAATAGGGATGACAAGGGAAAAACACCTGAGCCCAAACTGCCTCCTTGGACAACGAGATGACCATGGTGCTTTGACCTCCCTCGGCTTATGAAAAACAAGCTGCTCTGGCTTCATGCTGGCTGCTGCTGATAAAAGTGTAATCAGGGAGAAAGTGAAAAATCGGTGAGAAGAAGAGGTAAACCTGTGTGATGTCTGTGAACCAGCCAACATCTTACGGCATCAGTTTTGCCACCTGCTGATCAGCTGTGATAGTTGGGCAGGAAGGCTACATTCAGTTGTGTTCACCAGGCTCTTCAAGACAGGCAGGGAGAGGACTGTAAATGGAAATGGTTAGGAGGGGCCGATGTGTTTTGGGAGAACACCTCACTCTAGTAATGTTGTGGCTCTGCAGTCAAACATTCAGATGGCAGGGAAGGAGGTTAGGGTGGCTTCTGTCATCTTAACACTGCTTCCTCCTGAATGTGCAGCAGCACAAGGCTGTCAACCTAACCCTCACTTGGTGGAAGTCAAGTAACTCCACTGAAGTTTTAAAAAGTGTGAAATTATATTGTGTTATACTAGCAAAGAAACGGCACATTATACTACTGAGAAAAGAGGTTGACATCAATGGAGCTATGCTGATTGACACCAGATGAATAGCTGCCTTTTACAGCAATCACAGGCTGGTTTTCCAGATAGTATGATATCACTTCATGTGAGTGTTTCTGCAAACCTTAGCTGTTGCCATGCTTCTACAACCCATTTGTCTCCCTGAATGCTCACACTGGTTTTGCTCTGTCAGAGCAGTCTACGCTATCCTTATCAAGTTAGATGGTTTATCTTCTCACCATGGCTTGTATTCTAATCACCTGGGCACCTACCATCCAGTCTGAATTTGCTTTTGAAACAGCAGGGTAGCCTTACGGAGGCACAATTCAGGGGGATATGGCAATTCCATTACTGTGAAGCTCATTTACTGCATACTTGGGTGGTCTATATAGGTTAGTAAATTTTCACTGTTTATGCTGCAGCCGTGAATAATCTCCTGAGTGTGGTTTTGTTCCAAATAGGTTTTCACCTCATCCTCAGCACCAGCATGCTAGAGAGCCTTCCAGTCACGCATTAAGCGGTATGACCAGTTTGTCTTCAGTGAGCCTCTTCCAACATTTTCTTCTTAGGGGGACAAATTTAGGTACACGATCACTTTTGTTCCATTAGTTTCATTTTTAAAGTCTGTCTCAATGCCTGCTCTTGGAGTGTACATTAGAGAAGGCAAGATGAGGAAGTGTCCCTAGTTCTACAACTAAAAGATATCTGCAGTCTATGATGGGCATATTTTTTTGTGGGAGGTGCTTCTGCAAAGGCCCTGAGAAACTTTTGGGCTGTTTCAGACTGTCGTTCAGTGTCCCTTACTCCAGTGGGAAGTTGTTGTTCATACTGCTCCAGGTGAATATGCAGGATATTTGGAGAAATGAAATAAATACAGGCTAAGGAATGCAATAATGGGGCTCTCCTCCAGAGCTCCACAGAAGAATTGGGGACTTCTGGCCCAAGAGGTCAGGCTTACAAAAAGCTGGTCATTCCACAGGAAGAGAAAATGGAGTGGAGATGATCTGCATCTCTATCTCCACTCCTTGTTCCTTCACTCCAAGGGTGTAGGAACCCCTTGCAGGAACAAAGTGGGGTGAGGTGTGCTCACACTTGAGTTCTTCCCTCAGCAACAGCCTCATCAAATGGCCCTGACAAGTCTCGTAAATTCTGCTGGAATTTGTGTATTGTGGAAGTTTATTTGGGACTGAGCTAGTCAGCCATGGCTCCCTTAAAAGCCAGCAGAGAGGAAAAGTTATTCCAGGTGGCAATTCATCTCCTTGAAAAAAAGACAGGGCAATTGACTTCACAGGAGGAACCTGTGTCGCTCTACAGAGCTGTGGGACACAAGTTGTGGCTTGGAGATGAAGAGCTGAATCTCAGCTGTGGCTCGTTTTGCGGGATCTATGACCTGGAGAGCAGATCCCAGGGTTCTACCTCGGGCGAGGTTAAAGAAGAGAAATTCTTTAGAGAAGAAACAGGTGCATTTTCATCCTGGAAGGTGCTGTGGAGAGGATGAATTAGTGTATCCCCATCCAAAAGAGCTGAGATACGTTTGAGTATGGAGAGGGACTGTTGTGGTGAGTAGTTGAGTCCATCTATCTCACTGCACAGTCAAACGATGGATGTGTCCTTCTCCAGACACCAGCGATGTCTCCCCACAGGGTATCCAGCTGTTCTTTTCATATGAGGAGAGGAGAGGGGGAAAAAGGGGGGAAATGGGAAGTGAGGAAAATTAGTTTGAGCCATTACAATTGAACCCAGACAGTATTTGGATGTGACTGCAATTAAAATGGAAGGTCTTTTAGATGTAGGAAAGAAATCCTGGCTCTTAGAGTCCGTGGAGAATGCAGTATTCAGTAACCACAGAGGCAGGCATACATTATAAATACATCTGTAACTACTGAGATAGGTGTGAAAATGTAATTAACTGGAAACCTACTGAGTTTAAATGGACTTTAAGTTGTTTCAGGGGTTTTTTTTCCCTTCTTCTTTAGCCCTCCCTCCTCCCATTCTAAAGTTAAGTTTAGACTTGTGGATCCTCTAACTCCCACTGGCACAGTGTAATTTAGCAAAGGTTGTTCCAGCCGAATTTGAAATTAATAATTTCAAATAGGCAAATCAATGATATTTAAAAGCTCCCTCCTGTGTGTTTGTACAATCTGCACAGGTATAAAAGCTAATCACATCTTGCTGGGGAAGAACATTTGTTATCGGTTTTAAGTAGAGCTTGGCAGTTTGGCAGGATCAAACACCATGTTTCTTTCCAAAGTGTGTGTGTGCCTCTGTAATTTAATATTTCTCATTAACTTAGTGCTGGGAAAAGGTGTCAATGCCGACAGGGAGAGGCCAGACTTCCCCATGAGAGACCATCTATTTTGTGTCACCATGAGATCTGCAAATAGAAAGAGGGAGCATAGAAGGGATCATACAGGATCAGAAACAGGAGGTTATAAATAAAGCTTTTGAGGGTATTGCTTTTTTTGGACAGCGAAGGGCTAGGTTTGGCTCACCTGGAAGACATAGAGGAGGATGTCATAACGCAGACTTCCTTCAAATATCCCCAGAAATGCCATGTTAGTTCAGCTCCAGCACTACTTGTTGTCCTTTGTCATGATCATAGCACTTTCAAATATCGTACACCTCATGAAAAAGTACCAGAAAAAATTGCAGACTCTACATTTTTCATAACAGCATTTCTTTCTAACACCAGTAATTTACTTTTACTGCCCACCTGGAAATAAGATATTGTAAAACCACTCCCCACATTTTCTCTGTTTAGTATAATTTTGAAAGCTGTTACTGTCTGTAAATCAGAGAATCAGAGAATCAGAGAATCATAAAATGGTTTGAGTTGGAAGGGACCTTAAAGATCATCTAGTTATGAATACTACTCCCTTTCTAAGTCCTCAAAGACCTTCAGGTGCAATAATTTCTTGCAGCAAGGAGTTCCATAGGTCAACTCTAGAGAAGGCAAAATATATGCTATTTCTATGCCAACTCCAATGTATAATTTATTTTCTGGATTAGTATTTTGCCTGTGCTTCTACATGAAAAGATCCTATTCAGCCCAGTGCTGTCTCATATGGAGAAGAAAAGCCAGCTGGCTGTGCTGAAATACTCTTTCAAAAAGTTCCAAGAAGGAGGAAGAGTCTCACATTTGTATTCTCCTTGCAACATCTCTTAATAATTTAATTCCCATTAGAAGTGCCTGTGTTGTAGGGGGGAAAGATTTATAGAGAGATTTCACTCCAGGTTGGGTTTTTGTCTTTCTGTGTTTTCTTGGCATTTATCATGCATGTTTTAATTTGGATCTGAGTCTTGCTACCATCTGGTCATTATTGCAAAGAAATATTCATTTTCTCTGAGTGACATGGGCTTCATTCATCATGGAACTAGCTGATTGCCCCTCGTTTTTTTTTTCCTATTACTTGGAATGAAGTCTGAAGATACTTAGCACCAGACACAGCAGTAGTCAATAAAGTTTGCAAAGTTAGTGGCAGCTGGTAACTGGGCACAGGAAAAATTAGGAGACACTTTTTAGGCTCTGATTCTTCCACTCATTTCCATACGTCATGCATGGGAAGTGCAGCATTAGAGGCCAAGGCAGCATTGCAAAGGATGGGAGGTGAACTGATGACTCCATTCCCCTTCTACTATTGAACTGTGAAGTGCTGTCACCATCAGAGTGAAACTTGGAGGTTTTTGCTGTCACCTAAACACAGGGAAGACAAAAAGGAGACAATTTACCCCAGAGGAATGTTGCAACAGCTACGCTCTGTTTCTCTCACAAAAAGAAAATACTTCCAAGAGTGACAGCCTCAGAAGCAGTGCGAGTTCTTCATGAAAAGGTCTCAAAAGCCGTAACTCAAGCTTTGAAGGGAAATTAGATATGATCACTTTTAGGCTCCTACCATGCAAGAGCCTTCCCCGGATGCCTGTCACTGCAGACAATGGGCACAGGAAGTGGGGAGCAAACAGAGGGACTTTAAAATAGTTTTAGGGTTATTCACCACGTGTAGTGACCCACAACTGCATCTGCAAATAAATTGCTTGTGACTATTCTTTCCTTTCCTGGTACTTCCCACATCCTGTAATGTAGATCCCTGCACTGACCCTTCCTGGGTTCCTTTTGTTGGCAAACACTCCTGCGTAGCAGTTTCTGCAAAGAGGGAGGCTGCGTGTGTGATGGGGAGGGGTGTGCCTCGGTCTCTGCAGGCTGTGAAAGCCAGGTGTCCATCAGGGGGCTGGACTAGACGGTCTGAAGGACTGACATCCTTCAGCATCATCATTTATGTACCTCTCCAAATGGGGTAGAGCTAAAAAAGGCCGGCCAGGGGCAGATGGCAACTTGGGATTAGTCAGGAGCAGAGACAGATGGCAACGTGCGACGGGTTGGAAGACAAGTTATTGCATGAGATTAGCTGGAAATGGATGGGAATTGTAAAATGGGACTGGTTGGGAGTGTAATTCTGTACAGTCATTTGCAAAGAGCTGAAAATTAGACCACCATCCTAGCTCCCCTGGCAGTCTTGGACCTACTTATGTTTCCAAACAGTGCGGAACCACACAGATCTGCAGAAAGCAAAGTGATCTCCCAGGGATAGGATCTGGCCAACATGATCTCACTACGACCTCTGGATTTGGTCCTAGAGATTAGCTTCTCTTTTGGAGAGAACAGGACCACTGGTAGCAAGCATTGCAGTTTAGTGTTCATCAACAGTTGTCACTGTGCCCAAGGAAATATGTTTAACAGTTTTTGGACACACAGCACATTCTGTTGCACCATGTCGAGGGTGGTTTCAAATGGAGCAGCCAACAACTGGAGAAGGTGATAGAACAGCTTGCTTCAATTTGGACCATCTGTGACAGTGAGATTTTGGGGTTATGAATACTCAGCCTTCCTCCAACCTAGCAAGGCAGAGAGAGAGGGGGAAAGAAAGTGGGAACATCTGTGAATTTGCTGGAGGGTAAAACCAAGTTCCATATTGGGTAGAGCATCATCAAAACACTGAAATGGCCAGGAAAAAAAATTATTCTCGATCAAAATTAATTTTTACTCTTCCTAATAGGTGGCTTGTTTGGAGGCTTTGCTCCTGCTCAAAGTTGGTCAGGTCCCATTACTCCTAGTGAAATCTGTCATGATCTATTCTAACACCGGCAGGAGGCTAAGCAGAGTATTTATTTATTTATTTGACATCAAAGAAGAGCAACAGAATCATCCAGTGGTAAGGGTAGATGGGTAGGAAAGAACAGGGGCGAGAGAGGCAATAAAAATAGAAGGCAGTCCAGATGTTTACTGCACACTAAAATACTGCCTTTCCTCTCTACTGATAGCAGCGAATGTTATTTTGTTTCTTTGGAATTCATTTTCTGAAAGTGTCTGCATGAGGAACATCTGCTCCCTCAAACCCAGACCTACAATTTGAATAAATTATCAATATCTGGCAGAGCCCGTTATTAATGGCTAGAGTTTTATAAGATTCTCCAGTATAATAATAGCAAAACTAGCGGCTGGCATTCCTCCCAGAGGGACTCTTATTTGTCCCATTTTATTCTGTTCTGTTTTCTTTTCTTTTCTCTTTTACTCTCTGAATCTGAGCGTCATCAGTTGATTTTTACCATAGCGCTTGGCTCAAAATAAAAAAAAAAAAAAAAGGGAAGAAAAGGAGAAAAGCCATTAGTATCCTATAAATCAAAAAGAAAAATGACATCCTCAGATATAAAAGACTCCCTTGAGTGTTTTGTTATTATTACCTGTACAAGGTTGTGCATGCGGTTTCAGAAACATCTTCTTCCATCAGGAATCATCAGGTAGTAAGATTTCTCACTTCCATGCAAGAGATGAGTTTTATTAACTTCCTCTTCAGCATATACCCTGGTAATTAATGATGCAGAGCACCTTTGAGGTACCCTAATGTAGGCCGTTTATCAAAAAGTGCAACTGCATAGAAAAAGGACTATGTTCCTTCAATATGATAAATCCAAGCCCGCGCTTGGGTGTTCTACATCTCTCTTTTAAGTACAGCCACTCCTTATAATTGCAGGGTTTGACTTTCATTGCAAGTTCTGAAAAATCGCCTTCTGGCAGTGAGGTCCTCCCGTGCACGTGCGGATGGCCACGCACCAGGAAAAAACTCATCACTTCCCCCAGTCAGCAGAGCACTAAACCCATGGGGAGACCGTGCAGCCTAATTTTTGGTAACACCCTGTGGAGCCTGTGGCAAAAGTCATTCTGTGAGTCTTCTTTGTCAGTGGGAACGAAGGAGAATCCAGCAGGGTACCTGCATGGAATTTCTGTCCTCTGCTGTCCCCTAAAATTAGCTTCTACTGCTTGGCTCTGTTCCCCAGAGTTTAGCACTGAGACATGCCTGTTATGAACCTTAGTGCAGGGTCAGGACCTGTGCCACTGAAGTCATCATTGCATGTCTGAGCTCTTGGCAGGATTAAACCAATTCTCCCAAACCATTTGCAGAGAGGATGGAGATATTTGGCCCATAGGTATGCCCATTGCAAAAAGGGCAGAAAAGCAGAGTTCGGGGTGCTTTGCATTAAGTCCTAATGCAAAAGTCATCATATAAGGAAAAGAAAAATAGAGAAGAAGATAATATAATCGTGTCAGCAAATACATGGAGCCTCCAGAGAAGTCCACAGGTTGCCCTTTGTCACTGTGATTTGCTTAAAAAGGCTGGTGTCAACCCAAACACAAGGAAAGGCAGATTTCACAGGAGTCTTCCTCATGTGTGGGTTCTGAAAACAGACCCGAATCAAGCAGCACCCTGTTTCCAACAGCTCCCACTGACTGCAGGGAAGGGCTCTGAATGGAGACGTAGGTCCTGCAGGTGTGGGTACACTGACGAGACTGGCAACCCATCCCCAAGCACCCAGAGGGCCAGAGAGTCGTTAGGACACAGGCACAGTCCCGGGGAGGGTTGTCACTAGAACAGACTCTGCACAGTATCCCTCTTTACACTGGTAGGCAGAGCTTTGGGGGGTCTCTTGGGATACCACATGTCATTATTTTCATGTAAAGTGCTCCTTTAGTCAAACAGTGGTGGTCCTAATACCCAGCCCTGAGGAATGCCACCCATCACTGCTCTTCAACTGGACACTGAAAAGACTCAACTCTTTCAGTGCAACCAGTCAGCCAGTTCCTAATTCACTGAGTGGTCCGTCTGTCAAAACCATGGCTGTGCAGTCTAGACAGTGAGGTTCTATGTCTAGACAACGTGGGTCAAATGCTTTGCACAAATCCAGGTAGATGATGTCAGTCACTCTTATCCACCAGGGCTCTCATTCAGGCCATGAAATACGTCAGGCACAATTTACCCTTAGTGAAGCCATGGTGTCTGTCACCCTATCACCTCATTATTTTCCATGTGCCTTAGCATAGTTTCCAGGAGTATCTGCTCCGTGATCTTGCTGGACACAGAGATGAGCCTTCCTTTTTTACCCTTTTTAAATGGGGGATACTTACCTTTTTCCAATCACTGGGAATTTTACCAAGCTGCCCCAACTTCTCAAAAATGATGCTTAGCTTAGTAGTGTCTTACCTACTTTACCTACCAGTTGTCTCAGGACCCACAGATGCACCTCATCAGGTTCCATGGACTTGTACACCATCAGGTTCCTTAGATGGTCTCAAACTTGCGCTTATCCATGCACAAGCTCCTAAGACGCCCCTGTCCTTAGGACAGGTCAGCTGGTTTTCACCCAAAATTGGTCCCTGTGAGCAGAGTCAGTCCTGAACACATGAGCTGCTGTGCTGCCTCAGTGAAAAGCTCCATCTCATGCAGGGATGGTGAAGATGAATTAGTTAATTATGTAAAGTGCTTTGGAGATGAAAAGTGACATCTGAGTGCCAAGTATTACTATTAATAACAAAACATATACCACCTACCAGGTATTATTTCTTCTTTTCCCACTAAAAAATATAGTTCTGAAGTTCAGATTACACCAGCAGAAGTCAGAAGGAAAACGTAAGGTTTTCAGCAAAGTATTTCAATCTAAGCAATCCAAAATTCAGAGGAGCCCATTTTCTGCCTATATTACCACCTCTGCACCACGATGCCCCAGTGCCAACATGAAATCCTAACAGATCACAAGTCTTGCACAAAAATCTGCCCTTCCTTATTCTGGTGTTTTGTGCAGACATCTGAAGCACTTTGTTCAAATTCAAGGAAAATATCTCTGTAAGCTTCACAATGCGCTCGATTCCTCCTCAGCAAACCACTTACATACCTACTTAAATTAAAGCACAGGTTTCAGGCTTGAGAAAGCTGGGTGCCAGATTCTTGGTGGAGCCCCAGTTTTACTGAGAGCCAGAGGGAATGGGAAGGAGAGGGAGGGGAGAAATTTTCTCTGAAAATTCAACCTCACGTGAAATTCCAGATTGTGGCATATGAAATGAGAAAAAAAAGACTGCAAAATAGGAAATTTTGTATGTACCAAGCAGGGTATAAACTACATTTCAGCCTTGTGCTGGTATTTAAACCTGTTTGGTATGTTCCCGCTGGGTCACTTAAAAACTGGACCTCGGTGGCAAAAGCAGCTGGTCGTTATTGATTTTGCTCTGCTACAATATTTCAAAATAAAGACTCCAAAAGTGTTTTGTGAGACAGCAGTTCAGTTCAACTCTGCTGTAGCAATGTGTCTGATTAAAAAAAGGATTCATATATGGCAACCAGGGCCAATATTAATTAAACAACTCCAAACACTGCAGTGTGTTTCTGCAGGGGGGAAGGAGTTTTCTTTTCATGCACCATACAGCCAGCCAAATGTAAGATATTTTGAGAATGAAGCAATTTGTTGAATACACATCTTTGTCCTCTTCTCTCCCCCTCCTTTTCCTCTCTCTCCTTGCACAAAATTTGAAGGCATTCATGTAAAATGGCTCTTAGGAATTTCACACACAGTTTTATTTATGGTAAATTTATTATAATAAGGATGTTCTCTGTCATTGTCTGAGAGATTTATTTATTGTATCACACTTTTGAAACTGCTGATATTGATTGTTTCAAGAGTTTGCCTTAAAGGAAGAGGGGGAGAAAAACAACAACAAAAAAAGCCTCACGAATGAAAAGAAATGGCCATGTTGCTATCAATTATTTCATAATGAGATATGAGGAGAGAATTTTAAACATTATCTCTAGCAATACAGTTGAACAAACAATATATTTACTGGAAATTATACTCCGATGATGAATGGCTTGTTTTAAAATAGAGGCTCCTCTAATGGGGGCCTTTCAGAGAAGCAGTGACACACAGTCCAACTCACAATTATTATTGCATTTTAATCGAAACTGAATTCCGTATTTCTGCCAGAGAGTGAGAAGAGTGAATCCCATTTGCAAATATCTCTGTCCTGATGATCCCCAAACAATAACAAATTCTATGCTGTCCAAAAATATTCTAGTGATAACTCCATTTGCCAGTAATTCATCCTTTTCCTCCTGCTACCACCCCCCTTTTAGCTTTCTTTCTCAATGTCCAGGTACATTTTCAACTGCAAAAATTAAAAAAAAAAAAAAAAGCTTTTCCCACCACCACCAAATGAGTGCACCCTTCCCCCGCCACCACCTCATCTTATGTAGAATAGGGAATTGAATATTACTCACTGCAGTTTCTAGCTATGACAGACAGTAATTTACCATTTTATTGTGATTCAGTGCTTTGGACAGAGGCACACATTGCCTGTCATGCTGTGTTCATCACCGACTGTAGAGACAAGCATTGCTTGTCAAATAGTAGAGCCCTTATAATGAGGACACCTAGGTGTAACATAAAAGATTCACAGGCAAAAGGACTTCTTATGGAGGGCTTAAAGCCTCTAAAGCAGTGTGAGCTAGTTAGATAATACACAAACTTTAGAAGTGCTACAGACAGATATTTCCCCCTTACATCTATTACACACACCAAAAACGTTATCAACAGAACAATATGTAAACCTTTGTTCAAAGTAGGCAGAACGATTTATTTGCATTATCTCACCACCCCATAGAAGGGATGAAAGAGAAGGGGGGTGTGTGTGTGAGTGTGGGACACGCAAACAAAACTGCACACCCTAACCAGGTGTGTGCAAGGGAAAGCAAAAACCTTCTACCTTTCACCGAAGCTGTTGGATGGTCACTAATGAGATTTCCAATGATTTTCATTTGTCTTCATTTCTACCAAGGTTGACTCTGCGTGGCATTTTTTCATAAAGCGAGAGGTAAGGTGGGCCAGCAGGTTACAGCACACGCGTCACGCTGTAAGCAGCTGTCAGGGGGCAGAACACTGACACTCGAGATTGGATTAATCCTCCATCAAACCTAATTGGAAATAATGGACTGGATCCTCAGCTGGGGTAAATGGACACGAACCCAGTGTTTTTCAGTGAGGCTGTCCTCTTTTGTGTCTGTCATGGAGCTGCACGACCCGTGCGTGACTCTCTGCCTGTCATTGCCCACATGGCTCCCAAGGTTGGAGCTGGTCCCCTGAAGTTGCATCCTTTTGGCATGTCAGCACCTTCTTGGTCAGGTAGGAGAAGGTCTTCACAAAACCTGATAGTGCTGAGGCACTGGAACAGGTTGTCCGGAGAAGCTGTGGCTGCCCCATCCCTGGAAGTGTTCAAGGACAGGTTGGATGGGGCTTGGAGAAGTCTGGGATAGTGGAATATGACCATGGCAGCTGGGTTGAAACGAGATGATTTTTACAGTCCGTTCCTACCCAAAGCAAGCTCTGATTCTATGAATGTCTGCAGAGCATGCAGGCGATACCTTGTCTCCTCTGCCAGGTGTGGCTCAGGCTCAGGCTTTGCTCAGGACTGCAGGAAGTTTTGTCAATAGGACAGAGCACAGATGACACAAGGGGCCTGAGAGCTGAGTGTAAAGCCAGAGCTGTGCTTGTCTTCAGACTCTTGGCCCCGGTGTGTGCTCGAAACCACCTCTGCAGAGCAGCAAGCTCTCCACAGACCAGGGCCCTCAGTGGGTACAGTTACCTCTTGCTTTTCATCCTTCCCTCCCACCCCAGTCTAAGTGGGCTTTGTTAGCTTGAGACTGTGAAGCATTCTTTGAGTGTACACTTCCAAGGGTGAGCAGAGCCCTATCTGCATTAGTGTTCCTCTATGAAGACCATACACTTGTCTGCATGGGAGAAGACAGGGTTAGAGGTTCCTGAGCCATCTTTTCCAGACAGGCTACCCCACAGCTGAAAACCATGTTAATAAACCCATGTCAGATTTCCTCTGGCCAAAGGGACAATGCCTTTCCTCAGCAGTCCTTCCCCTGGATACCCCGTGGGAGATGGAGGTGCTCTCCCCTCTCCTCCGGGTCCTCTCCCCTCCCTTTCCTGGGACAGGGAGATGGAAGGAACAAAGCTGGATGCAAATGCTGCTGGGTGGAAGTTGCACCATGTGCTTTTATATTTTCTTATTTGCACAGTAATGTGAGCGCACAAGTTCATCAGTGCATTATAATATGCACATTTTCAGTCCTAGATGTTGTGTTACAGAAATCTGCCTCCACACACAGTTCAGCATCTCATTTTCAGGCAAGATTATGTTTTCTTTTAAGGGTAGTTAGAAACACAACCAATTTTAGGTAGTAATACTAATTTAGGAAAGTGCATGTTCTAATAAAGGTAGTTTAAATGTATTTAGAGGCTGAGGAGTACTTGAACTTTAATATTGCCAGTTTCAGATAACATTTGAATATTAGTGAAGCTAAACTGATTGATTGAATTACTTTAGGGAAGGGCGAGACACAAATGCAACATTTTAGTTAGTCTTATTACATTTTCATTTAGCTTAAGGGAAATTACAACTGCTTGAAGATTGGATATTAGAATGCCCAGGTAAATTTTTGCAAGATTTTGCTTTATCACTACGTGCATATGTCACATGCTGACATTCATTTTCTAATGCTCTTTCCCATCTTTTGTCCCACTTCTCCTAAAAAAGAAAACAATATGTGAAATTGAAAAATGGTGCTCACTGAGGGGTTTAAAGACATTTGAAATTTGGAATATATTTTAAAGGTCAATTTCAGCAGTAATTATGTTATAATGGTGAAGCTTTTAGAGAATGCGAAACGCAAGATTAATATGTTGCCAGATAAAAAGTGGCAGAAGACTCTATCTTGTGAGAGTGTGTGTGTGTGTGTGTGAGTACGTGTGCGCACCTCGCACGTGTTAAGGCTTGCAGGCTCCACCAACACACCAGAGCAGCTTTCCCAAGCACAAGGAACACCACCACACTTTGTACAGAGAGGAATTAGCAACTTAATTAGATAAAATGAAATATTCTGGTCCTACGGTGTGTATGTATGTAAATCTCAGGTGGGTGCTTTAACTTCATGACCATCTATGCAGTTTTGTGTTTTGTCAGGTGCTCTATTGGCTCATTGTGTGCTCCTTGTTGTCTCCTAATCTAATGTGCCTTAGTGTACTCGATCAAAAAAAGAAACCTCTGAGTCATGACAATGCCAAACATCACATGAGTTTTCAGCTCTACTAGAGTGAGTTGTGTAAGAAGTTTCAGATCCTCTGATGGAAATTACTGCATAAAACATGGTGAGGATTTAGTCAATGTAGCCAACAAACTTATGTGTTGCAAACCCCTCTCTGCTGGATGCAATCCTACCACACCAGGAATGGCATTATCCCGAAAACTCAGTCCTGGCTTTTTACTGGTATGGATGGGCACTTTCATCCCAACAAAGTTTTTCAGTCCTCAGGCTTCTTTTTGGAAATCCAAGCCTGACAGCACATTTCTGACATGAGCTACAGGGGTGGATCAAAGCCTGAACACAGAAGGGAGCGTTCATGCCGTCTAGCTGTAGCTATGTGAAGAAAATCCTGTGAAATTTGGAGGCCCCTGTGTATCTATTCATTATCTAGGAGTAGGATTCCTATTCCTTTTATTTTTAGCATTTACAAGTCAGGAGAAGAGGCCTGAGCTGGTTTTCTTTTAGGACCAGTAAAGAAAAATTGGCAGGCAATGAATGTGTACCCAATCAGTTCTAGGTGGATATCCAGGTTTTTGCTGCTCTCCTCTCAACTGCGTAGGGAGGCTAAGTGACAAGCTCAGGGTAGGCATCTAACACTTAGGCACTTAATCCTTAGATGAACCTCAATTGCATGCTATTCACTCCATTTGCATTTAAATTAGGTGCCTAAAGACCCCAGGAAGATGGTAAGCTCCCATCTCTCCAGTGACGGAGTGAATACGGAGGCAGAGCCCCCACAGCAAGGGCTGTGATTGCTGTGGAAACTGCGAGGCACCTGGCCACTGCAGCAAGGCGAAGTAAAACAATAAACCACAACATGATGTATAATGAGAGAACTAGTCATTTCCCAAAGCACATCGTAAATAGTATATTTACAACATTAATTAAATGTCTGCAACTGAAATTATTTATAATAGAGATGTGAGAACTCAATAGACTATTAGTGAAGTCAACTTGTTTCATTCCAGAAGGACTGGACAAAGACTTATTACACTGTATATGAAAGTCTTAAAGAGTTGCTGGCTTAGAAAAGTTTCTTTCCAAGATGTCTTCATAAAAATAATGAATGTGTTATAGAGCATAGCTTATGAGAGAAAGCCTAGTTTGTCTTGACTCCTCTCTGACATATTTCCCATATAAACAAGGAGAAATAAATATGTACTTGTATCCTAATGAAATAATAGTGCACAGTGTTAAAGAGAGCCTCAGAAAACCTACACACTGGTATCTTTTGTCTTTGAGTTTCTCCACAGTGCGTAAAGCTAGAACCAGCTGAAGGCCAACAGGTTGCTGTCTTATGGTCAAAAAAGCCAACATCTCTACCTGTGAACAAAACAGGATGTGGGCATCTGCCCTGCCCTACAGTTTCCCACACTGATGGACCACTAGCACATCCCTTGACAGCTTTGGCCTGTGTCCAAGCTGACCACAAGTACCTACACGAAGGCACATGTCATTCCAGGGACCATTCCCAAAAGCTGTGTTAATTTCTGCCGGGTTTGTTTCCTTCCACCCTGCTCTGCCCTGTACTGTGTTACCACAGGCTCTGCATGCTCATGGGTGCCGGTACATCCTCACACCACACCTCAGGACTTTAGCACATCCCCTCATTTCCAGGCTCTGCAAACACTGCTCTGTTATGTGGGGTTTCTTTCCTGCGACTCTGAGCAGAACTCACACAAATTAACAGACCTGTTTGCTGTGAGTGTGGTCAGAACACATCAGCTGGCCACAGTGCTAGAGGATGGTCCCTGGACCTGTTTTGTCTAGACATGAAGACATGCCTCTGCTGCTTTTAGGAGGGAAGGGACAGTTTCCAGCAGCAGAAAATTCATATCTTTGATCATTGATAAGTTTACTTTTCCTTCTCCAACTGTGGTCTTGAGCTTGGAGGCTCAAGAGCCGGTTACTGAGAGCTGGTCAGGTCTCTCCCTTTTCATACACCGGCATTTACTCACTGGACCAGCCAACAAATGACATGGGAAAGAAAGAGGAGGTGTGAGGCCTGTTATTATCACCTCTTATTTTCATGACTTGGATACCCTTTTACAGGGCCGTGAACACCTACCAGCCAACTAAAATAAAAAATGTAGCGGGTAACTACCAAACTCCATTATTATTACATTTTATTTTGACTTTCCTTTCCTCTTCTCCTCCCTCCTCCTTCCCTTCTGTGTTTTCATCGAGGTGACCGTACCCACTTCCTGTTTCTTCCTTGTCACGCACTATGAAGATTTCTTTTCACTCAATACACTGAAGGATAAATAAATCAGGAGAAATCAAGTCCCTCCATCCTCCTCAAGCAAGGAGTTTGCCCCCTGCAACTTCTGCTGGTCCTCTTCATTGCTATTGTCTGCTTAATAAACATCGTAGTGAGGCAGTGTCTCTTTGTCATCTCCCTTCAGATTCCAAGACTGTTATGCATTAAAGGTGTGGAGCCACAGGGTATGCCAAAAGCTGGGTCATATGTTTTGCTATGATGTTTCCACTATTTCAGCTCTGTCTAGAAAGGGCAAATGGTCAATCATCTTCCTGAGAGTTAATGGAGCATTTCTGCAGCAAGAGGAAAAAGTGAAAAAGTTTAAAAAGAGTGGCTTATTATCTCAGTCAGCCAAAATTCACCTGGCCTGTCACCTGCCTAGAAGTCTTCATTTTCTTTTCTTTAGTCTTCCAGATTTTTCTTCCTTTGCTTTCTTTCACTTTTTAAGCTTTCCTTTAATTCTGTTGCTTCAGTTTCAGACGCGTACCCCTGTTCAGTTCTCCAATTATAATATTTTGAACTTTAACATGAAAACCAGGATACCTGTCTAACATCTTTCCTGTATGTTGCTAAGCTCTTTGCAGACAGTAATTAACTGAATCTGACAACAATTCTGAAAGTTTAGGTGATTGGAGGCACAGAGTGCCCGAGTGTTCAGATGCTTAATTAGTAGCAGAGTGAGGAAGGGAGCCCGAGAGTCCTGACTCCTCATTCCTTGATCTGACCATCTGATGCTGTCTCACACAAAGCATAGCATCAGATCATGGATCAGATTATGTCTCTCCCCATCCCTCTTCATTTTATTCTAATTACTTGTCCATATTTAATCAACTTTATCAATGCCAGATACCCCACCAATCTGCCCTGGGTAATGCTCTGTGATACTCTGATTACTCTGTAATACTCTGTCTTCTGGTCGTAACCTTTCCCTTGAGATATCCCCCCTCACCTACTGTAGCACAGGAGTGGTTATTAATGATATTGAAGGATCACCTCCAGCTACCTCAACCAGTGAGTCCAGCCAAAGAACTTAATCTTTTTCCTTTCTCTGTCAGCAGGGACATAGAATCATATAATCATGGAATCACAGAATAATTTGGGTGGAAAGGGACCTTTAAAAGTTATCTAGTCCAACACCCCTGCGATGACCAGGGACATCTTCAGCTAGATCTGGACTAGGCTCTGGTTGTTCAGAGCCTGGTCCAACCTGACCTTGAATGTTTCCTGGGCGGTGGCTTGCTGAGCACTGCTGCACTTTTTACTTGTGGTGAGGTTTACAAGCACACCTGGGCTGATTTTCCCCCCAACGTGCACCCAAAGTTTACACCTTTCCTTAACCACTGCTAAGCACAGTTCTTTATCATTCATCCTGACAAGTTTAAATTTGTCTCTGCCTTCAGGTAGGGACAACACGTTAAGACAAGTAATATATACATCCCTTCCCCATCTATCCCACTCCTGACACGTTGCCTTCTAGATTGAGCTCTTGTACTTCCTTTTGTGTGCTCGGGGAGGACTGGGAGCCAGACGGAGGAGGGATGGGGAGATGGTGCTGCCATGAGGAAGCGCACAGGTCCGTGGGCTCAAGACGTTCTTCACGTCCTCACAAAGACACATTTCAAATTGCCTTGCCCACAGCTGCAAAGGGAGCTGAGGCAGAGTTTGTGACTGTTTCCCTGCTGCTGTTTCTCGAGGTGTGTCCTTACTGGTGGGGCCAACCTTCACCTGCCCCACTCAGGTATTTGGGTACAGCTGGGGGCAGCCAATCCTCGCACGTACTGAATCCACCTGTCTCAGTCTCTGCACTGTTTCTAGTGTTCATCATCCTGCCCCATGCTGCCATCCCCCTGACTAATTAATAAGTGAGTCATCTTCTCCTGTGGCCTCAAAATGCATTCAAGCTGTCAGTGGGACATTTATTTATTTATTTCGTTGTGGTTAAAGGCCTACTCTCCTAAACAAGGAAAGGATAAATAAAATCAACTCAGACAAGGTTATTTCACATTCCTAATTTCCCACCCTTTTTTTTTTTTTTTTGCTAAAGTCCCACGATGCTTGTTCGTGTTTTTCCCCTTTCCCTCTCCCACCTGCTAACAAAAAAACAAAATACATTTTCGAATCAAGATAAAGCCATCAAAGAACTAACTAAACATGATTAGAAAGGACCTCTCCTTAATGGGAAAAAAATCATGATTTAGACCTGGCTGCTTTCCAAATATCCCTGTGCAATCAACCAAAGAAACACATTTTAGAAAACAGAATTGTAAAAGTAACTTTGAAGAATCGGTTGCCATGGAAACAGATCTGTAAATACTTAACTGCAAACATTAAGTGACACAGTGATACTCCAGAGCTCAGGATGCTTTAAAAGGATGGCAAATTTCACCCAGCTCTTTAAATAATCAACTCGGCTGTGCTTTGATTTTTCTTCTTTTTTTTCCTTCTCCTTTCTTTTTTTCACACTATTCAGTGCAATCGCATCCCTGTTCTCAGGCATGTGTGATAATGGAAATGCCAGAACTATTTTATAAAAGAGAGTCCTGATCTTTTATAACATGGAAGCAGAGAGGGAGGATGCAGCACCAAATACAGAGTCAGAGCAACCTGTGGAGTCTGAAAATATAGCTCAAATTCATTCTGTTTCCCTATAACTGCAGGGTCAGAAGAAAGCGTGATTGATTGTGGCTTTTCACTGCAAGAAAAACCGCAAACGACCAGCAATTTCTTGTCATCTGCCAGGGAAGAATCAGATGCAAGGAAATAAAAGGGTTATGGGCAATTTTAATTTAAACAAGTGGGCACATTTATGTTGTGCCCAAGCCTTAAATCTTGGTTCAGAGTTAACTCACTCCTAGGTTCCCCAGTACATTTCGAGACCCAACTCCTGTTGAATTCGGTGGAGTAAGAGTTCCCTGATCCCTTGGGGAGTCAGGACCCTTTTCCTTTCTTGTCTTGGAGCGTCCATGCCTCACATACTTATCTGGTCCAGTCAAGCAGGTGACTTCATCTGAAACCTCAGGTGTTTGAGGGGCAAAATCTCTCTGCCCTGCTAAGATCAGAAGAGCCAATGGCAGTGGTGTTTCCTCCTGGGAGAACAGTGAGGGGCAGCTGCTGATAGACCTTTCCCTGGCTGCAGGCACTGATTATGGAAGACTTTTGCAAGCCTGCTTTCCCAAGATTTTGAATGATTGAATTTTCAGACGTACTTCAAAAGGTCTACATGTTCTCCCCAGCCTCAGGGGAGGTGAGATGGGTCGTCAGTTCCACAGTGTGAAGGAAATCTTTAGGGATGACCACGACCCAGTACGTGATAACAGAGTGAGCTGTGGTTATACACCTGGTCCCATCAGATGCCTCTTAATGACTTTGCTCATCTGTTTGAAGTTTTGGCAATATAGGTTTTGCTGCAGTTTTAAATCCTAACATAGGCAGGTTAATTTAACTTGTAGAAATCTTTTGGGCAAGGTGATTCCTCTTTGGCTTCTGACAGATTGTGCTCGGAGCCTCCCTATACTGCTAAACTAGCATATGGCTTTTCCAGAGTAAGGGACTAGGAGAGAGGAGAGGATATTTTCCCACTACAACTCTGCTGTTGGCAAGCATTCGGATTTGAACCAGAGATCCTCACTGCTGAGCAACAGCCTGTGAGTATCTGCAAACACGGGTTTAGCTGTTGCTTTAGGAGGACCTTTAATAACCTGCTTGTTTTCATCGTTCTGGTTGGGTTTGAGGTTTTCTCTTCCCCGTGGGCTGGCTGTGTTATCCTACTGAAAGCTGAGCGGTATTATCCTTTAAGCTGATTTTTCTGCCCAGCTTAGGAAAAGAAGGGACAGGCAGAGGAAGGAAAAAACATAGAGGCCAAGGATGCAAGAAAAAAACAGGAGGGGACAGAGAAAAGCAGTTTGAAAGGAGCCCTGATCTCCAGAGTGATCACCTTTTCCTCACACATTTTATTTGCTGGAAGTCTGTACGACTGTAAGAAATTCATCTATTCCCTATCTGGTCTGGGGGTTACTAAAATGGACAGTGGAACACAGATAGAGGGATAAACCTAGATATAGATAAGTTGGCAATCAATTTATATATATAGATGTATAATTTTTTTTTTTTTTTTTAAGAGGTGTCTTTATCTCATATAGCTGAAAAGTTCCCACCTGGATCTCTCCTCTGCACAGCTTGCCTATCTCTGTATCTCACATATATGCCATCTGTCTGGGAACCTCTGAGAGAAACCTGTGTGATCTTTGTGGAAGGGAAGTGAAGAAAAGCACATTTTCCTTTGCCTTTCTCCACTCCCTCCTGCTCCCTCCTCTGGATGCATGCTTCAAGGAGATGTGTGCGTGTCAGGCAGAGCTCAGCCCAGGGCAGGGAGAGGAGAGGTGGCTCTCATTTGCAAAATCTGCAGTGTTTTCATCCTTGGCATGGTGGTGATGGGGTGGGGGAGAGGAAGGGGGTATGGCATGTCACTTCACTTTATCACTGCCTGGGCTCTCGCCTTGTCATTCGGCACTTGCCATGAATCTAAAGAGAGTTTGGCCTTAATAACTTCACACAAGTACTGCATTGCCAGTGACTTTAGAGACGGGTGACAGCAAGCAAGGAATTATAATGAATTGCTGCAAATGCCTTCTTCACACAAATTACAGTTATTTTCCTCTGAGCCTGCAAGCCTTCCAACATCAGGATTTTGGTTCAGAAGATGGGTTAGGGTGTTTTTGCGTCTAGGGAGACAGATACACATTTTACCATCGCACTTGGACCCCCTCACCCCTTTCTTTCCCTACTGCCTCCCTGGGGTTTTTTACTGTTGGTTTGTTTCAGATTTTTTTTTCTCTCATGCAGTCAGAAAACTGATTTTCCCACCGAAAGCAGTACAGTGTTCACAAGTCACCCCGTACTTTAACAGAGAGCGGAAAGAAGTTTGGCCCTTGTGGTGACCGCAACGATTTAATTTGGGGTCAACATCTTTCCTTGCCACCACAGTTATCTAGATTGGACTGTGAAGGTCCCCTTCTCCACTGAGGGCCATGCCACCCTGGCTGTTTGCCCATCCTGATAGGTGTGCCCTGCTGAAGATGCTCTCAAACAACGCTCCTGCCTTCATTAGGGCAGCTGTTTTGGTCTCAGTAAGGTGGGCTGCTCTTCCTGCTGCTCTTCCTGCGAGCTTTGTTTGGCTGTTCAGCATCCAAAGTGCCCATGACTGGTTCAGGCTGACTGTCACTGTTGCCCATAAGTACATTTAGCTTTGTTAGGCTGTGATGCATTTGGGTTCTGACTACTGAAGGAGAGAGGGTAAATACCACCCAAATACAGCAGGACTTCTTTCAGGCTGGTGTTAATGGCCAGTAAATGGCCAGAACATGGCTCATAACCATTTTTCATTTCTCCATCAGTCTCCATCCTTTCCTTTACCAGATATTTTTAGCAGTAGTGAAGTGATGCAGTCCTTGGCATTTCTAAGAAGAAATTGTCTGCGCAGACAGGTAAATTGCCCTAAAATCTCCTTGGTGCTAACACACAGCCAAACCCTCCATCTTTAACGCTCGTCCTGGAGACATCTTTGCTGGGGTTCAGACCATAGCTGTCCCTGGGCTGAGGGCAGAAGATTGTCTTCTTTTGTCACCCTCTGTGCTGAAGGGATGACTGGAGGTGGCACTGTCTTCTCTGTGCATGAGTTCAGGTGATTCCAGTGGTGGTCTGCAGAGAGCAGAGGATACATGCCACACAGAATCAAGAGCAGCCTCCCTTAAGGTGCGAAAAGAGAACTGTCAGGCAGTCACTTTGTGCAGCTCTGCAAAGGTCACTTCTGTTCTGCAAGAGCATCTTCCAAAATCACTGGAGTAAATGGGAAGATTTATTCTTCCTGCCCTGCTTTTTGTTACAGACTGGGAACACAAGCTAGTTTCTCCACACAAGTCAGAAGTGTAGCTCTAAGTGCACTTTAACCTCATCAACTTTAGGTATTTAAAAGACTGTCTAAAGAGTTTTGATTGAGACCAGAGGTCAGCTGAACTCTGTACAGTTCAGGCAGCTTTTCACTCTTTCTCAGCATAATCATCCATACAACGAGGCCTTGCTTCAGCTGTTCAGTTCCTAGATTGGTTTTAAAACACATTATTTGTGCTATTGCCCATGTTACTTGTTTAGTTAGCAGCTGTCATATGTCAGGATCAACTGAGAGATGATAATGCGTGGCAGAAATATTTCAATTATACATGGAGCTATTCTTAAGCATTTAAAAAAAAGGGATGTCTGTCATCCAAGCCCGTGTTATCCTGGAGGTGCACACCTGCAGCTGCTGCGTTTCAGGTGCATTCAGGACAGGTATTTGATCTTCTGTTTTCATGGGAAATGGGTTAGATTTTGTGAGGAGTGTTATGGGAGCAGAGGAAGTCCAGTTACAAAGTGCTCTGAGAAACAGGGTACTGAAGAGTCATACTATTAAAGAATGAGCTCTTTCAGTGAAGGCTCTGGGAGCAACATGCTTGCCTTTTCCCTAATCCAGTGTGTCTTTGAGTCTCCACTGACTTGCTTGGCAGGGAGAGTCTGTTGCTGCCGGCTCTGCGGTGTCAATGCAGTTAAAGGGACACTGCCAACATGCTCTACCTCCTCGGGAACAAAATGTGAATTACAAGTAGTTTCAGGTGCTATGTTTGCCCTTGAGTGTCCTTTGCTGGTTTCTGTTGTCTCACAAACATGTTTTGAAATGCCTTTCCTTCCCTTGCTGCAATGTGAAAGCCCAATGACGGACTGTCAGTCGCCGAGGGAGCGTTGCAAAGTCCATCCCTGGTGGAAGGGTGATAGTTTCACTTTGTCAGTCTCCCTGCAAGAGAAGTGTGTGATGACGGTACCCTGCATCACGCACCTTGTCAATAAATTTATCAATTAAGTTTCAAGGCTGGGAAGGCATCCCCAGGTAACATCAGCACCTGCTCTCATGGAGTGTTTCCACACATCCACTGCTGGCCTTTGTCAGAGACAGGACATGCTGCCTGGATCCACAGGCTCTCCCTGTGCAGCCATTTGCAGGTTATAAAGTATGGGGTGTTTATTTCTTTACAGTTATGTCAAAAACTGAGACGAGTTCTTTAGTGCTCGGATCACAATTTAATTGGGCAGGGTTAGCAGTTAAGAAAATCTATATTTAACTTGGAGGTGACTAAATATTACTGGTGCCATCTCGCAGGTATCTGATATTGCAGTTACTTTTGTCCGTGACCCTAAAATGAGGAAAGAACCTGCAACAGCCTTGTACTTGTGTAATCGTACTGGGTGGAAGTGTGGCCACAGGGTCTGAAGTTACCCAGCTGCCAAAGCTTATGAGCTGCCATCCACCTTTTGGGCTCCTTGTGGCTTCCTCTGTCTGCATGGGTGGCAGATCTAAGGACACTTATTTGATGAGTTACATCAGGTCAACTGAAAGAGGACAATTAATTATGTATAGCACAAAAATCTCTAATATAGGAGCTGTGCATTAAACACCGTGGTGTTAATATGTCCAGATGAGGTGTGAGCACACAGTCAAATTACATCAGTGAAACAGCTAGCTCTGCTACAGTCTTCAAGTTTTAACATCAGTTTTATGTAGAAGAATAGAAAATAGATTTTCTGGAACTGGGCATTAATCCCAGATTCTATCTGAACCCTAGGTTGAGTCTGAAACTTTTTGAAACACAGTTAAAGCACCAAAAACATCAAAGACATTTGAAGTAGCAGTATCTAAGATCAGCACTTTATTTCATGTGCCCGAAGCTTTTGTGATCCTTTAGCAGGTGCCACGTACCTGCACAACGTTTAACCACGGCCTTACTTAAAATAGTTAAACCAAACACTAATATTCCTTCAAGAGGGAAGCAGATTCCACCTTATTTTAAAACTTCCTGAGTGAACTAAGAAAAAGTGGAAATGTCCTCACAGCCTTCTGCCTTTCTCTAACAAAATGAACCCAAACAGGAAAGCTGGCTTAAGCAATTACAGTTTTGTCAACATTTGGTTTTGTTCTGGATTGGAATGAAAAGGCAGAATATCAAAACCCGTCTTGGCACCAGGAGTTCTGGAAACACTGAAACTTTTTTAGTCTGACATCTCTGATTGAAGAAAAACATTTAGACTTTTCTCAAATTGAAATTCAATTTCCAAGCGGCCAGACCTGAGCTGTCGTGGTGCCTCAGGCAAATGCTGTGGATGGGGGGCACCGTGGGATTTGTAGCCTGGCAGGGGAGCCCAGCCCTGTGAAGGATGGGGATGTAAGACAGCTAAACTATTGCTCTCACAAGAAATGGCTTTCAGCACTATTATTTGAATTGTGGGAAGATTCCACTTTCATCAGAAGTCCTTCAATTACCTTTTTTCAAACAACAGATAATTATCCCCATTTAAAGGAGAAAATGATCTGTGGGTTTAGCAGAGAAAAGGGGACATTTGACCTAAAACACATTCTTGAAGGATAGAATTAAGTGTTCTGTGCATAATTTTGAAGGGGGAGGGAAAAAAAACCAAAAGAAACCAAAACAAAACCACGTCCCTCTCCTCTCCCCCCACCAACACACACAAATGGTTTATTTGATGTGATGGTTGTGATGTCAGTGAGTTTGACCAGTGTTCTTCATTAAGAATCTACTAGTCTACTGGATTTTGAGACATTTATGGCAGGGATCATGACTTATTTTCTGTTGCATAATTTATGATTATTACTAATTAAATGCAATAATAGTAATGAATGCAGTCCTCAGGCTTGAGCAAACTCAGTGACTTGAGCAATTCAGGTTGCTTTTTTTAGTAGGACTTTCTCAAAAACAAAACCAGAACAAAACAAAACAAAAAAAAAACCAACACAAAAAAAGGAAATGATGAATATTCTTTACACAGTGAGAGGCTTCAGAGCTGTAGATGTACATCATGCACAATTACATGTCCTGAATGCATTAGTTCAGGAGAGGGGAAGGAGTTGCATGTCGTGTCTGTGAGGTTCCTGATTCTAGCAAAAGAGCAGCAGTTGCAAGTGGATTACAGCAGCTCTCTCGTTTCTTCGTAGAGAAACGTTCTCTATGCCTCTTTTAATTCCTTCCCTATTTCTTTTTCATTTGCTATTTCCGAAAAATGGAAATGGTGAAAAAACCTTCTATGGTGACTTTGAGCTGTGCATTCTCCTCTTCTACCTTCTCCCTCTTGGGTCAGCCAGGATTACAGCACCCCACAGCCAGGTTGGTGGTGATGATGGTGCTAGTGGCGACAGGAAATTTTGTGAGAAGGAAGAAAGATGGTGAAATATTTAATTTGGTGAACTCTGCCTCATTCCTCTAGTACCTTGGAGAGGGAAAGGAAAGGAAAATTTTTTTAAAAGACTCTATTAAGGGGTTTTAAGGTAATGGGAAGGGAAATGGCAAAGAGCTGGGTGGAACGGAAAACATTTTTAGGAACACAGATGCGTGGAAATGAGGATTTGTCAAAGAAACTGAGAGGTGTACCAGGTGTTTCAAGAGAGGCAAATGCACGAGATCAGCTTTCTCTCCATCTTCCTCTCCCACTGTTCTGCTGAGGTCCCATCATCCGTGAGGAACAGAGAAAGACGAGCCTGTCGTGGGGAGGGCAGAGCAGGGATGCTCAATCCTTGGCGGGAATCAGGCAGAGGAAATGCCTTGGTCAGCTTAGCTTTGAATGAGGAAGAGAGAAGCCAAGAGGCAGACAGAGGAGGAGAGACAATCTTGGATGCTTTGTTAATTTGAAAGTGCAGTAGCGCAGCAGACCCTGTACTTGATGTCACTGATATGAATTTCAGGCCTTTCCTTCTCAGAGAGCATCAGGGAAGGAAGCAAGAAAGGCAGAGGTGACCTTCAGCCTTTCCCTCCCTAAAGAGCAGAGGGAAAGGGCTGTTAGATGCAAAGAGGTCAGAGGAGCTCTGGCTGTTACCACCCACCACTGGGAGAAAGGCTCATCCCTGCTTGTGTTTTGAACAACACAAAGAGATCTTGATGGAAAGAAAACTTACTACCTATCTTGCTGTAATGGATTTTAAACGCCTTTATTTATCAGCATTTGCAATATCTTTCTGCTGGTATCAAGACATCACCAGCTAAAGATAGAGGAATCTTTCAACTGACAGTGCATGGGGTCAGGAAATAATTTTCCTGCTCTCTCTGTTTAGCTTTGCATAATTGACCCTGTGAATTATGGGGGTGAAATGGGGAGAACACCATCTTCCAAGGCAGCAAGCACTACCTGGCAGAAGACAAGGACCAACACTGTAAAGTCCAGTGCAGCAAATTCTGTTGTCTCTTTTAATATCCACGGTATTTCACCTGGCGAGACATCCACCAAAACCCAAAATGTTTAGTGCTAAAGTAGGTAAGTCTGCTGCTCTCTGCCGGGGTTTATCTCATCCTTGGCTAGAATGAAATCTGAGCAGTGGTGTAAATCCAAATTCCTTCTCTTCAGAACGCTTGCTGACAAATCGGACAAGAAATTAACTCAAGAGATAAGTTTTATTTCTAGCCACCTCGATATGCTGAAGTGCTGTGAAACATGCCTAGCTGTCTAGTTCCTTGTGTCCCCCTCCCCACCCGTGTTTTCTAAAGATAGTTCAACTAGGTTCAGTTTATTACAGAATAGTTGGGGTTGGAAATGATCTCTGGAGTTCATCTAGGTCAGCACCAGGAGGGGTTGGAGGTATTTTTGATTTATGAGATAAACTGCCAGAACAAAGAGGAGCCAGCTACACTCTGCCGCTTTTATTTGTGGTTAGTAAAGAGCAGGTTTCCTTGTCATATATCCCACATTTCATTTAGAAAAAGAAAGCTCTGGCTTTACCAAAAAGTTTCTGCCTCCTGTTAAATGTGGGGTCCTAAAAGTTAGTGGCAGACAGCAGTGGAATGATTGCTTCAGATACTGAAGTACACGATTTTTCAAACAAAGGGTAGAAAGAGAGAAAGTTTAGGTGTGGTGTGCAGGAGCTCTTACCTGAATACTCAGCCTTCATTTTGGCTTTGGCTGAGATACAAGAAGATGCACATTTCAGAAGTTAGTAAAATCTGCTCCCAGAGATGATGACCCCAGCTTCCCAAAGCCCGTCCTACTTTTAGGAATGTAGCTAGGTCCTTCATTGGAGGCAGTTGTTACCGCAACCCTGTCTTCTGTACTTGTATGATCTTTCCCAAACCCACCTGTGGGGTTCAGAGAGAGCCTGGACTCTCTTTGTCTTCCTTGGCAGTCCGATGGTGTCCTCTAGACTTCCTCACATTAAGCTTTTGTCTTTGACACCCTTGGGGTCCTGAAAAGACCCTGAAACCAGTTCTGTGCTTCCCCATCAGTGTTGTTTCCACTGGGCGTATGAATTCCCTAGCTATGGTACAATAGACAAGAGGAAATGACACAAATCTTGGCATTTTACGGGGAAAAGCTCCAAAGCATTTCATGGTTTCACAACTGTGCCAATGTACACATGTTCAAAAGTGATGAATAAGACCCCCAAAAAATCATACCGCTGATCAGCTTAAAAACATTTTTTTTTTTTTCCTAGTGGTTACATTTGTGACTTCTTATCACTTCCCTTGTAGTTTTCAAGTCTTCAGGGCTCAGGACTTGGTTCGTATTTTCAAGCTTTTGTTGTTCCCAGCAATTCATGTCTGGAAAGGTATTTATTTTTTAACTGAAAACCTGTGATTTGTACACACAGCTGCAGAACTCTGAGAGGAGTCATGGATCAACGCAAAATATTCTGACACTCAAAGCAGTTGCTGGAGTTGGTAATATGGATTCATTACCCCCGTTCTAGTGGCTTCTTTGAAACTAGTAAGTATGGTTTTAAGGATGTTAGAAATTCAAGCAGAAAAAAAAAATCTTGATAAAAGAAGCCAGTAGCAAATAGCTGGTCTGCTATGACAAAGATGGTTCTTAAACTGTGTAAGGATTTGTGGGAAATTATTTTTCATGAGGTGTGTGCTAGTGATCTCTTTGATGCTTGCATCCCTGAGGAGGATATGTACATCTTCTAAAGTGTTCCTGGAGATATTCCCTGTGAATTCATGCAAGAATTCACAAAGTTTAGCATCAATTTTCTTTAGCTCTAAGCAACCTCTCAGATGTATTTCTCTTGCATTCTAAGTATAAAAGGCAGTGGCCACTCAGTGAACCTGGAAGGTGGGGGTCTTGGATATATGTGTTTTTTTACCCTTTAGTGCAAAAGAGAAGGGTTTCCTTGTGTGAAAGGGACCAAAAAAGCTGAGGCAGATAAGACAAAACCTGAGCAACTTGCAGCAAAGATTCCTCTGAGAGGACCCAGTGGCTTAAGAAAGACCCTTTGAATGATCAATTCCCTTATGTTGTTCATTGATTTTCTCCTGGTTTTCCCTTATCTTTCCTTTCCTGTTGATATCTCTTTAATTGATTCCTGATTACAGATTACACCAGTTACAAACTGTTATTTGTCAAACAATGGAGCCAGGCTTCTCTCTGCAGCTCGGGAAAACTCGCGGAGCTTTTGATAGTTTTAGGAGGTTCAAACTGAACAAACTGTAGAGAACATAAGATGATCTGGTGGTAATTGGCAAAGAAAGAATCTGTATAGACTCTTCTTCAAGCAACTACCTTGTTTACACTCCCAGGCCTTTATACTGCTAGGAAATCCTGTATCCTGCAAGAATTACAATGCAGTAGAATCTGCAACTGAGTTCAAAATGTGCTTCTCGGACTCATTATCAACTTCAGCTCTGTTTGCAATGCTTAGCATATAAATTATTTAAATTAAACTAACTACATAAATTATTCAAGTTTCTTTCCTCCCCCCTTATCTTTAACAGACACTGCAGAAGTTCAGTGCTAGTGGTGTCACACTTCACTGCCAATCAGATAGGAGTGTTAAAGGCATCTCACAACATTGGCAGTGCCTAAATGACCATGAGACTCTTAGGAGACAGCTACCAAAAGCTGAACGATAGTGACCCTGGAACGACCCACCGCCAGTGACGGGCAGCATTCTGCTCGCCAATGTAAACAAGGAGGGAGTTACAAAGGGAATCACAGGAGGGATGGTTGCTCTGGATTAGGTACAATCTAGTCCTGTTAAATTCTTTCTGCTTTGCCTTTGGGTGCGTCCAGGGCTTATTGCTCCTGCTGTGGGGAGCCTGAGGTTGTCAACAGCCATGCTGTGAGCAAACCTAGTGCAATGCTAAGGGCCTTCACCCTTATGAGACATTATCTTGGCCTGGATCCCTTCTGCCCTGGTGAAGTTCTTACAAGTGTCAAAGGAATGTGGCCTCGATCTCTTCAGTCATCTCCTTTCCTGTCACCTGCTGTATCACCTTCACAGCCAAAGTCCACGGTGGCCAGAAGGCAGCTCTGACTTGAAGGCACGTGCAAGCCGATGTTTCTTTAGGGCCTCACCCAGGCATCTGTCTTGGTGTTTCACGTAGACAGGTACAGCTCCCAGCTCCAGGAGGGCAATAAACTATAGAGACTGCTTTAGAGGGAGGGCTGTCAAGGGCTGGTTTGTAGGCAGTCATCGGAGAGAGGCAGCAATAAAGTGTCATTGTAACGGGAGACATGAACAGAGCCCTTGGTTTCAGTGGACTCTGTCTGAGTTGCTTGTTATACACAGGTCTTTTCTTTCGTGTTTTTTCTTGCTATTTTCTTAATTCCACATTTCAAATATGATTTAAGAAAGCAGCCTCCACCACGTCCCCTGATTTTGCTCTGATTGATTTGTAAATCTGCGAGGACATGGTTGAGTTAGATTTCTGAGTATGCCCAGACATTGTGATACATCACGGCTGTGGGGTTTGTGGGGGCCATATTTCAGCTGTAGGGAAACAAATAAATTCTTTTGTTCATCACAGTCCCCATGGACCATCCATGTGATGGTTCAATACAGGCCTAAATAATAGAAGACAAAATCGCAGATATTGATGACTACCTGTTTAGTCTTGAGTTAGTGTAGCTATCAAGGACTGATATCAATCCAGGCTGGAGGGGAGTAAGACAGATAAAATTATAATAAATATATAAATCATTTGAAGGATGTAAGGACGGGCATGGCACGATCCTTGTTGAAGGGAGAGGGCAGTACAGATCACACAGGAGGGGGACATCATGCAAAGAGCTGTCTGCTGAGACATGTGGTGAGGTATCAGAGCAGCATCCCCTTCTTTGCATGGCTTGAGCGTCCCTACGGACCAAGCAGCAGAGCCACAGAGGAAGGGTATGACCTTTTTGCCACGTCAGAGAATTTGAACCTGCTAGAAAGGCAGGCTCAAGGCTCAAATGATGTGAGTGTGATGGAGAACGCACTGCCACCCTCGTGACTTGACGGCGACTCTCATGACACTCAGTGCTTTCCAATTACCCACAGCTCTCACAAGTGTTTGTGCACATAACAGCCTGTTTTTCTTTGATTTAAAAAGAGCAAAAGATTACATCTTGATCACAAGTTCTGGAGAACTGATGTCAAACCTGAACCCTAGAGCCCGGAAAAGCAAAAAGAAAACAAAATTACCCAGAGAAATCATTGAAAAACAAAGCAGAACAAGAGCCATTTTAATCCATCCTCGTGATTCAGGGCAAGCAAGGAGAACATACTCTCCTATCTCATTTTTCAGCAGTTTCGGGTTGCTGAAATACAAGCAGGTGAAAGATATGTCGTATTCATTAAAGATGGATGTGGCACTCTTCTTTCTTTTTTGGCCACCAAGAGATGACATTCTGTGTGTGGTGATAACTAAGAGGATAAGATGGTGTTTCTATTGGTTTCGTGCTTGCCTGTATTGGAGTAGAAAGATGTAATCACCCTGGAGATACTGTATTTACTTCTCTTTACTTATTTACTTTGTTTCTTTTATTTCACTTTAGGGGACTAGGCTGGAATTGACATTTCTTTCTCTTCAGAAGCAGCCTCCTCTCTCAATGCGGAGTCTCTGGGCACTGAGTTAAGCCAGACAGTGGAATGGACCTGCTGTAAATAGTGTTGATAAATTGGGTAGATAACACAGCGTGGCCTGGTTTACCCCAGTGCACAGAGTAATAAAAAGGAGCTTCCGCCTCGGAAAGGTCATGGTATTGACAGGGGGAACGATTGTGGGAATGGCAGTTGTGAGACGCCTGTCGCTAAAGTCGCTTTTCCACCGGAGATGCTGAAGGCCTTTTCCTCACTGCCCTCAACCCTGAGGGCGTTTGATTTAGTGGTACTGGGAAGTCTGTGAAGCTGAGGATCCCTGGAGCCAAAGAGAACTGAGCTGCAGGGCTCCCCAAACCTCTCCAGCTAATCCCAAAATGACCAACCATGCAGGGACTTTTCCAACTTGACCAAAACGGGGTAGACTCCACAGGGCTGGCCCAGGTGTCTTTAGATGCTCTGTTACCGCATCCTGTGGAGCCACAAGGTCTTAATGAGAGACAAATCGGTCACAAGTTCAGTGGTTTCACATGATAATTACAAAAATGATCCTTCTTTTTTATCCCGTGCTTACATTTCTCGGTTCGTACACACTCAGTTCACGTAGCAGCCAACAGATGACCCACCGAATAGACATCATTGAAACATAATTTTGGAGGCTCTAGATCACTTGTGGGTCACAGACACTGAGCAGAACTTGGGTCAGGTGTGCCTGGCATGGTGGAGATCAGCCAAAGAAATCGCTCCAATGGATAATTAGGAGTCTCAGACCACTCTGAGGAAACCTACACGCAAAAATCCGGTCCTCAAAAAATCTGCCTTCCCCTTCGATCACTCAAGGCAAATGTTGTGTGCTCAAAGGCACCAAATCAGAGATGATAGAACAGAGAGAGTGCAGTGGGGTTGACGGGCATCCACAAATAACAGCAAATTGAATAATCTCTAAGGTCTTGCCTAGACTTGCAGTCCTCTTCATGTCACAGCACTTTTAAATAGCTTTCCAATTAACATACCCAATATCAGGACTGGAAATTCAGGTCTAATAAGGTCTCATTAAAAAGCAAGGCATACAGCCCACCAGCTGAATTCCACGGACCATGCCAATTGGCACTGGGATGTGATATGATTATATAATAGCAGCCATTCTGTGTCACATCGAAGGTCCTTGTAGTCCAACAACCTTCCCCGACACTGGCCAGCAAAGCATGCTTGAAAAACAAAATTGAGAGCAAAGTGCTTGTTACAATGATTTTTGCCCCAGTTACTCTTCCAGCACTCCAGAGCTTATGGGATTCCTAAATCAAACTTGTACATAAAGCACTTTGTACATCAATGAGAAAGTATCCACAAAGTGAAGGCATTGCTGCATGGTAGGGAAAAACATTTGTTCTCCCCAAAGAAGCTAAACAAGTATGACAAAGTATTGATTCTATCATTTTATTTCAAGAGTGATGCCCGTGGTGTATTAGGAAAGGGAGTGTTTCCACAGTAGAGTGAGTTTCTTAGCTCTATAACGTGTCTTGCTGCCCTAATGGTATTATAACAGATGTGTTTTTTCTGAATGGGAGGAGCAATGGTTTTGGCCACTTTCTCTGTCTTTTGACTATTTACTTACTGCAATATTGGCTTAGTAGTAATTTCCAACAGCACTCATGGCCTACTCCCAGCTAAACGTTGAACTCTTGTGAGTTTTTTATAAATGAGAATGAGGTTTTGGGGACATTCCTACTTTGCATTAAGAATTGGCCCACAACAAGGACTGGAGTTTGATGTATCATCAATTTGTGTCACTTACTACCGTTCCAAATTCAAAGTGACATGGATTTGGAAACCTCCCTGGATGAGGAACTGTGGTGAAAGGGCTGAGTTTGGCCAGAGTGGGAAATTGTAAAGCCTTGAGAAGGTGACAGTAAACTGGCTCAGGGGAAGCTTAAGCAAGGCCCAAAGGATGCCCCGTGCAAAGGAGATCTAATGATTTAATACCCCTGTTCCTGGAGAGTGGAGTCATGAAGCCCAGAATGGCAATCCTTGCTTTGGCCACACAGCACACTCTTCCAGAGAGCCAAGATCAGCTCATTAGACTGCAAGATCCATGCTCCTTGCAAGAAGCTGGTCCCCATCCAGTTTTGACAGTCTCAGCCAACCTGTGCCATCTGTCTGGGACAGCTCCCCAAACACACAGCAAAGCCCTTCTCAGAGCTCCAGCCACACAGAGGGAATATTTCAGAGCGATGGAAACAGTGGTCACTGTCAAGTGCAGCAGCTTCTGGCCCCGGTGGCCACTTTGCCACAGATGTTGCTGAGGTCTGTTGTAATTTCCAGGCACTTCTGGAAGGCACAAAATAATTCAGTAATCAGAAAATTAGAGCAGACGTGGAAAACTAAAATTGGTAGGCACCCACCTAATGATTAATATTCTCCCCCTCCCCTACCTCGGACTGCAAACCTCCCCCTCAACTGGCAGAATGACCTGGACCTGGGTTCCTGGGAAGGGAAGTTAGTTTGGGTTAGTCTTGCAGGAGGCTCTGGGCTCTGAGTGATGATGGGAAGTGAGATAATAGGGCCCTCAGCAACTCACCCTCACCTTAGCCTCGTCCATGGGCACATATGGGCTAATGCATTCGGCTCCTATTGCTAAGCAAGTCAGGGTTATAAACATGATTTTCATAATTGGGTTTTAACATACATAGAAACCATCCAGCAGCGATGATAGCTTTGCACCAGAAGAGCCTTAAGACAGAGAACAGCTTCTCTGAAGTGTTAAGAATCCCAGCATATTTATCTTAATAAGTTTTATTACAGCCTGCCAGTTTAAACCTAATGACTAATTTATCGTATAAAATACCAGCAATATATTTTTTGGTTTTGCTAATTAATTATCTCAAACAAAGGTGATATTTATAAAACTGTCCAGAAATGGTATGTGCATTAAAATTGCCTTGCAGCAGGAGATGAAATTATTACTAATATGGGATCAAATTATTACTGTATTGACTTAGTTATTTTATTACCTCATAATGGATTTCTTCATTATTTTCCCCGGGATTGTAGCATTCATGATTGCATTAAAGTCTGTTAATCTATGCAAATATCATTAGGAGCTACTAATAACCATGGCAACTTTCTTCAATTTCAAGGAATGCGGTAAGTACTCCCAACGCATTGTTACGTTCTGTTAGTGTGATGGGATTAACCCAGCCCCCAAGTCCTTAGGACAGTGGGTGGGCAGCAGATCCCTGTGAGCCTTTCTTCCTTTACAGATGGATGAAGTGGAAGGTGGGAGTTTGTTCTTCCGCCTAAGAGGTGGCACAATTTTCAGCTCCACCACTGTAACCCTGCCCGACGTCAACCAAGTCACCTGTTAGTTTGGAAAAGGGCCAAGTTATATAAATTTCCTCTGTATTTCCTGCTGTCTATCCTCAAAAACAATAGCCCACCCCATGGCCCCATGTTTTAAAACCGCGGTATCAGATATTTTCCAAAGTGCAGGTCATGGGGTGGTGGCTTTTCTACATGCAGGACGAGGCAGAAGCGAATAAGGAAGGTGAATTTTCATCACTGGGCACAGCTTTCGAGTGTCTCATGTGTGATCTAATGCCTTCACACTGATGTTTCAGAGGCGTTCAATGAACCATTTTTGAGAGGACTGAGATTGCTGCAGAGCTGTGAGTGTGTGTGTCAGTGTTTGTATCGACCGCTTCAAAAAAATGCGGACAAATATTAAGCCTTGAAAGTTTCCCTTTTCAACACCTCTGAAAACTGAAAGATGCATGCATGAGTAGAATGATAGGTAAGGGAAAATACACAGCTGCTGGATGGTATAACTATTTATCTCTATTACCTATTAGTCTAATTTCACATTTCCCATGCTTAGATAATGAGGTTACAGACACCTTTGTAGGAACGCACACAAAATTAAATAGAGGAAAATCAGGTTAAATTGGATCACCGAGTGACAAGGATGGAATTTCATCTCCTTACCCATATCTGTCTGTCTGACTATCTGTCTCTCTAAATCACCTAGATCCATAGCTTATATGCGAGCAAGACAATCCCAACAGAAACTTTCCAGCAGTGATTTCCAGCTGATCGGTGCTGCATTATTCCTGCAATATTAGGGCTTACATCGGGCTCTCCTGTCATTTCTGAATGGCACCTGAAGCCTCCTCTTTGAATTGACCTTAGACTGAAATCAGTTTAGGTCCAATTATAAGAGCTACTGAACTCTGGGTGCCCTTGTTTTGCTCCATCAGCATGTGCACCACAACTGAGAGGAAGACAGGCTTTGAAAATGTTAAAGGCTTCAGTTTTTGACACAAAAGCTGCATTCTGAACTATAAACAAGCAAAACGGACTCGAGATGTTGGTGAGCAATCCCACAGCCCCAGGGATTCACAGGAATCCTGTCTTCTGCCTTAAACAGTAACAAGAGTCTCGTTCCCAAAAATCTCAAAAAGAAAAAAAAAAAAAAGAGAGCCCAAAACCACTGCTGTGGTGTCAGAGCAAAGCGGTGTTGGATTAGGCATTTGCACCTCTGTAAATGAATTAACAAAATGTGATTGTTTTACGTTTGGCTGTCAATCTGCATTTGGCTCATAGGGGATAATTTTTACTCAGAATGTGTTAAAAAGTAATTCTGTAGATGGAAGTAGTCTTGGACCCTGTGAAACTCGCAGCTTTTTTGCTGATGAGCTGACCTTGTTTTGTTAAATAAAAAGAGACCCAAAACAGTGTTCAGGAAGGGAAAAAGCTGGGTGAATCCAGGGAAAACAAACAAGCAAAAAAAGAAACTAAAAAACTCCCACACAAAACAAAACATAAAAACCCCACCATGTTATTATTTTTTCTGAATTCTTTCTTTTCTCCTTTTATTTTTCTTTTTTTTTAAGAAGAGTAGCTATTCTTCATGATGAGAGGTAAAAATAAAGGGAAAAGCAAGCCCAGAAGAAATGCAGGCATTAAATTAGATGGATTGGTTGAAGCTGTTATGCATTAATTGCATTTCAGGATCAGCTGGGCCCCCTCTCCACCAGGCAGCAGAGCCCCAGTCTGCTGGGGGGCTGAACAAAGGGCAGTAACAAAGCAGCTTTAAGGGTCCTATCAAGGGTCTCTCTGGCTGGTTTCCTTTCACAGCCTGTTGCAGAATACAAGCTCATTAATTCTTTGAGTTTAGACAGATTCTGTCAGAAAGGACTCTTCAAAACCGCTGAACAAACCTTCCAACTTGAACTGCTTGGGAGTTTTGGGACTGGAAACACAGGGAGCTGGTCTGCTTGGGTTGTTCACCCCACAAAGGTCCGAACTCGGCAAAATTCTCAGGTCAGCCCTGCTAAGGGGTTACAGTAGATTTAGGTGAGAGGAGACTGATATGGCAGATAAACAGATAATAAACATCTGCCTATTGCTGCCCAAAGCATTAATTTAGAAGGAGATGTGTCCCACCAGAGTAGTTTGGCCCTCCCGTGCTCAGCATTCCTTTTAGGCCAGGCAGGGAGCACCGTGGTTTAACTTAAAATGGAGGGTGTAAAAGCACATGCTTCAGACAGATGTGAAAGCGGGAGGCAACGTCTTCTCCTTATTACTTAGATCAGGGGGGCTTTGGAGTGTCTGAATGGCCGATAGCTGCTAATAAAAGGTTTGGTCTCAGTCTAACTGGGTGGCTTTAATGTAATTTGGAACTTAGAAAAAGTCTGTATTCCAGTGGTGATCCCAGTGCTGTCATCTTGAGCCCATCTCAAATAGCAGTAGGGGACATAATTATGTGGTGTAAATCAGGATGGCACCGATGGTGCTGATTTACACCATCTGAGGGCCTGGCTTAGCTGTGTTGTGGCAGCGAGCTGCACTGCCTAACCTCCCTGAATTCCCTGCATGCATTCTACACATCACTTAACTTCAGGCAAGACTTTCTCACATTGTCTGAATGCTAATTGCACTTCTGTGCTGCAGCTTATATTAAAATTAATATATAATTCCAAAAAAATAGAGATAATTGAACTGACCCAAAATATAACCCCTTTCCTTATTTCTTAAGCACTTGAGTTTTAGCACAAATCTCTTTTACTGCAGGGGCTTATGTTGTGCCGTCAGCAAATGCAAAGAGCAATTAAACATTTAACATGATCACAAGGAGAAGAGGAAAGCTGCTGTTTAAATGCATCAAGGAAAAAAAAAAAAAAAAAAGCCCAGGAAAACAGCCCCTTGGGTCTAATGAAAGGCAGAAAAAAATGCACTAGGGTCAGTTCAATTCAAGAGCTTTGTTTATTGGGGATCTAGTATATTATTTTTAAAATTAAAATTCCTACTTTGCTGAGCTCCTCAGAAGGAATTTCAAACAATCCTGTGCCACAGAGATGCCAGGTTGAAGCAAACGCTTTCTGGAGGGTAAGCGTTACGATTTTCACCTTCTCACTGCTGTCCTTAGCTGGGAGGGTTACCTGGAGCTTGGAGAATATCTGCTTCTGGAAAGAGCTGCACTGCATTTCCTCAAAAGAAGAAAAGAAACAACAGACTTCAAAACTCTGCATCCCTACTGACACTCCTCATTTTTTCTGTTTCACACATTTTCCTGTTCTGCTAAAAGCACGTAATCTAACCTATGAGTCATCTTGGTCAGTGCTGCTGCCTATACCCAAAGTATTAATAAGAGGAATTAGTCCTGTTTGTCAGTCTGTCTGTGAATGAGAGATGTGGGATTAAGTCGCTAGATGATATTTGTTTTCTGTAGCTTATGGAGAATGTTTATTCAGTTGCCATAAGGACATCAGGGTCATGCAGCCTGATAGGCAGCTCGAGCAGGCAACCGCCGTGTGCAGCCCCATTCGCGGGGGAGTCGAGTCCCTATCGGGGAAAGCAGCCCTGATTTGACATTCCGGCTGTCTGAGGGGCCTGCCTTAAAAATGCCCTTGGGGTCTGTTTCCCCAGGGGAAAGGGCTGCACAGCAACACGTGCTCAGAAAGGCCTCGCTCCTCTTAAAAGGTGGATGGAGAGAGCAGATAAGTGATGGGACTCCAGGGCTGCTGTCAGCCTGACAGCACCTTAACAAAGATAGAGAGGAATTTTGGGGGCCTTAATTTAATAGGATTTGCCAGGTCTTTTCATGGGACACCACCGTTTTCAATTAAGCGTTTTTCAGGACAGTCTTCTCTGTTCCAGTGGGTGTCTTGGAAAAGGGGGCCAGTGCCAGAAAGTCAGGCAAACAGGTCTGCTCAGGTTGCTCATCAGTTCTGTGGGGTACCAGGGTATGAGATGCGTAGATAACCTTTTTGGAAGAGTCTGACACAAGGAGATTCTGAAATGGGGTGCTGGTCACCAGGAAAGCCACCAGGTCCCTAGAGCAGATTTTCCCCAAAGTTTAAAGCAGTGGGAGACCAGTGATCTGAACCCATTTCCCTACACTTTAGGAGGGCATCTGAATGCCAGAAAATGGAATTTATTTCTCCCTGCTCTGAGATTTTTAAGAGTTTAGGATTTAGAGGGCTTTTTTTTTTTTTTTTTTTTTGCATGGAAACAGCTTAAAAAGTTTTTAGGTTGAATTCAGAAAATGTGGGAAAACTACTCAAATATCAACTGCTTTCTGCCTGCGAAAGCATTTTCTTCTCAGCTCTTGGATTAACACCTAGACTCAGGCATGCCTGTGACACAGAGAGGCTCTTTATTTGCCAATCTCAATTTTTTCTGGGATTGCAATATCAGACACAAAGCAACATTTTCTCTAGTAGATTGTGCCACTAATACAATAAGGGTCTAATATAGTAATGAATAAGGATCTATAATATGCTAATATTTCTGCATCACATTAATATTCTATTAGACTAATGTATTATTATGCTAATAAGTCTATTAAAAATGCAAAATATAATTATACGTTCTGTATGACTCCACCGTTGAAATCCGATTCCTGCCCTAGACACACTTGTGTGTGTATTTCTAGAAATTGTATTACCTGCTGTGCAAAGTTAGCTTGATCTACACCTGATGTCTTTCATCACGCACCCCAAGCAGCCGAGACAGGATTTCATACCCCCAAACCCATTAACAGGTGAAACAGATTAAGTGCTTCAGCAGGCCTGCACTTCAGCTGTGGGAGAGACAGGCTGACAGCCATGCTTTACACGTGCCTCGCTCTCTCTTGCTTCAGAGCCTGGAATTTACCTTTCCTTTCACGGAGCAGCTGACTGAGAGGGGACCCTCCTCCGGGTGGGCACGTTGTGCCAGCAGAGGGTGACACATCTAAATCCCAGCCAGCCAGTCCCCTAGGAAAGGGTGCTATATGAGACCCGTTGAAAGGCATCCCTTTCTCTGTGGTGTTTTCTTTTGCCAAGTTTAGGCAGCTCCCTATTCAGTGTGCTGTTTATACAGTTTATTCTTTAATGCCTGATTTCCCCTGACACCATCAAAGGAGCCTAAGCCACAGGCAGAGCAGGCTGTGACGTCCCCTGGACAGCTAGTTCCCAATACCAGGCACTGTGTGTCTCTTTTCGCCCTGGTCCCAGCCCTGGCTATGTTCCTGCTCCTCTGTAGCTGTTGAGAGAGAATTTTCAGAGTGCCTCCCACTCTCCATAAATATATCCACACTCCTGCTCACTCTTGAATAATGGCATTTGGAGGAGAGGTCTCCTGCAGTTCTTTCTACCACAGCTAAATGTTCACTTGATTGCTTTTAGATGGGCCAATTAAGAATGAAAAGGGAAAGTGAACAGCATGGTTTTGTTTTGTTTTAAAAATGTCATGTTTGCCAAGTTTATTAAGCAGGAGCTTAGAACGAATATTGAATTTTCAAAGACTGGCTCTGATAAAGTTTGGAAAAAGAAAGTGGAAGGACATGTCCTTCCCCTTGTCCCTGTCAGGATAACTCGCTGCCCTGTATCAATGTCTGCATCTCGTGGCACCAGCCATTTAATGGATGTTACAACAGACATCTTAATGAAAGAACAGGTTTTCTGTTACCTGTCTGAAGATCTATTCGCTTCCTTATTGCCACTGGAAAGAGGCAGAGAATTGAATGGAGAAGAATTCTGAGTAAGAGAAATCCTTTCTAATGGGGAGGAAAGAAGCTATTATGGGTAGAACTGGTGGTCTGGGGAGGCTGAGGCTCCCTGTCACTGGAGACCAGTTAAAAATGGGAGAAATGTATCTGTCGGTAATAACACACTTGAAGGTGGTTCTGCATTGTGCCAGTTGAGCAGGGAGCTTCTCCAGATTCCTGCCAAACCTTTGCTCTGGTTCTGGCCCTTCTTTCATGGGCAGCGGACCCAAGGCTTTGTGAAGACCCTCACAGCCCTCAGGGTTTGTTTGGTACCCAAAGAGCAAAGAAGTTGAGATGGCAGGGAATTGTCCTTAAGTGTGGAATAGGAGGAAAAGTTCATAAGTGTGTCATAAAACTGGGAAGTGTGCTAAATTTCACAAGATTTAAGGTTTCCATAAGCATCTCCACACTTCACACAGCCCACCTGTACAGCCTTGCCTTGTGCATGACTAACTTTGTTTTGTGGTGGCTGTTTTTCTGTCGTGGTAAGGATCCTGCTATCATTAACATTAACACTGACTGGATTTCTCTTTTAGGGCAAGGGAAAGAAATCCAGGTCTGTGGAAGTGAAAATTGAACCATTTCATTACTATTTTCTATGGGTATCAAGTATTTATATATACATATATATATATATGCATGAGTGATAATGAACATATGTGACTCCCTACTTGAATTTGTCCTAGCACACATGGTGAACGAGTTAGGGACTCAATCACACAACATTTGAAATAGTTTTATTTTTACTATATCATATCCCTCATCTTGAAAATTTCACTATTTTCAAGACAGTAGCAGAATGATTATATACCGAGAGAAGATACACAAAGCGTAGAATTCTCAACTCTGGCCTACAAAATAGGAAACTCATACTCAACTCTTTGCACTGTCCATGTTTTCAACTTGCTGGTGGTGTTCCAGAGGCCCCGCAGCAAACTCCATTTATGTTGTTGTCATTATTACCATTATTATTTTAATACATGACTTGTGCACCACCATTTGCTGTGGATTCTCCGAGATGATCGTCAAGTGGTTTCAATCTGCTTTACCAACTTGAAGTTCAGTGGAGCTACACTGATTTGCATGAGCTGAGGCTTTAGCCCAAAGTTCCTATTGAAAGTGACAGAAAGCTTTTTGCTGGTCTGTCTCTCCCTGGGAAAGATAACGCTTTTCACAGGAAAGCTGTTATTTGGTGTGTTCCCTTATGTAACAGCACTGCTGGCAAAACAGAGAGACCAAAAAACATGAGGACACTAATACTCATGGAAAGGCTCAGGGTGCTGAAGTGACCAGCCTCTCCACAGCACGATGCTGTGCTGTTGTCAAACAAGCCCACAGAAAGAGGATTTTATCAAAATCTGCTCTTCAGTTTCTCCTGATGTCTTAATCTGCATTTGTGTGGAACAAAGGTTTAAGTGTAAATTATTACTCCAGCCATTGGTTTTGCCTGAGTTAATCTGCTTAGCAAAAATCTTCCTGTCCCACCTCCCACCTATATTTCTGTGTCAATACATATCTAAAATATTTCTTTTTCTTCTCTAAACACAATCAGACCAGAAGTTATCCACGTTGATTGTCTTCCTGCTAAAGTGGCATGTTGGATATTTCATAGCTTGCTTTGACCTCTAATTGGTCCATCCACAAAGGGGGATAAAAGTACCCCTATGTGCTTCAGATATGACCTTAGATCTGCTGGATAAGTTCAGGTATTTCAGGGCTGGTATTTACTGAACCATCGCCATCTTTACGAAGTATGTGGGCTAAAGAGCAGGAAAAGCCTTGCAGAGGGAGGGTTGTGTTGCACACCTGTGTGTTAAAGACCAACCCAAATGTTCCCGTGCAAGCCCCTGGAATGAGAGCTTGCTGCAGGAATCCTGAGCTGCAGAAACCTGGTAGCTCACTATCTATCTGAGAGTGTGTTTTCTCCTCTTGGGCTTGCTTCGTACCAGGATTAATAAGCAAAGATTGGCCTGTAAAGCTTACACAGATTGCAATTCCCTCTCTATACAATGCTCCTCCTTTTGACAGAGAAGCTTCTTTTCCCCTCTAACTTTTTCCATTTTTCTCTCTCTTGATCTCACTTTTCTGCAGTCTGAATGCAGGCATGTGTAAAAAATCGGGGGGAGAGGATTTGGTCTCTAGGCAAAGAAAACACCAGAGGTTAATTAAAAACAAAAGGAAGCATAACAAGCAATTCCCTCTCTCTCCTACTGTCTCCCCACACGGATCCTGCAGGCCCAGGGTTTCATGCAGGAGTGGAGTTAGCCAGGACCAGGATGGAGGCAAGAGCCCTGGAGGAGAAAAAGGGTTTGCAATCTTTGAATGGAAGTAAAGGTGGGGGAAGACCACCCCATCAGTGTAATGCCAGTGGCAATTTCATCTAGGCCTGTTGTTTCTTAATGAGTTTTTATTCATCTTTAATTTGACGTGTCTTCTTTCCCAAAGGAAGGCTAAGAGAGCAAGGGAAAGGGGAAACACAACAACAGGGTAGGGAGTGAAATCTTTGACAATATTTCTTTTTTATATTTGTTTCTTTCTCTCTTAACTGATAGTTAAAATGTCTTTCTAATACATTTCTCTGTCCTTTTACTAATGTCTTTAGCAGAAAATTGGGTTTGGAAATATCAAATGAAATAAAGAAATTAAGAAAGCAGATTGCAAAGGTTTGATGCAGTGTCCAAAATTTAGGGGAAAAATAAATCCTTCCTTCCTTCCTTCCTTCCTTCCTTCCTTCCTTCCTTCCTTCCTTCCTTTTTTAAATTTCTCAGAGCTAGGAAGTTCAGCAAGAACAGAAACCTGTCTTAGTTTTCTGGGTTATATCTCTGGGATCACATCTAACTGGTTAGATGAAGCCATGATGGTATTTAAAGGGAAAAGTCATGGAGTTCTTACACTAGGGAACAGGAATGTCAGGGGCAGGATGAGCTTGGAGGATATCCAGTCTTGCTGGCATGGCTTAAATGGGATCTGGTCCTTTTGATAAAGAGTGGGGCAATTTTCCCCCAAAGTGTTCATCACAGGTTGAAGTCCAAGACAAAGCGAGGAGCAGGCTTGTCCATTTTGGTTGCTGGGGTTTCACATCTCACTTCCTCTCCCTCTTCCACTCTCTTTCACCCATACACACACAGAGGTAAACTTTGAATGTAATATTTTGCACATCTCCTACCACTGCATTACATCCCACTGGCCATATCTTGACAGGCTGCATCAGTCAATAATGATGTAATATTAAAGGGTAATGACACAGCCATGCAGAGTAATGAGAGAAAGCAATTTCTCTCACTATTTATCCATTTACCAATCGATTGAATTCATCATGTCAAAAACACAGGGATAAGTCCATGAGAGGCTGACATATGTTCCTATTGTGTAGTAGTTCTGCTCAGCTGGCTGACAAAAAAAAAGTCTAAGTAAACCTATTAAGTTAAATTCTGCTCAGGGTGCAAAGATAAAGGAAAAAAAGAAAACAAGTCTGGACATGAACTTGGACTCGGAGAGTGAAAGAAAATATTACTAAGAAATAAGGAGTTGAAAGAAGGTAAAAGAATGCAGTTTGGGTCCATGCAGCGAGCATCAGCTGAGGCGTGTGTGTTGTTTCAGCAGAGTAATTAATTAATACAGGTGTGTCTATTACTACAGGCTCTCAAGACTGCAACTCCACCTTGCAATCCTTCCTCTGAGAGTCTCTACAGGCTCAGAAAACATCTGTGGTTCTCACAAGCTGCCCCCAGAGAAGATTAGGATGGACAAACTTCATTTACAATCAGGCAGAAAGTGAAACCCAGATAAATCCTTAGATTAAGCAGAACAAGGACAGGACCTGAATTCCCTCCTGGTGGTGAAACAGGGGAAGGGCTTGGATCTGCCACAAGCAAAGCTTGATGACCAGATGTGTCCAGGAAAATTACATTTGGAAAAAGCAAGAGGCAGATTTTATGCATAAGTTAGTGAGGAATTCCTGGGACTTCCAGGAAACAGAGGGTCTTCCAGCAGTGCTATTTTCGGTTCTTCCACCAGGCAATGTGAGGCTGATGAGACAGGACCCTTCTGCACCTTCGTTGCTTCCGCTTCCCATTTGGAGGTATTGATATTCCCCTTTCTGAAAAGCAAACTGGATGTACCTTTCTAACACAGCTGCTCATATTTTCAAGGATATTTATGAAACAGACCCTGCAAAAGTTGTACGGCTCTTGGAGCAGCCCATTGGAAAGAAAGGTGTCAAACTCTGCATCTGGCTGATTGTGTCACACGATGAAGTGTTTGGCTTTACTAAACCACAGGCATCCTGCACAAGCTGTGGGTGAAAAGGCAAATGCACACCATATACCAAGAGCGGTCAAAAGTGAGGTGCTGCCTTAAAATACTGTGCTCAAGTAACTGAGCAAGGTGGTGGGAGAAGAACAGGCTGGAGAAAGGAGTTAAAATCACTGAGACTCCATCAAAGATGGGTATTCACAGGTCCTGGGCCAGGGAGGTGTGGAACACAGGGCATAGAGAAAGGAGAGGGATAAGGATGTTGCAAAGTATTTTTTCTTTTTATTTTCTTTCTCAGAGCTGTTTATAGATGTAATCCTACAACTGCAGAGTGTAAATCCTACACAAGCCTGAGTGATTATTGCAGCTGGAGGCTCTGGGTGGTTTTGTAACCCCTCTGCTCTGCTTCAGCTGCTGAAAACCAGGAGGGAACGGGAGCGAAGGGAGGAAAATGAGAGGAAGGAGGAGAGCTGGGCTCTAGCAAAAATCTTGATCCAGAAGCCCAGCTATTTTCCCAGCACTTAATGCCTCATGAGTGCTGTCCAAAAAGGGGAAGGAGGCACTGGCTTATGGGCTGCATCAAAAACGATGTGGTCAGTAGGTAGGGAGAGGTGATTCTCCCCCTCTCCTCTTGTGGGACACCACCTGAAGTGCTGAATCCAGCTCTGGGACCCTCAACATAGGAAAGACCTGTTAAAACAGGTCCAGAGAAGGACCACAAAGATGATCAGAGTGCTGAGGCACCTCTGCTATGGAGAGAGGTTGAGACAGTTGAGGTTGTTCAATGAGGAGAAGAGAAGGATCCAAGGTGACCTTCTAGCATCTTCTGGTAATTGAAGGGTCTAAAAAAAACAGGAGAGAGACTTTTTACAAGAGCATGTACTGACAGGACAAGAAGTGATGTCTTTAAACTAAAAGACAACAGGTTTAGATTAGACATTCAGAAGAAATTCTTGACTGTGAGGGTGGTGAGGCACTGGCACAGGTTGCCCAGAGAAGCTGTGGATGCCCCATTCCTGGAGGTGTTCAAGGCCAGGCTGGACAGGGCTTTGTGCAACCTGGCCTAGTGGAAGGTGTCCCTGCCCTGGCAGGGGGTGTGACGAGATGATCTTCAAGGTCGCTTCCAACCCAAACCATTCTGTGTTTCTGTGCTTCCTCCAAAACTCCTTTTCTCTCATGATGTCCCCTGTACTGGGTGTGTAGGAAAATGAAGTGTGATGTGCTCCAGCACCAAATGCTGGTATAATGGCCCACGTTGCTGTCAGCAGGAGCTGGCTGCAGCGTTTATCTCCAGCTGTCCCAGCTCACAAGCATGCCCACCTGGCACACAGCAGCACATTCGCCTGCAGCACGGCAGAGACAGCCCAGGCTGAGACCAGCTTGTGCCTTGCCATGCAGGGAGATGGACCAGCCTGTCAGACACAGGAAACCACAGTCAGGAAGCAAACGGTTCTTTCTAGCCTGATGGTTTCAAGCCTCAATCATATGTATGTTTAAAAACATTTTGTTTCTATTCTTCATTCTTTTTTTTTTTCTTTATTGAGATCCGTTAATTATGGAAGAACGTGGCAATCTTTGGGACTTGCTCGCGGAGTGTCCCCAATGGCTCAACCACGCAAGGGCACCTCTGCTGCTCTCTCTGTCTGCTCTGGCGGAGCTTCCAGAGGAAGGCAGGGGATATGTGAGCGGAGGGAGGGCATTTTTTAGTCAGTGGAGTGTGATGATTTCTTCAAGTGATGCAAATGAAGAACGCAGGAGCAGTGTTCTGCCAGCACTGCCGCATGCAGAGCGTGGCTGTGCCCATGGAGCTGTGCCAGCTCGGAGAGGAGGGGACATGAGAACATCCCTGCAGTCTCCTTAGCTAAATGGGCTGCTCATGCCTTGGGACGTTTCTGTGCAGCACCTACCCAAGTGGGGCTCCTAACGGCGCGCATAATGGAAATAACTTACAATAATAAAGTAAATAGACAGTAAAGCTGTCTTCCGTAATGTTATTCTCCAGGTGAAATGAGATGCCAGAAATGAACAAACAGCCTCCAAATGATATTAAAATGTCTTTCACTTTTAATAATTTAAGGGACATGCTAGTGAGAAATATAAGGAAATTCAAAAATATATTATTTTTCAGGCTGATGGTCTCCTCCTCAGACTCTCTCCTGTCTTATCCACTGAGGACTCATTGACATATCCTAGGCTGAAGCAGAGCATTATAATAAGTTATTGGGACAAAAAGTTTTCCTCCTTAATTTTATTTACTAAGTTTGCCTTTAGGAAAGCTGGTTTACCTTTGGGGGTTTTGCTTCTAAAAAATAAATTTCCTTCCTCCCTCTCTCCCTCCTTCCATTGCTCATCCCTCTCTCCAATCCCTTTCTTTGCTCTTCTCCCCCCCCTTCCCTCTCACTCCTTCCATCCTTCCACCTCTCTTTCTCCCTCTGCCTCTTTCTCTCATTCTTTTTCCTGGTTCAAAAAGCCCTAGACTGTCTCCTTGAGTGTTAAGGACAAACTGGCAATAATTTATGTTATAGCGTGATATGAAAAAAATTACATTACACTATAAATTATAATATGAAGGGTGAAATGCCAGGAAGGATGCCAAATGCTGGTGGAAGTCCCATTAGACAACAGAGTTCTATTGCCTACCACTCCCCACAGAAATCTTAGAAGGTTTGCATGAAACTGTTTGCTGTGAAGGGAGAGAGGCGGGAGGGAGGAGGAAGAAGAAATACAGTATAAAACATAAAACATATAATCAGTCAGCTGGAAGTAGGAATTTTTTACTAATGCCCAAAAAGAAAGGTGAATTTTTTAAAGACCTATAGAAATTTCAAATCTGGCCACCTGGGATTTCGTGGTGCTGCCTCAAGCTGGAGCAGAGGCTGTGGGAAGGAGCTGTGTTGTGTGTAGTGCTGTTGTCCGAGGGGCTCCAGGAGTTTATGGTCCCAGACAACCCTGTGGAAGTCGCAGAGGTTCCTTAGGTTTTCAGGTATCCCTGCTCATCGCTGCAGGCCCAGAAGCCGTTTGAGGATGTGCCAGGGGCTGTCCGAAACCGCATCATGGTTCTTCTCTGAGAACAGAATTAATCAGGGGTGAAATCAAGAAGGGGTCTTGGAGAAAAATGGCAGAAAGGAGAGATGAGGGTCAGGAGCCCATCTCTGACCTTGTGGTGGACTATTGTTCCTGGAGTCAGGTGGCTGGAGGGGAGCAGGGGACAGGTGATTTCGTACTTGTGGGTACATACTCGTCTTAATCACCACTACCCAGCGCCTGAGAAGATCCCAGGGACCTGTGGAGTCATCCTCATCTCCCCATGTACTGCCTGTCCCCTGATAATTATTTAGTTCCTAAAAATCTTCACATGCTGTCCATTCCCCTGAATCTCAGCCTGTGTCCATCTCTTCCTCAGATATGATGGCACCAAAACCAGAGGTGGGAACAAATGAACTGCTTTGTGCAACAGGCTGCAGGTTGTAAAAACAGAGGGGACAATTTACCCTGGGGTAGAACGGCTGGTGAAGCTGTTGTTTTGTTCCTATCTCGTGTCTGGTTAGAATAACTGTTTGGATCGAAATTATCAGTCAGATTTTATAACACTGCAGTGTTAGTGAAGAAACTCGAGTCCTCTCTGGATATCAGGTGAAGAAAGAGGATAAGTTTGTTGTAAGAAAGGGGATATTTTTATGATGGACCGAGAATGAGAAAATGTCTATTTTTCTTTAAGGATAAAAGAAATACAAGACAAAAAAGGGAGGGGAAAAAAAAAAGAACCCAAAACCACGGATTATTATTTTACTTTCAAAAAAAAAAAAAAAAAGAAAACGAAAACCATACCAAACACCCCAATCAATGGAGAGAAAAGCAGCTTTGAGTGCCTTATTGAACTGACCTACAGAAAAAGCTTCAGAGTTTCAAGCCCAAACAAGTCCCTGATAAGATGTGAAATGCAATGGAAAAATCATTTAGGGGAAACAACAGAGAAGCTGATTTTGCTCTAGTTTTACAGGTCGGTTCAATAAAGGTTCCTGAACTCCCTTTTCTGTGTAATTCTAAGGAAGGGTCATTTAATTAATATATTTATCTGAAGGAAGAAAAAAAGAAGAGTAAGGGAGGAAGGAAAACAAACTTAAAACAAAGACTGTATTTCACATTGAGAATTGCAGGTTTTGGTTGAGTCTGTCTAGCACATGAGCTCTCTGGGTACCCACAACCCTTTCTTCCACACGGTTGCTCTCTTAGCTTCAGCCTTTAATTTGGTGTATAAATTATCACAAAAATGATGGAATCCAGAGAGGAAAAACACATCCAAGCACATTTCTTACTCATGTTTTCCTTCTTTAGCTCTTTGTGATTCATTTACTGCACTTTCAACCAGCCCTCCTGGTTTTATGAGAAGTTGAAAGACAGCTCAAGCATTTTATTATCTCCCTGCCAGCCTCCAGAAGAGTATCTGGCAGTGTTCAGGATACCCCCTGCAGTGGGACTTGTGAATGTAAAACTGTGGGGCTCAGTCCTCGGCTCTGCAACATCACTCATTCCCTGCTCCTGCCTTCGCTGTGCATCCTCCCGGGCATGGCACAGCTGTGCAAGCCTCAGCACACCACAGACTCCCGAGCTGGGAGCATCTCCACGGCCTCTGCTGGACACACCTCGGGCTGAAGCTGTCTCGACAGCCCTTGACAGCTCTATTTCTCACACAGGCAGGGCTGCTGAGGGGGCAATGCAGCAAAAGGGTTCATCCATCCCTAGGTTTGAGAAGGCGAGCCCATGCCCATCTCTCAGTGCTCAGCCTAAGGCACTGAAGGGGTGAGTCGGGTGACAAAGACCTGGTGTCTGGAGAAGATCCTCTTTAACGTGGGCATTAAAGCCTTTTCACAATTCTGTAGGTCCAGCTCTGCTTCCAAGAGGCAAAACCTTTACACAGCCTCAAGCAAGCCGAGCGGGCACCCTGTGAGCTGTGCCCTGCGAGCTGCCCAGACCGCTGGTCAGGAAGGGCAGCGATACCATAACAGAAAGGTTTTGTGTGCAAGAACAGGGCAAAAACCCTTCCACTGGTGTGCGGGCCCTCTGGTGGTGCTCCCCATCTGAGAGCCGCGCTGGGGAGGGCAGCAGCGCGTCTGCAGCTGGGACTGGCATGTTTGCGTGCATGTCATGCACGGAGTCATTGTTGCCATCTGTGCTCCTGCAGCTTCTCCACGTTACTTTCCTGTGGCTGAAAGACGGAGAGAATTTCCCCCCGCCCCCTTCCTAACAGCACTTTTATTGAAAGGGGTGTTCTGCGCAGAGGGAGAAGAAGGGTTAACAGAAAAACTTTTCAAGGTGAGACGGAGAGCTAAGCCTTCATGCTCTCGAGAAATTGAACTGTGGAGAAGTGTGGGAAAAGG
>VZTA01019760.1:72874-85766 GCA_013398855.1 Mohoua ochrocephala
AACTGTAAGATTTTTTTTTCATGTTCTTCCAAATATCACTTCTGCTTGTCACAATATTTATAAAAACCCTCTTGCTATCTCAAGCTGCACAGCCTTTGGCTCAGGTTCCTGCTTATGCAAAACAGGGTCATAAACATGTCACTGTGTATTTGATAAATCCATCTTCCTCTTGTCATTGTCACCAAGAAGCTGAGATGACGGGAGATTACTCCGTCAAATCGCCGTAGAAACGCCTGCAGAGTTTATGAATTTTCATAGGATGTAAGTCCTCTTTAATGGGAAGTGGGGCCCAGTGGAAGCTTGCTATTTTTAAGGAAAAGTACGTGCATCTGTGTGTCTTCATCGGTGTGTGGGAATACACTGCATGGCCAAAACTTTACCCACCACACATTAGGAGCTGTGCCAATGCATCCCACTTGAGAACATCACCGTGAGCTTGTGCCCGTTTCCTTGTATCTGCTTCTCTTGCTGTGACCCCAATTCACATTCATATTAAGGCTTCCCTAAGCCCTACTGGATGTGTAAAAGAGATGTTAAATAAGTGTAAATGCCATTAGAGGGTATTTACTGATCTAACATATTTCCTGTGAGCGTTTTCATTACCACATCTTGACATGCTTGTCTCTGCCCTCGCCTCCTCCTTTTTCTGCAATCTAGTGAAGAAATCAACCTATTTTCAGTGAGAATTGCCTCTGTGTCAGAGTTCAAAGGCCGTCTGGGTTTCTCTTTCTGTAGCAAAACTTAAAAGCAAATGCATTTCACAGTTTTCCAGGCAGGAAAAATGTTCTTTTGTCACTCCTTACAAGAATAAAAAAAAATGGCTGACAGTATTATGGTCAAATTTTAGCAAAACAGGTGAAAACAGATAAATATGGATGTTAACCTTCAGGTATGAAACTCAGTTGAGCCAGGTGCTGAGCTCTGCTGAGGACATCCTAAAACCTGGTGACACCTCCAGCAGTTCAGTGGGATTTTTTGCGACTTTCCACTGGCATTCAAGCTGCTGCAATTAAACAGCTAATGCCCAACCTGGGAAGCTTGCAGCTAGATCTTCTATGTAATCTCTTCTTTGTGAGTTAAATTTTTATTTATGTCCTATGGTAATGTTTCCTGTGATCCTGGGGCATTCTCTTTGCCCCAGTTGTTCTGTCTTCATTTTCCAGCACACCCAAGTAGTTCAGCCTCCTGCTAGGATGTTGTGGCTTAAGCCCAGCCAGCAATTCATACCCATACAGCTGCTCACTCACTCCCTGCCAGTGGGATGGAGGAGAGAATCAGAAGAGTAAAAGTGAGAAAACTCAAGGGTTGGGATAGTTTAAGAAGTAAAGCAAACTCTGCATACAGAAATAAAGCAGAGCAAGGAATTCATCCAGCACTCCCATGGCAGACAGATGTTCCATCATCTCCCCAAAAGCAGGGCTCCCTCATGCAGAACGTTGGCTTGGGGAGACAAACACCATCATTCCAAATGTGCCACCCTTCCTTCTTCTTCCTCCAGCTTTGTAAGAATTATCCCTGCGGTCATTTGGGATCAGTGGTCCTGGCTGTGTCCCCTCCCAGCTTCTTGTGCATCCTCAGCCCCCTTGCTGGTGGGGCGGGGTGAGAAGCAGAAAGGGCCTCGATGCTCTGCAGTGCTCACACAGCAATGACTAAAACATCCCTCCAGCACAGATACAAAACATAGTCACTATGAGGAGAAGTAACAAGCACATGGGGCAGGAGTACAAAAGGCTTTCAAGCCAGTACCATGGGCATTAGCTCCCATGGCTTAATAAAAAACTGTCGTACCACGGTTGTTGCAGTGCAAACCAAAGCAGGATCCTTCCCAAATAGCTGCGCACATGTGAAACTGCAAAAAGAGGAGGATCTCGCTGTTTCTCAGCATCCCAAGGCTTAAAGGGAGGCAATAATACACTTCTGATCCTCATGGAAGCAGCTACTGCAGTATGCCACCTCAATGTGTTGGTGCATTTACCCAAATGGAGGGTGAAGTAGCAGCTCTGGCTCAGACTTAACCAAAGTGACCATTATTTACAGTGTCTGCCCTTAGTGCAGCTCTCTCTGTGGGTAATCCAGTGCAGTGTCCAGGAGAGCTGGTCTTCAATGAGATTTTCATCCAAGGGATCACACAAGGGCCACCCATGCGCTCTTTGTCAGGACCTTCAGTGAGCAGTTTCCCCGTGCAGTGAGAGCAGGGGATGATGTTACCCGTGTTGGGTCTCGGATTACACCGCCTGGGCTTCTGTGACCGGCACATCTCGCTCGCCATCACAGATTTCCTGCAAAACCCAGGAATCTTCATCCCTAGAAGTAATCTCCAGCAGACACGTTGGATGAAATCTCTTCCCGGGTATCTTAGGACAGTGCTGCGCATTTCAGCAGTCATCAAAGTGTTTTAGAGATCATGCACGCTGAACTGCATTACCAAGTCATTAGCAAGCAGAGTAAAACTTAGAGGAAAAGAATGAAAATCTGGCAAAACATTACCAGATACCACAATTCCATATATTTTCTAGAAACATCTGACCACTTTATATTTTTTCATTTGGTGAGAAGGCATACAGCATAAGGAAGTCTAATAAAAGCAGGAATATAGCCTTGGTCTGGTTATTTAAAAATTAATTTTCTGCTTTACAATGGAGGGATTCTGTCTCATTGTTTTGCAAGCAAACACCAGCTTATTCTTCTGAAACTTAGCATTCTTACTTTTGGAGGATGAAAGAAATTTTCAGAGAATTTACAAGAGAAACCTGTTCATTAGATTATAAGTTAAAATTAATTAAAAATTGGATTCTCTAAGAAATGTATCATCTGTGCTCACACTCTCTTCATCCAAATGATGTCAATAAGAGAATAGCTCAGACTTCAAACTTTCTGTATAGTTGCAGTTAATTGAATTCTTATGCTTGGGGTATTCTTGAAGAAATTAGGAAGTAATTAGGCTATGCTATTAACCATTGTATATAATTGATCTGATGATATAGCCAACAAACAGGCCAAGGTCAACAGCTTATTCAGCTCTTAAGCTTGATGTGTTCTCAGAGATGATGCTCCATTCCTTCCTCTGTCCTGGATTTGCTTGCTGGGGTTCTACTGGCTGTACTGGGAGGTATGACTTTTTGGGGGGATTAAATCTACCTTCTGCTATGCAAAACATGCAAGGTTGGGCCCTGTACTTGGAATACTTCATAGGGCTTTGCACCTCACTAGGCAGCACTGCTTCATCTCCTCAGCTCTGCCCACAGCAGGGTATCCCACAGCAGGGTACGGATGCCCGTCTGGGCAGCTCTGAGCCAGGTTCCTGCTTGTAGGGCTAAACCAAGCAGCTGACTCCCAACGCATAAACAAACTGTGTGAGCGGAAGGAGATGTCCCGGGCCTTCACCCTCCTCTAACCCATGCTACTCGGCCATTAAAAGGGCATCCAAAAAGTAAATGCTAAATTCAGCAGTACGGTTTGGCTCCTTGCATGGCTGTAGCTCTGAGCAGCAGTTACAAATCCAGTTTAACAGGCCAGTGCTCTGACTCTTTGCATTGATTCAGCACACCGGTGGATTTGTTCTTAAAGAATGAAGTCAAAACTCCCTTTGGCTTTGCCAAGGTCTGGCTTTCACCCTGCAGAGCTACAAATCAATAGAAGCAATGGAAGGCAGAACTCACTGTAAATGCCTCTGAAGGGGGAGGTATGGAAAATGCAATTACCCAGAGAAGGAAATAACAAGACAAGCCTTTTTTTATTTGTGGGGTTTTTTTTCTTTTTCCTCTCCTTTCCTCTCTTGGTGAAGAGTATTATTGCAGGAATAGTCAAAAAAATGCATTTTGAACATTTTATAATTCTTCTAAGCTGAACACAGGAAATTTACTTACAGACAGAAACACAAAGATGCAGATGTGTGACAACACAGTATTTTTCACTCTGTTCAGAAATAGTATTAGAAAAACTCGTGTATCTGTAAAAACCGTCACAAAGTGGAATTAGAAGAACACAACTCAGTTACTCCATGGTGCCACTGGTAACCGAGCATCAGCGTTGGCAGTGTTAGTAGTGGGTGTAGCACAACACTTGTCTTCAGGGGCCTTAAAAATTAATTTCTACCAGGATTGTGATGGCACCCCTGTAAGAATATTAAGGTAAAGTTCCACGCAAGAACATACATGTTCTTATACATATGTTCTGGTGCATATGTTCTCAACCTTTAAAACAAGTTCAGTAGGGATCTTGGCTCCCTGGGCGCTGTTCTGCTTTGCCTTTTTACACACGTTGCAGCGAGCTGCTTTGGTATTATTGTTCCTCATCCAGGGGTAGCCCTTCTTTGGTCCCTCTGGAAAAGGAAGGAGCACAGGAGACGGTTTTCTGTACATGCATAACTCCATTCCTGTGTTTAAAATGCAGCTACCTCTGGGGTTAAACACGACAGCATTTTAACAACTTTCAGTTGTGAAGGATAGCTTCTGCAAGTCAAACTGATTGAGGGCTATCTGACAAGGGGAAGGGGGAAGCAAACACCATGAATTATAGATGGCAATCTGTCTATTTTACCATTATATACCCACAGTAGGAGCAGATTCATTCCTCTTGCACCTCCCATTGTGCAGTCATCCCCATTGTACATTCATTCCCATTGTTTCTCCTTCCATGTATTGTACATTCAGACCCTGTCTCAACTGTACATTCAAGCTCCGTGGCAGGAGATCCATCCATGGGCTCAGCTGTTTCACAAACAGATCTAATAGCTGTAGTGTGCTCAGATGAGCATGATGGGTAATAGCAGAGCAGATTGAACTATATTGTCCCAGGAGTTCATATATTTTTATACACTCGTAGGGTACACATCATCTTGCTATGACAATGAGGCTAAGTCAAGCATCTCGGGACGCAATAAAGCAGATTACAATACCGTTCTTTCACTCATTTTCACTACACTTCCCCTCCCACTTTCTTTTAACAATGCCAGGCTACTTTACACGCAATTCCCAAATCGTGGCTTGCTCTATGCTCTCCTCCTCCCCCCTCCAAAAATATTTGGCTCTTATTCCTCCTGAAACAGTCTTCCGTGGAGATGAAACTAAGAATTTCTTAAATATCAAAGAAAGTTAAGGACATGAATTTCAGCAGAAAAACTGCTAGCGATTCAGGCTTAAAAATGGCAAGGTCAATAATTTTTTCCCTCCCCAAGCCATGTCACATTATTAAGTGAAATAAAGCTGACAAAGGAAGTGATATTCAAATAGCCGGTGTTCTCATTTACTGCGTTATTATTACCATACACCTTTCTCATGCAGACATGCTAGGCAATTAAGAGCCCAATTAGCCCCTCAGACACAGGCAGAGGGCTCCCCAGCATCTCAGTGTGAGCTATGGATGTTCTTTCAGAGGGTGAAGGTGTGACCCCGGAGGGGTTTGAGTCACAAACTTAGATAAAAGCTGGAGAACATTTGTGTCCTCCTCCCAGTCCGTGCCCATGTACCCAAGTGACAGCTGCATTCATCTCTTGTCATCCGATGCTCTGTTCAGCTTGTCCACTTCCAGTTTGGGCAGGGTAACACTCAGCGCTCACATGCATGAAGCAGATAAATTGGCCCATGATTTTCCTTCCTGGCTCCCACTGTAGAATTCCTCATCCCAAACACTCAAAACCAGGAATCAAGCTTTAGAGAAGCACAAAAATTGCGTAAATTCTTGAGATGCTTTTTAACAGACACATGAGGCATTCTTTGCATCATGTCTGGCCTTACATGTTCATTTTTTTTTTCATTCCCCCAAGAGCTGAGAGGTGGGGTGAGAGGCAGATCCAGTGATTAGGGTGCTTCAAAACTTAATGCAAAAATAAGTATATAATGCTCTCTTTATGACAGGATTCCAGGTGCCAGTGTAAAAAAAAATGGCTAAATGAGGTAACATTTATGATAAGGTAAAATTTACTCATGCCAACAACACACTGTAAAATGGCAAAGCCCAAGAAATCTGAAATCCTTTGTTCCCACAGCCACTCCAGGACTACAGACCCAGAAGAGCAGGATAAACAAACTTTTGTCTATAACCACGTAGATATGGCTGATCCTGTCTTGTCACAAGAAAAATGAGCTCTTTCTGGGTGCCTTCGAGCCCAACAGTTGTGACAGTCTGTGAACTCAATTCCACTTTGTATTCAGATAGTTCTTCCCACCTTGAAATATCCCACTGAGTGCAGCAAACCATATATAAGGAAACACATCTTCCCAACACTGACATCCGTCCGTCCCGAGGTAGCCACAAGCATCTATCTTAATGACCCGCAACACCACCAGACAACAAATATCAGAGAGAGAGTCTGAGATGATGGGCTGGTGTAAAATGAGCCAGAGCAGGCTCTGTATAGATTTACACCACTGGAAAGTCGGAGCCAGGGACAGAAAATCATTACTACATGCTTTGGAAAGTAAATGTGTACCTTGGAAGGCCAAATACTGGATTGGAACTGGAGATTAATTGTGGCATAGATGGGGCATTAGGAAATGTATCGTGAGGTACAATCGTCCTTAATGATATTGACCCCTCTCACAAGGGTGCTGGGAAGCTTCGCGAGACTGTACCAGCGGGAGGTTCGGAGATGCTCCACAAGCAGGAGCCCTGGGAGTACGACCCAGAAAGGACACTGCCTTCATCTTCAGGGCCATAGTAACAAAGGGAGAAAAAGATAAATCTTGGAAGGATGGAGAAATAGGCTAGTTTGACAAGATGGCTGTGATTCCCACTTTCTTTTCTACCTTCTCTTTATTCCACCACTCATTTTCTGCTTCTGAACCCAATGGGACAAACGCAAAAGTATCAAGTCCCCTGTTGCCTCTCTCTTTCCCTCCCTTTATTAAAAGGAGGGCTTTGTCATGGTAAAACTTATACAAAATCTACAGCTAGAAATTAAACCATATCCAGATTCAGGAGAACTCGGGGTCAAAGCTGAGCCAGAACTTAGCAAATTTACTTCTGAGAAGTTTTGCCAAAACCTTATAAATGTGTCTCCGAAGTGACAGAAACTTCCCAAAATCGGGTTTTGTGAGACTTTTATGGGATGCAGGGCAAATGGATAAAATTAAGCAGGCCAGTGGCTCCTTTCCCTATCTCTGATTCAGGCCGCATTTGTAACACCCAGTGTGGACTTGGAGTCCTGCTTTATCCCGACCACCAGTCAATAAAGTCAAACATGTTGATAAAGTCAATAGAGCCAATAAAGAAGTCAAATACAAAGATTTAAGACAGATAAATGCAAAGAGTTTTCAATATAATTTCCCTCTCCTTCCCCTCCTTTTATTGAGCCCTCCCCACATGCTATTATGGTTTATTTCATTAGCAGTAGGAGATCCATTGGAGTTCTGGGGAAAAAAACCAAACCAAAACAACAACAACAAAAATCTTGATTTATTTAGTGGCAAATTCAGTATGTCTTTAAGACCTGCATTCCCTAATCCCTTGTGCCTCACACAACTAAGACAGGCCCAGATCCCAGCCCCTGCTCAGAGCTGCCTTCATAATACTCTGCCCACCAGTTTTATGACCCCATTTCTGCACCTCACCAGCCTTCCTGCAACCAGCCTGAGTCTGTCTTCCTGACACTGAGGTATTTAGGCTCCTTGTATATATTGGACATGGATTTCCATTTGTTCTGATGTGCCTGAGATGAATGTGCTGGCTGCACTGCTTCGATATTCTCCTCTGATTGTTAATGTTTCAGTTCCAGCACAGAAGTACTGGTTATGCTATTTCATATATTTTTTTCTTTTTTTTAAGGCCATCTGAATTCATTTCCTAGATCAGATGTGACAGGCAGGGATTGCATCATGGTTTTACAACCCCTCATTCGCTCGCTCGCTGTGCTGCTGGATGTTTAGCTGGGCTGGAGCGGAGGCAGCGCCGAATACACCCAAGCCTCGCTAAGCAAAGAACCCAGCTTCTTCCAAATCCATTTCCAGGCATCCAGTAAGAAGCTACGTAGTGCATGTTGACCGGGTTTTGAGACGGAGGGAAGATACAGTAAAGAAATAGGAAAGCGAACTGCGAGATACAGGAGAGTCACAGCGGGCTGTTAGCAGGGAAGATACTGTTATCTTTAAACTTTCATGTCTTGCTGTCCTGTTATCATTACCACATGATGCAATCTTAAAACATATATCTACTCCAGCAAATTAAACCAGCCAAGGCCCATTTTCTGGCCTACAGGACAAGAGACATAGCACAGCTTTTATCCAGTTGTCTAAAATTTCTTACACCCAGAATGGAGCGAGTAAGACAAAATTACCTCCTGGAGAGGACGCCTGGCTCATAGCAATCTGTACGGCCCCAGCATAGTGCCTGGGTCTGTGCCTTCTTTTGGTTTAGCTGACAGATAGAGACAAAGTCCAGGACGAATCCTTTGTGCCCACTGCAAAATTTGGGGAAGGAGAAAACCACATTCAACTACCTTTCACACCGGCAAACCCCATTCCGACTCCTACCCTGGTATTTAGCTGTAAACTCAAGAAAACCCCAAACTTCATATAAGAACAGTTCCAAGAGGATGAAATTGTCATGGAAGGAAAGGATTCGTGTTGTGCTTCAATTTTGATTATTAAAAGAAGAGAGGAGCCTAATTCATATCCAGATAGAGATTTGAAATCCCTACTTATGGGTACCCTGGGCTTTATGTTTCTTCCTGTTACAAAGAACTGAGAGCAGAATGGGATTGCAGCCCAGAAATATGCATATCTAGTGAAGATCAGAGATGTTTGATCCTGAAAAACGTCTCTTTTATCAAAATCACCCTGTAAAAAAAAAAGCCAGTGTATGTGAACATCACACTGTGTCTTGCTCCTGTGCAGGAGAGTGTTAGAAAAAGGGCAGATGCCTGCAAATCTGTCAATGGGCAGAAAAGAATGAATGGTAGTGAGGGGCTGAGGTAAGAGTAAATTCAGAACAAGGGAAAATATTATTCTGCTAAAAGCAGTTCAGGCAGCAGACTAATGTGCGAGGGAATGGAAGAACCTCTTGGCTGGACAAGACAGTAGATTTTCGGCCGAGGCTGGTCATCATGTCAACACAAATCCTGCCACTGCGGGGAAGTGAGGTGCTCAGGTGAGTGGCACCTGACCCTGCAAGCCCTGAACTCTGCCCGAGCCACTCCCAGGTGCTGGATCTTTGCATCCTTGTGAAGCTGTCCATTTCCAAAAAAAAAGTGGGGAATTTACTACAAGGAGAAAAAAATGGAGCCCGAGTGCCGTTCATAGGATGTATGGCAGCGTTCTGTAATACATCAGTCCTACTTATAACATAATAGCTGTATAACTCATACAAGGCTCCGGCTGATGTGAGGCATGGAGGTCTACATTCCACAGGGGAGGAATAAGCAACACAGTTACACACCCTGTGTCTGGGTAAGATTACAACACAAGCAGCAAGCTTTCCAGGCCTTAAATGCTGGAGGGAAGGACAAGGCATAGGAACAGTTTGACCCCTGATTTTTATGAAAGTTAGAGCATTTTCACTGCAGAACTGCAGCAATTCTCTGCAAATCTCTCTGTGCATGTGTGTGTGGTCAGCAGTAATTTTTAGTTGCCTTAGCAGTGAAAGTAAGGAATGAATCAGTGACGGGAATTAAATTTGCCTTCTTATTCTCTCAAGAGGTGATGCCATCAGTGTCAGCGAATGGAGTGGCGAAACGAGACGCATTCTCAGATGAGGAAAATTGCCACAGCTCAGATGAAGTAAGGGGAGTTGTGCTCCTTTGTACTAGCTGAGTATATGTTACAGAACAAAAATACGAGGAAAACTTTACTGTTACAGATCAGGTTTCTGTAAGGAATTAGAGAGCTCCGGACTTGCAGGATGACAGCTGTTTTGCAGCCCTCAGTTCACACGGTTAGGCATAGCAGGGTGACCAACTTCAGATCAGCCACAAAATATGTACAGTGTGAATCCAGTCCTTGATTTTTAATTTTTTTCTGTTAGACCTGAATTCAAAGCTTTGGTCTTCCGCTATGGCAGGTGATGAACATCACAAGAAGCTACACGTAAACCTTTAAAACGCTTCAGCCTTTCAGCAAAAGCAACCTTTTCCTTAGAGGCTCAGCATCAGACCTCAATAATTCACGCATTTTAAACCCAGTTGAAACTGGTGTGACAATCTAAGCTAGACTGCTACACNGCCTTCAGAATTCTCTGAATTATTTCTCATTTCAAGTCCAAGAGCTATTGTCAAAGTAAAATATGTATTTTAGAAAAATACCCAATCCCATTTTAAAGTAGCTAGTGACAGGTTATCTTCTACAGTCCTTGGCAAAGGCTTCTAATAGTTAATTACTCTGAAAAGGGGCAACTTCTTTCTTCTTTACATGTCAGACTTTGTCTTCTAGGATTTGGCTTTTTCTCCCTCCCCAGCCGCTAAAATAAAGGGCCCTGTGTCCCCATATTTCTGTTCCACAGAAAGTGATTAAATAAATGCTTAATTTTCATTTTGTGGAGCTAACGGGCGCCTTTAGTCTCTCCAGATAAAACTGGATTATGACAGATGTATGTAAAACTGAGCGTCTCAGGGAAGATGAACAGAGAATAGTCATTCACTGCTTCTCCCAGTGTATCAGCTGGGGGATATAGAAAAAAATTATCAGCCAGCACGCTTAAAATGGATCCAGGGAAATTCATTTTTTATGGGACCCAGTCAGGTGGTGTAACTCTCTTTTGCAGAACATAGAAATAGTCACAAAAAGTGATTTAGATGTGTTCTCCTTGCCCCGTTCTCCTCCCTTGCCCCATACATCTGTTCCTGCCAGCCCCACATCAGTGTTGCACGTGCCTCCATTCATCCGTAGGTTTAGATGTGTTGTGGGTCAGGTCCAAGCCTCAAACTGGGAAATGCTTTAATAATAGATAATGGAAAAAAAAAAAAGAGTAAGTATCTTTAACAGGATTAGTTCTAGCATTTTCCAAGTGTTCAAAGTAGTACAAACAGCAATGGAGAGAGGCTCCTTTCCATGCTCGAAATTTCATGGCTCAGGTCCAGCCCCCAAGACCTGAGTAGAGGTTCCAGCGTCAGCGGGAAGTTTAAGGTACTGAGTAGGAAGTGAGAATTATGTGCCTTCATGGACATGAGCCGCAGAGCCTGTCCACAAAGATAATGCTCGTGAATTTTCTTCTGCAGCACGAGGCTGCCCCGAGGACCCCCACAGGCAGCCAGGATCTGCACGCAGGGAAGCAGGTGTGAGTACACCTGCATTGCAGCTGCCCAGAGTGAACGTGCACGGGAGGAGAAGAATTACTCTTATCACTCTCCATTCCCAGCCTGGATCGTGGGGAGGGTGGATTAGAGCAACAGAGGTTAAAAAATAGAATGCCTACACTGGAATTAAGCCATAAGGTCTGACTGGACAGGGAGAGGAAGAGGGGGGTATAGATAATTGCACCCATAGGGCAATTAGAGTTACAAGGAGCAGTGGAGCTACACTTCAGTCCCAAGAGTGTGATTAATTGGCACTAACAACCCCTCTGGAGTTGCCTTATTGCTATTATGAAGACAAGTCTTTATTTTTTATTTTATTACTTTTTATTTATAAATGAAATATTTAAGTCCATGACTTTGATCGCCAGGATCTGCTAGTTAGTGCCGGCTTCAGCCACAAGGTGCCAAGATTAAAGATTCATCAAAGGCAAAGGATTAACCCACCCTGCTGGAATTCCGAGTAGCTAGTCAGGAAGAGGATGCTGCATTAAAGTCCTGAGAAGTCCCTCTTTGCTTAGCATGTTCTCTAGGGCTGTGGATTTGGAGTCTCCCCCTTCCCTCAGGCCCTGCTTAGTTCATATGCCCTTCCATACCTGTAAATTGCCTGGGAGGAAGAGGACGATGCCAACATTAAAAAATACAAATACTCTGCTAACATGGAGTATTCTCCTTTTAAAAAGGGGCAGTTGCAAAGGTGCCATCTCTAATGTCTGGGATTGGGACACAACCTCCTCTGTCTCAGTGTCTTATGAAGAAAGGGCTCAGATGAATCGGTGACTGGTGGTCTTTTCAGGAGTAGCCAGAAAGGAGACAGCAGAAACACCATCATCTCTCTTTAGGCAGAATCACCACACATTCACGTTTTCCCCTAGAGATTTTCTTTGTTTCTGTGTAGAAAGAGAATCTGAGGCTGCTGTACATTTTTCTGAGATTTCTGGGTGCTTTTTTTTTTGATGTGGTCTGTGGCATGGTCACACCGATTGTGGATCAATGCTGAGGTGAACAGCAAAGCTCCACAGCTGTACAGCAGTCCATGACAGAGGAATGGCCCTCTGTTTAGCAGTCTAAATCTATTCTAAATCCTTCTTCCTATCTTAGGACTGATGGCTTAGAGAACATACATTTACATGACAAGACTAATAAAATAGACTGGTAATTTCTTAGTTCTTTTATTCTCAGGCCTGTTAAAGTGGCATTACTATTAGAGGAGTGTGTCTTATGACTCTTGGAAGTCCAAACCATTGCCAGAGTCTTAAGTTTCAAATCTGAAATTATTCTCCCTCCTTTAAATATCCAACTGATAAGTCCAAGCAAACACTAAACTGTTCCAACAACAGCCCCCACCCCAGAAGGGACCACTGGAAAGCTGGGCTGTGTAAGCATCCACTCCCTTGCAACAGGGCTCTGCAAACCAGTTGGTTCACTGTTCATTTAATGGGATCTGCCAACAGGTGGAACAAATGAGGCAGGAGAGAATCTGCCTTGGACATACGCGAGTTCATCCCAATAATCTTGGTCTGTCTGACCAAGCAGTGCCTGCCTGTCCTCCTGCACTGCTGGGACTCATTCCAGGAGAGGATAAATACATCTACCTCTTCTTTCTCACATGAAAGATGTATTTCTTTTTTCTTTTCTTTTCTTTTCTTTTCTTTTCTTTTCTTTTCTTTT
>VZTA01019760.1:87488-136854 GCA_013398855.1 Mohoua ochrocephala
CAAGTAATCAGAGACAGCTCCTGAAAAAGTTTGATAGTCTGCAGTTGAAAGTAGTTGTAGCAGCCATGAATCAGAGAGTGGACAGTCCAATGTGTAGAAATTTCACTTGAGAAATTCAGATTTCATTCTCAGACCTTTCACAGACTTCCAATGTGACCTTGAGAAAAAAAGTTGGGAACAATGTTGCTACTAAAAGGCTGTCCCTAAGTGACTAATGCAAGGGAGAGGGAGGAGCACAAGAATGACCAGAGTGGTGCAGTACATCTCTCTTGCCTGACGTTCGATCTTTGACTATGGCCAAGACTACGTGTCTAAGACAAAATGTAAAATGGGGGCAAGCAGGCAGTGATTCCTCCCTGAAGCATTTATCCCACCTCCCTCAATTTGTCGTTCAAAAGATTGCTGAGACAAAGGTGATGTTTTTCCGTTTGCTAGCCCTCGATGTATTTTTGTTTCACATCAGGGGCATGAACACCAGGCTGGGGAGGACACAGATTGCTGGTGTAAACTGCATCCTGTTCTGTCACAGACTACCTGGGTTACCCTGATCCAGTCAAATAAGACAAGATTCATTTACCTCAACTAACATTATCTACTTAAAAGAAAGGTATCTCTGTGAGCTACCCTGCTAGCTAAAGATGGGGATGTGTTCACGTGCCGTGGTTAGGGGACCACCACAAACCCATGAGAGTGGCTGGTGACTGACTGGGAGCATCAGGGTGCAGGCAGAGCTCCACTCATTACAATAGGGAAGATGTTCCCCTCCTCCAGAGATTTTGATTATCCTTGTGTCAGGGGTACACAACAAGTAAGTGGAACAAACAAGCAAGGCAAGATAACGAACTGAACAATACTGGGAGGGAACTGAATCCAGGATTACGTCTGGCTTTGCCCATGAGAGGCAGCGGTGTTTTGAAGGCACTGAAGCAAAAGGTAGATTTTAATTCAGGTTCTTTCCATACACAGACTCTCTGCTGAGATGAAGGAGGTACTTTAATCCCCTGGGAGCAGAGCTATCAAATTGGCTGGATGGCTCCCTCTGTCACAAACAGCATATTTTATGCAATGTACCCACACTCTGCTCAGCTATGGTAAATCAGCTTTTCCTTCTCTGATGTTGTGTGCGGTTTTGCATAGCTGGGCGGAGGGAAGGAGGGAGGAATGACCCAGGTGGACAGAGATGTAAAATGCTTTCTTGTCCAAGAGACAGAGAGAACTGCTTGTGAACAGGTGGGACTGAATAACGCTTGATGTGAGACGTCTACACTGGCTGTTCAGGGTGGCCCTGAGAGCTCAAGACCAGGAAATCACCCTCTGTGCAGATAATGAGCCTGCAAGAACGGCCCAAGGTATGTGAAGTGTACTCCACTCCCTCTGCACAAGACCTCACACGCCCAGGGACTCCTGGAAGGCCAGTGCGTTACCAGGCAGGCCCAAACAAACTCTCCACAGGCAGGCAGTCCACGGGAGCTGGAGTGTGCCATGTTTCCTGCTGCTCCAGATGGTGCCCTTTCAGAGTAATGTAGATGTAGCCACTGAGGTCCTGCCGAGAGACAGCCCTCTCCTGCTGGGCAGCTGTACATGAGATCGGCAGCGCTTTCCAAAGAGCTTCTGCGCTGCCCAGTCTGTCCTTGCTCCTTTTGGGAGGACTTGCTATGAACCCTCTCCCTGGGAGCAAGATCAGGGCAGCACAGGGTGCTCTTGAGAGAGAAAATGGCCCCACAGCCCTCAAAGCATGAGATCTTCTCATTTAGGGGTCAGTTTTCACTAGGTTGACCCTCCCTTCTGTGGAAGGAGGAGGGAAGTAGCAGATTTCACTCCTATCTTGGGACAGAAGGCCTGGGGGGTTCTTGAGGAGTAAATGCCAGGGTGGAAGTACTGGCCATTGCTTTCTGTCCCTTCTCTGCTGACAACATGGGAGACTCTCTGCACCACAGCCACAGCTGAAGATCTCCAATCTGAGTCTTGTTTCCAGACTCACAGCAGGCTCAGCTGAGACCACAGGTGCCAAACTCACTGTGCTTTCTTCTGTCTTCCCTCATCTTTCTGGACTGTCATTTAGCTTTCTTTTAAAATCTCAACAGGTTAGAGTACCTCAAGTGTTCTCAGCACCTCCCTCTACTCCCTTCTTCTCCCTGGACCATGTCAAGTCTCCCTGCTTATCCTTCTTCTTATGTTTTTCTGTCTCTAAGGAGTACAGTTATCGTCAGTGACCCAATCATCCCTCCAGAACTAGAAGGCGCTTTTCTTCCAGGCTGATGTATTTGTTTTGGAGGTTGTCTTGATTCAGGTGAAAGTGTTTGCACCCTGAATCTATCAGCTACTCAGAGTTGCTCAAATTACTTTCAAAAAGTAATTTGTCGCTGATTCCCACATCCAAAAACTTATTGTCAATCTCATGTTCTTGGTGACCGTCTCAGTAAAAGATAGTCACGTATCCAAAATTAGAACCCTGCTGCTGCAAGCTCTGGGGAAATAAACCTGAGGTGCAAATGAAAGAGAGGTGTTTAGTGACAAATATAGTTCAGTTTCCAGTGCTCTCTTTGATGGCTTGCTGGAAAGCAGTCTCCAAACTTTCGGGCCCTTCAGCAGCACTTCTGAGCGAGTTACACACTGCAAGTGACATCCTACGGTTTTCTCCCCACTGCTCTCAGATTAAAGACATGGTCCCATTTGCCCATGAACAATGTCCAGGAGCCAGCAGATACCAGGGGACCAGACAGAGGGATGATCATATGTTTATAACAGGGCTCAAGGGCATTTTCTGCCAATTCAGTTAGGGCAAGGTTCATCTTCCTGGACTTAGGTGTCCTAAAAGCCAGATATCTAATTTGGGCTAGTCATTCCAGGCTTTTCTTATAATAAATACAGAAGAACAGGTGTCTCCAGAGGTGATTTCATTGCATCTAAGGACAAATGCATAAGAAATGCCAGATGCATTGCCCTCAAGAGGTGCTTATATATCCAAAATAAAAATAAAGGAACCTTCGGATGACCAGCTTAGACATCCAACTTTTAGACATCCTCAGCTAGAGAAGATGGATCCCACAATCTATTGGGAAGCTTAGCTGTCCAAACGAAAGCAGTTCAAGGCAAAATGTTGCTTTCAACATCTTTCCCAGTGCAAAGGAGACCAAGTGGAAATTATGCCAATTTCTTTATTAAGAATTGAAATGCATATATATATGTGTGTGTGTGTATGTGTGTGTGTGTGTGTGTGTTTGAATTGGCTTTGGTTGTTGAAGGAAGCATAGACTACTGCACTAGAAATGTGCTAGAAATGTGTGAAATGCAGGCAAAGCTGTAGAGAAGCGGAGAAGAAAGAGTTATCATTAAAAGGGCAAAATATGTAAAATGTTAATATCATAGCACAGCATTGTGGTGTTCACATGGTTAGGGAGATTACTAAGAAACAGTTCTTTCGTGTTCCTGAGATTTGTTCTTAGAAGAGAAGTTTAGCAAAAATACTCCACCTTGACCCAAATTCAGAAAAGGAAAAAAAAATTTGAAATTTCTAAAGCTTACCGCGTTCCTAATTTTCCTGATTTTCTTTGAAAATTACCTACGTTCACACATGGAAGCAGACAAACTACCTTATAGGACATTTCCAGATAAAAAGCTGAGGTGAGCACAGATAGATGATGTGTATTATGTTTTCTACCAGTGATACAAATTTTCAATTTAAAGCAGGGTCCTTTTGACAGCATAAGATTAAGATGTTTTTCTCAAAATCACATTTATTTTCTGGAGGAAGGGAAATGTCTCTCCAACAACATTTAGGCACTTTGCCAGAAAAAAAAAAAAAAACTTCTCCATTAAAAGGCTGGATTTTGATTGAAAAAACATGAGTGAAAATGGCAAAAACATGTACACGGACTCTGAGCTGAGGGAATTGCAGCAGCAAACTGCAGAGCTGAAGCAACGTAGACCCAAGGTCCCTCACTTACGCTTAGCTTGTCATGTTGACGTGCTGGAGGTATTTAAATATATCACAGAGGCCAATATGGAGGGGGGAAATGCCTTCCCTTCTTCTTTCATCTTAAAACCCAATAGGTCATTACTGCTCATTCTGACATCAGTGCTGGGAGGAGGCAGAACGAAAACCCTGCTCAAGGGCAGTGCCCAGCTCTCTCTGCCACAGCCAAAATCCAGCTCTGTCTGTCCTCTCAGAAAGGAGCCTCCTTGTCGTGTAAAAATCACAGCTTTTTTTAATCTATCCATGGCATTTACACTGCCATATCCAACCGTGGCAGAGATCAGCCATTGATAGTACTGATCTGCTTAACCTCTCTGATAACGCAGAGCAGAGACATGAGCCAGTCCCAAAAATAAAGATGGTTCTCACTGACGGTGAAGCAGTTAAATTTGGAGGGTGAGAAGAACATGGGGTGAAAAGCAGAGCAGACCTGGCCACTGAGGAATCATCCAGGTGGTCACAGGCTTTCTGCTCTTTTGCAGATGACAAGGGGGTTTTGGCCTTATCCAATGTACTGACCCAAACCTACTGTTTAATTTGCCCCAGAGGAAGCCCCACTCCCTGCAGCCCTAATTCCAGGGCTGCCCATTTCTGCAGCCAGCCCATGCTCAACAGGCGAGCGAGGAGCCATAGCATTTGAGAGGGAACCAAAGTAGCTTTGAAGCTAAGCAGGATAAATGTGAGTCAACTTAAAGGGCAGTGGGAAACTGTGCCACACACTGACCCCTTAAAAATGCTCCCATAGCCAAAACTGCCCTTGGTTTCCTTCTTACTGATCAGAAACAGTACTTTTCTCAGACAGGGTTGTTTTGTCAGCCTCGCAAGAAAGTCACCCTTCCTCTGGCTTGTCCCTTACTTGCCCACTGAAAGAAACATGCTATTTATGTTGCCAAAAATGTGCAAGTATGTACATACATGTACCTTGCACAGTATCATCTCCCCTGAATAGGAAGAAGCTTAAGATTGGCCTTGTTCCAAATCATGTTGAACACGCCACCTGGAAGGAACAGAGACATCTGGAAAATCATTCCACAATCTCTGAGGAAATTACAGGAGAAATACCGGATGATTGGAAGAACAGCCTTTTGTGGGATTCTTACTTTATCAGCCAATTTCACTTAAATTTTTTTTTCATAAGTAGCATATGTTCAGAACTTTAATAAGAAATCTTTGAGTTCTGGGGGTTTATTTATTTGTTTATTTAATTTTCCTCGTAAATGAAAAAAAGTTTTAGAAATTTCAGAGGTGGCAGGGCAGAGGGTGAGNACTATCTGATAATTCACACTTTAAGGTGCAATAATGGGGAGGTTCACTCCCTTGCCTGGGATGTGGGGCAGATTAAATGAGCCCACAAGAAGTCCTGGCCTGCCTGGACTGCCGCAGTTCTAGCTGCAGAAGGAAGAATCACTGGTTGGTGCTTCCCAAAGTCCTCCAGCAGACAAGCAGAGTTGTTTAAAAAAACAGCAGAGTTATCTTGGGTAAGAATAAAGGTAAAGCCCATGCAAAACATTGACTGAGGTGTGCTCTGGATGTGGGGGAAAGAGGGGAAGAGAGCACTCCCACATGAGCTGTCCTTCTCACCCATGTGCAGTGCCTCTGATGCAGAGCTGCTCTAGCCTCATGTTTGCAATCCCCCTTTACACATGTGGATTTTACTCAATAAAGAAACCAGCAAGAAAGAGAGATAGAGCACACATCCCTCCAAAATTCACATAATACTCACCTACTTAAATCACCTACGCACTTCATCCTAAACATCTCTAATGGAATTAGGTATCCTCTCTGTTTAAAATATTGCTGAAGATAGACATGCTATCCCCTCTCAGTGACTTAGTTAAATATGGGGAATTGCATGGTATTTACTTTAAATGTCCCCTGGAGATAACAGGTAAACTGTACTTTTCCCATTGCTATTGTGAGGTGCACAGCAGAGAAAGCATCAGCTGAGGTCATGTAGGTAGCTGGGGAAACCAAGACATGTAAAATGTAAGAAAATCACAGGCATCTCCACTTGAGCCTTACATTCATTCTGCACTTAACAGAAGTACTTACGATTTGTGCACTGTGCCCATGCAGCTCACCTCAAGATTTAACCAGAATTCCAGTGTCTGCTGTTTCTGATTGACTCACGGTGCTGTTCTTGTTTGCGTACACTTGCTCCGGTAACCTGAATAAATTTCTCACATGAAGTTCATGCTGTACCTCTATATCTGCAGTTGAAATCACACTCAGGGTGAGGAGTCTAGATCTTTACATTGGTAATAGACAGACAGTTTGCATGGTTCAATTTAGCTTTACTCCAAATTTTCAGGTATTTGCTGCCGGGCGAAATGGATTTCAGAGATTCTTACCGAAAGAGTTTGGATTTCTCTTTAAAACCAATAAGGACGAGGGATAAACTTCCTCTAGGGTCTACATCTAAACCCTCAGCAAAATCAAGCTTCAGTTTCCTTCTCCAAGTTGTCCATCACTTACAAAAACACGTCCTCAAACCTTATCAGTGTTCATGGCACAGCTAAGGAACCAGGAGCCATGCCCACCACCAGCACTTTCAGGGCATCCATTTGTGCCAGCAGCAAGCTCAGGCACCTGCTCCAAGAGGAGAGAGGATCCCTTGGTCTGCAGCTCTGCTCACTGTGTTTCTTGCAAAGTCTGAAACCTGGAAGAGCAGTGTGTAGGTTGGGACAAACACTAATCCCTCTGTGCCACACAGCTGCCGACACGTGGCCTTGGAGAGGGGAGTCTGCTGTGCAGAGCTAGGGAATGGTGGCACAGCGGTAGGATTAAGTACTTTGGACAAGTAAAACACATTAGGGTCCTAACTCTACCGTAGAATCTGAGAGAAGCATGGGAAAGGATGCTAGCTGAACAACTCATCCAAAGGAAGGCTTTCTCGGTGCACAGGGACACCTCCAATGCCACAGGTGTGAGACCATTTAAGATAACACTGGCCATTGAGGTACACACTCCTTTTGACAAAGCTCTTTTCTCCCTTCCCTCTTCCTTATCATTCAGTTCCTTGTGAAATAATGTAAAAGCATCTGTTACCTCTTTCATTTAATTTGTAAACACACTCCCAAAGGGCTGGCAGAGCACGTGCCTCAGTCCTTGCTTCCAAAGGCAAGGAGTGCAGGCTCCTGCCCTCACAGGACATGCCCTCTGTCCTCGCAGGAGCCTGCTCACTGTACATCATCTGGAAAGTTGTTTTAAAACGGGTTTGGGTGATTTCTGCACATATCTAGTGTGTGGAGGTGGTCAAGGGGCAGTGGAGAGCTGTAGACATGCCTCAGATGCCCCCTGCATAGCTGGACACGGAGGATAACAGGCACCTCCACAGGGCTCAAATGTGTGATCTCAGATGCACTTGGCCCAACAAGCTGTTATGTTTTCTATGAAGTACAGTCATATCTGTCTTTTAGACAAAAGAAGTAAGAAAAAAACCCCACTCTTCTGTTCTTATTAGCTTTCATGCTAAAGATCACTAAATATGGAGTGAAGGGAAAGATAAAATTTTGGAGTACATAAGCACTTACTCAGACGCGTTAGCTAAAGCAAGGAGGGTCCTTGCATTCCCTTTGCCATATTATTACTTGAGATAGTCCTTGGACTGCAGCTCAGTCATTTACAGAGTCCTTGAGACCGCAAACTTGTCACCACAGCTTATGTGGTCGTTCTGCCCCACAGCAGACTGTGAGAGGCCTCAAGGTTTCACGCATGATTGTTATGATTACTATAAATTATCTTTTTATTGCACATTGAAATCCTCGGGCACTGAGCACCTACAAAATCATGTTTCTTTCAGCAGCAGGTGCAGGCTTTCAGTTCCTGAACACCCTCGTACGGCTGAGAAGACAGCTGAGACAGCCATCTGGAGACTCGGGAAGCAGTGTACCTGGTTCTCCAGCTCCTCAGCTCTCTCACTGTCTTCATGCCTGACAGAAACAAGTCTTTCCTCTGCCTGGCAGCACACAGACTTCATGGGTGACATGGCTTGTTCTGCTGGGCGCATTCCCCGCCAGAAATCCAGAGGCAGCATCTTACACGCACACACTGCACTGACCAAAAATGGAGCCAGAAGTTTGGTTTCCCATTCTTTGACTAGTAAACACGTGGAAAATGTGCTTCTTTCTTTGGAAATCAGTATAGACCGATAGCTAAATAGTCATTTAGCTCTGGCTATAATTTTTCCTGGCTATAATTGCATTTAACTGAGGGTATGAAGTGCCCATGGGACATTTTAAAAGAACCGTGTTAATCCCCTATTGACAACGTTGTAACATGTTTCATGTCATCTTGCTGTGTTTGGTGTGCCCTGGGATTAATCTTCATTCCTCAACCCTAGCACAAAGCAGGTGACTGAGGCACGGAAGAGTGGGCAGCGTGCCCAAGCTGAGCCAGCAGGAAGGTGGCTGAGCCAGTTTTAAAAGTCAGGAGTTCCAACTCGGTCCAGCGCTTTGGTCCCCTAAGCTCTCATCTGTTTCTTTCAGTCTCTGACCTGTCTGCCAGTCCCACCAAAGCCAGAAGTCTGGCTGGGGTAGGAGGACACTCTCCAGGAAGCAGTACATTTGCTCCCTTCTTCCTCCTTGCACCTGGAAAACATATTGCAATAAACAGACAGACAAAATCAGCACCTTTATAGACAGGCCTCCATACCAAGAGAGATTTCATCCTTGCCTGCTGCTCTAGATTGGGCTGATTGGCAAAGGCGGGTAAATCCCTATCCTTTGTTTAACAAGATGGGAAAATGATGGAATGCAAGAAACGCCCACAGCCCTCCCAGGTACGAATGCTCAGGCTGCTTCAAGCCCTTTCAAGTGGTTTTGTCTCCAGCGATTTGCACTTTCCTGCCTCCCAGCCCTTCCCCGCATTCCCGTTCCCGCTCCCAACTCTGTCTTGCCAAGTTCTTCCACCGCTGTTATTATTTGTGAAGCGTGAGGAGAGTTATGACAAGGGAGGGATGTCATTAAACCACGCCGGGAGGAGATGTCAGCCGCCATGCAAACATCTTCCTGACACTCCACTTTCAAACGATTTCAGAAACTGCACTCAGATGATTTCAGGTTGGGTAGGCCTGTCAACTTGGATGGACGACACGCGTTGCTTTGGTGCCGGAGACAGCTCCGGAGCCTCTCAGCCGGCTGTTGCGCACACGCGTACACAGCCCCGTCCCCACACACACAGCTGCACATCATTATTTTTATGCCACTCCAAGACAGATATCCTTGAATGCCGCTGGAAGCGTCAAACTTTCACTGCAAGAGAAAGCTTTAACATTTAGAGGGTTCTTGTGTAATGCAAATGAACCAGAAATGTAGGAAGGCATCCCAAATGCCACTCAATGCATTTATAAAAAGATAAGGTGACTTTGTCCTACCCTACCATATCACTTCATTACCAAGTGTCAGCAAAGAGCCTGGCAGCTCGATTGGTTGATGAAATCACATGACCCAAGTGTTATCTTGCAAAAACACATGAAATTACTAAGCTTGAACAGCAAAGAAGTATAAATATCCCTCCAGTTTACTCCCATCAACCCATAAAAGACTATGTATCTCTTTATTTCCTTTCATTTTTCCCTCACATTGGGGTGAAAAAAAAGAAATTCCCTATCTAATTTATAATTCAAGATATTTTGCTATCTAATATATTTATATTATTTTCTTCAATATCTAATTGAAGTGCTTTGTTTATGCATTATTCATTTGATCTTTGTTTTCCATCCTTATTGTTAACTTCCAATGCAATTTTAATGGGCTCATGGTCAGAGATCAGGGTGGCAGACACTTTGATGCCGTGTTAACTCACTGACAAAAGGGCAGGAAGAGAATGTGAGTTAGGAAGACTTTAAAGCCATCATTTCTGATCCAGATCTGAGCTGTGCCGTGCTGGTACGTGCCTAATTTTCGTGGGGGCAGGTTTCCTGGCTTTGCTGTGGTAGTCATTTAGGTGTTTGGGTGTCACGCTACCAGCAAGCAAGAAGAAAAATGTAATTGCTTGAGCTTCTGCAGAAGTGGGACATTAGCCAGTGCCTGCTGAGGTCTGTGGAAATAACGCATTCTGCTGCTCTTCAACCTCTCAGTGCCTCTGCTGAATTGCTCACACAAGTAAACAGAGGTGAAGGTGATGGATGTGGCATGTTAGACAGGAAAATGGGTTGGTATTCAAGACTTTCTGGTACCTAGGGTGGTGCTGCACAACCAGGACAGCACACTAGACTCAAGCAACACACTGCTCTGTAGGCTGTGATTCAAATTCAACCATCGGACAGCACAGTCTGCCTTGTGCCTGACCAGGTACCAGGTATGCCCTTTTAATTCAAGGCATTGGGGTTTCAGATGGGTCTCCACCTCTTGAACGTCTCCTGGGCATAAATTTTATTATGCAGTCACTCACTGAACTCACAGTTAAGCTGTCTTCCACAAGCAAAAATTCAGCAGTTCTCTTTTAGCTGAAATATTGCAGCCCAGACCGACTGAGATATGAAAGATTCAGGTTCATTGCTCACTCCAGCCAAAAGCTTACTTTCATTTTTACTCTGTTCTTCTCAGCTGATCTCAACAAAGACATTTTACGGTAAACAAAGAGTTAATAACAGTGTAGGAACTATAATTCAGCCTAGGAAAATAATTTATGGATATTCTTGGCATTTCTGGATATCAGCACAGCTGTAGCACTGTCTCACCCATGAACAAATATTCTTGGCCAAGACATCGGCTCTCACAGACCATTAAAGGGCTTCTGGAGGAAGGAGTGCACGCAGCAAACAATGCTAACCTGAGTTTACAACTGCTGCCCACTGAAAGTTGGCATGGACAGGTAGTGGAAGTATTAAGTGATAGAAGACATAGAGCATTGAAAGTGACAGGCAGCAGATGTAAATAGAGGTAATTTTGTGCAATAACCCACCAAATTCCGTTTTAATGAACTTAGCTCTCCAGTCTCCACAAGACGAGACATTACTAGACAAGAGAGAGTGAGAGGGAGGTCCAAAAATAATGTCACGAAGACAGAGGCTGCTAAAAAGTTGCAGCAGCAATCCCGCAGAGCGCAGACTCCTGGGAGTAAACCCACCAGCCAGCTTCAGTTTGCGCCCGCGACAGGAGCGGCAGTGGCACCAAGGATGCCTAAGGAAGGCTCTGTACTCACAGGATGATGGAAGGAAAGACACGAGGGGCGTATTATGCATTGCACATTCCGACAAGAAACCTGGCAGCGGATGGTGGAAATAAGGGAGATTTGTGGGATCGATGTTTGTCTGGGACCAGCGTGCCTTTGACTTCCTTCTTTCCTTTCTTTCGCGCATTTATTCCTCTTGAATTAACTCGTGGAAGAGGAACAGATGCCATCAGGATTGAAAACAGCATTTTCAGTAGCTTGAAACTAGTGCTTGAATGGAGGATGTCAGCATTTCCTCTGAATTGTACAAATCAGTGGCATTGTAACAGGGCTATTGTTCATAGATGATTTTTTTTTTATTAGAGATTCTTAAGGTCAGTTGCTGACAAATGTTTTTCAGAAATATTGGGGACCATTTTAGGAATTCTCTCTCATCTAATGATACATCGTTTTCAAAAGTTGGAAATAAAATCTGCCAGGTGTTCTGGATTTTCACGCTGAAATAAATCTCCATGTTTTCTGGAGCAGAAATTCCTGACTTTGATTCCCTTTCCCTCATGTTTGACTGACAACCATTGACACACGGTTGTGAATGAAGAGTTGCTGTCTATCTGAGCTCAATGGCCTCAGACTTTCCCCTAGATGATTCATGTTATTCAAATGATCAGAAATCTATAAATCTCAGAATGGAAAAGTGCAGAAATGGCATCTTCATTATTCTTCTGGTTCTTTTTTCTCATCAAGGATATAAGAGTCAGTTTTTTCATATGTAGTTGCTGTTTCAGATTCAACATTCTCATCCTCAAAGCTTGAAATTCCTTCATGTTAGTCTTTGCATGTGGTTAGAAGAGATGACCATCTCTGTTAGAAAATATTTTTGTACAAAATGCATCAAATGCAAATAAAATATCCTCATACAAACTCTTCCTAGCTACTTTAGAACCACGCTGGCAAGTTTATTTCTGAACACAGGAAAGAAGCACAGTATAGCTGATGGGCTTACCATGGGGAAAAAAGCAAACAAAATGAAAACATCATTGAAAATATTACCCTTGCCTGTAGAAAATGTAATTTTAACTCATCTCCTATCTGTTGTAAAATCAACTCCTTTAATAAGGCCACATTCTTCCAAAACCTAGACAGCACTGGAAATTAAATTGCCTATCTCAAAGTAGTTTTGATGGGGAATTTTCAACCCGCCCCAAAACAGCAAGTCTGGCGAGACTGCTGTCCCAGTCAAGCCGCGGGTTGTGCTTGGTCATTCTTAAAAGCTGTTAATGGCAATGCAAAACAGTCTTATGCTTGACTGTGTAAAAATGCAAAATTCACCAGAGGCTTCATGTGTGAAAAGAAAAGGGATTTCTCCTTCTTTTCCCCATGGATCTGGTCCTTTCTCTGGGTTCAAAAGAATTTGAGTGCATGGTGGGGAAATATCTTTCTAGCATGAGAGAGGGAGTAAAGGGGGGAACAAAAAGAGACAGAAAAGGAAAAGAAAATTCTACTTGATTAGCTTCTTAGCATCAGTTGGATGTGACAACTCTTTGAATATGGATGAAGTCTACAAGAGGGATCATCTGCCAGCAGTAGTTGTTACCAAGGAAGTAAGTGATGCTGGAGGTCGGAGGGCACCTGTCTCGCCAGCTAATGAAAGAATTGTGGGAGACAGAGCTTTTCTATCTGATTAGTATAAGGGCTGTAATTCCTGTCCTTCCCACCCCCACACCTTCTCTGCTCTCTCTTTTAAAATGATACCAAGGCTATTGTTGTTATTGTAAGTGGGATGTGAAAAAGACCGTCCTAGGAAGAGCTTTGCCTCTCTTAAGTGATATTTTGGCCAACAGCTTTTGCCAATCTCATCATCCCACACAGATTCTGGGAGGGAAAAGCAACTCTTTTCTTTAATCTCTGCCAGACTTTTTTCCCCAATCATGCTGGGAGCTGAAAGTCACCCTTGATTTTCAAGGGGGAGAAATGCAGTTGTTGGAAGCGACTGATTAAGCAGGAATGTGTATATGGGGGTGGGAGTGACACAAGAAATAACTCAGGAATGCTTTAGCTGTAAGGGCAACAAAGAAACAAAGATTTTTGATAATCACAGGCTGTTGCTTCAACCCACTTTTCTCACCCAATTTACTGCAGAGATAACCTAAATAATCATACAATTAGTCCTCCTTTTAGATGTCCTGAGAACTCCATCCTCACCCTTCCAAAAATCCCACAGCCCCAGCAGACCTTTAGGCAGAAGCATGGACACAGACCAAAAACTGGCAATTTGAGGATAAAGTCTCCGAAAGTCTGATCTGAAAGCACATTTAGGCATGCAGCACTGCACACTAACCAGTGCACTTCAAACACAGGGAGGCAGAACATATAAAGGAAAAGGTGCAGAAAAGAAAACAGACCTAGGACTTTTAGGGATCGCTCTATGTTTTCCAAAGCAAGGCATAAACCAGAGCCTTCTTGTTTCCAGGCAGAAGGTCCCTCTGGTTATCTCAATCTCTGTCACTCTCTGGCTCAGACTTTCCCTTACCTGCAAATTTGTTACAGAAGCTCATCCTTTCATGGCGTAAATCAGTAAGTTTCAGGACAGCTTTGGTGATTTTCAGGCACAAATTATTTGGCCCGTGCATTTCACAGACAGACCAAAGATCTTGCTTGACCTCTCTAAAGAAGTGCTGGTCTGATCCTCTTATTTATTTACCAAGTAAATGCCAGTCAGTGAATTTAAGATGTTGTCAGAGAGTATGAATCTACACGCAGGTCTTTCATAGCCAGGATCAGGTTTCGCAGAGTTTAATTAATGCTGAGGATAAGACATTTTCCCTTCCACTAGCAGAGGAAAGAGAGAGGGAGTCTGGAACTTCTTCATTGTTGAGCTATCACTCAAAAACTTTGCTACACCATCAATCGATACCGTGCAATTGGGAAAAGATGGATATAGCGAGGCAGCTACTCCCATGATAACACCCAAACGTGGATAGTTATACGAGGCTGCAGTGAAAGACACATCTATACCAAGGCACTGTGATTGAAGTGTCCTACTTCAGATCACTGTGAAAAGTACAGAGAAATGCCTAAAAACCCCTTGCCCTAACCAAGGTCCTCCAAAAGTTTTTCACTGCTGTGCTGTTGAGGGGGGATAGAAGTTAATTCTCGGGTGTAATATCTTATTGGCTCACATTTTCAAAGGTATTTACTAGCAGAATTTACTAATAGAATTTACACTCCACTGGTGTGAGAGTCTTAACTTGCCACCTGACAAAAACAAAAGCTGGGTCATGATTATAGACTGCATTTTTAAGTGGAATTTATCTTTTATATATGTACATACATACGTATGCATACGTGTATATATGTAGTTTACCTCTTTCGAGTGTGTTTTCTTATGTAAGTACGGGTGGTAGGAAGAAAGGAAGCTGTTTGTATCTCAATTCTCATTTTTCTATGCATTTTTAAGTCTTGATAATATTAAAAGAATGAAGATGAGTTCAGCAGAGATGGGACACAGCTAATAGTGTTTCCTCTACGGAGTGAGTATCTGCAGTTGCAAATAAATTGTGCACTATTGTGCACATTTGGTGCCTCTGCCCATAGGCATTCAATCTGAAATTAGAAGTATTTACTTTCATGTGCTGTTGCACAGCCAGCTTTAGGGAAACCATGGCCCTGTTAGGTTCTGCATAATCCTGTTAGCATCCTGAACAGCTTTAAGGAACAAACTCACTTTTAAACTAGTTGGTCAGGTTTAATGTTCCCTAAATTTACCCACATCTAAGACATCTAATTAAAATGCAGATCCTTCCAAGGATCCTTCCAAGTCAGTCAAGACTTGCAAGATAGAACATGGAGAGAAAAGTGCTTTTTTAGGGGAAGTGTGATTTGGCTGAAAGCAGATTACCATATTATGAGGTGAGTTGTGCCCTCGCCTTTGCAGAGCAGATCCCTGTTAACTACAGAAGAAAGACAAGGGTGATTATCTCAGATAGAGGCAAGTCTTGTAGTAAACACTTACATTTCTCCAAATGGACCCCACCCTTCCAAAAGCAATAAGTCTGCATATTATTGACGTTAATATTTAGTTTTCTTTCCAGACACAGTGAAAATGCTATTCCAGATTGCAAGTGAGGAAGGATTTTGGACAAATACTTTATTCACTGGGGAAAAAAACCAGTTAAGCACTGAACGGAAATATATGCATGCTCCTATCAAATAATAAGATACCACAATCAGTTTACTTGATTGAAAATGTGAAAAAATTTGCTGATGAGGTATTTTTTAAACAAAGCTATTTCTTTTCCTTTTTCTCAATTTCCTTTATTAATCTGCTTGCTTCTAATGAAAAGGGAACAAAACATAACAAAATGAAAAGTTGTTACATTTGGGGTCAGGAGAGAACACTCTTATAAACTGGAAATATATTTTTAAAATTATTTTGTTGATGTGCATTTTGGACAGCGAAGTAAGCAGTATTCAGACACATCTCCGTCCACGTGTATGACTGCCAGCACCTACCCACAGGCCTGGGGAAGAGCTGCCCAGGGCAGCCTTTAAGGATAGTGAAGGTCAGGGATGTGCAGGGTCTGGGAAGTCAGCATCAAACAGATATAATAGATATTATATTTAGATTGGATACTAGGAAAAATGTCTTCATTGAAAGAGTGATCAGGCATTGGAAAAACCAGCCCAGAGAAGAGGAATAATACTATCCTTGGAAGTGTTCAAAAGGCGTGTGGATGTGGCCTTTGGGGGACATGGCTTAGTGGTGCTGGGCTAACAGTTGGACTGGATGATCTGAGAGGTCTTTTCCAACCTAAATGATTTTATGATCCTATATGGATCCCACCCTCGTTTGTATAGATATAAATGAAAGGAAAAGTCACTCGCTGGGTAGTTTTAGCTATCGGTTTCCTTCCCCATAGGAAGACGCAGCTTGGCAGAGCAGATGGGACCAGTGATCCATCCTGTCAGGTACAGTGCCTCCAGCAGTGGCCTGTGCCTGGTGCGTGTGAAGCCCTCCCTCCTGGCAGCACCTGGCCAAATGCACGGTGCTGGACAGAAAGGACAAATTCCTCCTCAGGCCCTGCAGTGCTGACCTGGTGTGCTACTGACACACACAAAGACAAGTGCTCTATGCAAATCCTGGGCTGTTGCAGGTCACCTTTGCACCTGCAGAGCCAAGACAGCCCCCTGGGTTATGTCTGGGCACAACACATGCACTAAGTCAGGGAGTTCCAGAGACAAAAGGCATCTGTGGGGACTGAAATGTGGCCTGCAGGAAAGGCCTGCAGCAGAGGACAGCCCAGGCCCAGGACATGTCCCTCCACCACGGCCTGACCATCGTTCATAGCAGGAGAGCTTGACATGGAGGATGAGCCTTGATTTAGATGGTCTAAGGCACCATCTCTCTGCTTTAGATTTTAGGACGATTGACACATCTGGGTACTGCCAGTTGTTTTCAGCAAATGAACCCCCACCTCCATGCACTTACCTGATTTTGAAAAGAAAAAGTCCAGGGACCTGTGTAGACATCAGGCAGAGCACCGGAGAGGGAAAGGAGGTGGACCACAGGCTCAGTCCTGCCCAAACCCTCAGAACCCAGTACTAGGCCCAGCTGTGGCAGGCTGGGAGCACACGTTTGTCTTGGATATTCATTATGAAAGCCTTGTTAGGAACCCCTTGATCTCGTGAGGAATGGGAATAGCCAAGGGAGGGTTTGAAGAAGAGAGAATCATGGAATCTCCTGAGTTGGAAGGGACCCACGAGGGTCATGGAGTCCAACTCCTGTCCCTGCACAGGACAGAGGAAGGAGATTGGAGATTCAGATCTGCTAGGTGAGGAAGAAGGATGAATACATCAAGAAATGCTTTCTTGGTCATTTTATCAGAGACCTAAATTAGTGGGGTTTTCTGAAAAAAAATGTAAAAGGTATTTAAAAAAAAAAAGAAAGGAAAGCTCTCCATTCAGCAGTTCAGCTCCAGATCTCCATAACACTTTCAAATGAAGGCATTACCACAGAGCACATTTTATTCCCAGAGACACTCTTGAGCTTGAGCAGAGGGGATTTGCATCTGTAAAAAGGACGGAGAGAAGGAGACAGCAAGGCTTAGCCTTTGTATCCCTCACCAGAGCTGGAGGAGGGGAAAGCCCAAGGAAGGGGGTGTTTGACCCTCACCTGGCTAGCAAAGAGATTGGAAACAAAAACATTTTACTCCAACAAGCCCACCTCCTTTTTGTTCCCCCAACTCCAGCGGAGAAATCAAAGCTGCAATCTCCTGTTGTCAGGGGCTAATACATAAATAAATAAAGGCCCAGATAAGATAACAACAGCCACAACAACAACAAAACATGTAGCAGCATCAGGGGCAGGAAGGATCAGCATCTGCTTTAATTAAAAATCTGCCTTCATTGATTTTTTTTTAAAGGAACACATTTGTAGGGATATGAAGAAAATGCTTCCATTCCATCTTAGTTCAATGAGTGGTGTACGTCCGCTGTTAGCTACAAATAAGCCTTTGATCATTTTACTGCTGTCTGTAAAAAAATAATTTTCCTGTGTATTTTCCTTTTTTTTTTTCCCTTTTAAATTGGGAGCTTAAAGAGGGGAGTGGCAATAGACAGATCTACTTGGGAAACCTCTGAATGAGGGTGGGGGAGAGAGCAAAGAGAGGAGAAATGAGAATAAATACACAAAGCTGCATCTAGCAAGGAGGGATCAGGTTGCCAGAGCCCAGGGGCTGAAACAACTAACTGTACCAGCCTCAGCTCAGAAAACCCAAAATACTGTGCCTGCTGCTCCAAGCTGCCTACACTCCTCTCCAAACATAACAATTAGAAGCATGTTGGTGTATTAAAATTGAAGGAAAGCATGCATTTGAGCCCAAATTTAACTGGAGCGCTTCATTGTGCTCACCCTCAGAGGAAAACTGAGGGATGAGGGAGGAGGCAGTGTGGGAAATGCTGGTCCACGTGGAGGTGGGGCATGGAGGACAGAGTTTTCCTTGCCAGAGATGGCACTTAGCAGTGCAAAGCCAAAGAGGTGAAGATGGAGGTGTGCGGCAGAGAGCTGCCCTCCTTCCCAGGGAGAGAGCCTTGGTGGATGCAGAGTGGGTCCCACCTCTGCTGCCAACTTGAGCAGTATTTGTATGGAAATCACTCGTGTTTCCCGCCGTAAAATGAGCTTAAGACCACTTTGCCTGCCTCCTAGGGCTTCCTGAGGGTAAGCAGATTAAAGGTTTGGAAGCGTGTGGGCACCACAGCAGTGGGGAGCAGAGGCCAGCGCGGCACAGCCAGGGCTCGGGGGGATGCAGAGTCAATTGCAGCCACCAGGATTGAGTCCTGCTGCCTTCATGTGGCACACAAGTGTGACAAGCCATTGCAGGTGGTGGCACTAAGGCAAAGTAGGCTCACTGCCCGGTCAACAAGGGATTTTAATGCAGCTTCTATCCGCCTCCCTCCTCTTGCCCCAGCAACAGCAGTGGGCTTAGCGTGATGGGGCTCTCCGCTGCTTTGTGCAAAATCCCCTCCCGTTCTCCTGACAGCATCAGTGGCCTATCCTAGGGCTGGCCATGCTCCCTTATGTTAAGGGGAGGGCGGAAGAAAAGTCAGTTTTTCCTAAAGGGCTGAGGAGTCTGGAGCTGGCCTTGGTGGGAAGGCAAGGGGGGCAGACAGGAGGCACAAGGGGACAAAGTGGGGCTTCTCTGCTGGGGACTGTGTGGTGGCACAAACTGCTCCAAGATCCGAGCGAGTAGATGTCCCTTTTGGCTGTGGGTGTCTTTTTGCACGGTCTCTGAGAGGTATTTTTCCACGGATGTACATCATCATGACCGGCAGCCCATGACTTCCCAAGGGTTTGGGAGGTGCACGGAGCAGGACATGGTGTGTCACCACACAGCTGCAGCTTCCCGCCTTTAATCTGTGTGCCTCACAGCTCAGTTTCTTCTAGTGGTTCCTGCCGAGGAGAGGAGCAGGAGGGTTTTTCTGTCCCCAGGGGCACCGTGGCATGGGACACACATCGCAGGGTCAGAGCGCTGGATCTTGCTCCTATGTGGCCTCACCTCTGCTGGCTCTCCACATCCCATTCACAGGCAGCACTGACAGCGTGAGAGGGTCCCTGCATGTGCATGTGTACCCACTGTATTAATACATATGTATGTGTATTTTTACATATCAGTTCTATAGGGCTCAGCAACATCAAAAGAAACCTGGATAATCAGAGCAGAAGATATAAAAGATCAAACAGAATATCTTTTAAACAGATCTGAGAAGCTTAATTTTCATCCAATGTTACTGCAGGAGCTTTTCCTTCTTTTTTTTTCTCCCTCTCTCCATTTTTTTTTCCCACTTCCATGAGTTTCTTTGATCTGTTTTGATGTCTTTTTCAGCTCCTCTTTCAAAAAAACTCTTTTAAAACCTTTTTTTTTTTTCTTTTCCTTTCCCCGAAAGTCATGGAGGCTTCTAAGAGTAAGAAACTAGCTACATGCAGCATCTCCCCACACACTTTCCTCCCCACAATGCACATGCACTCCACAGTCCCCGTTCTGCTCAGAAACCTCTGACTCCAGGGCAGAGGGATGAAATTAAAACTGCACTGAGTGAAATGTTATTTCCTTCATGTCAAGGGTTTTCAACTCGGTCACTTTTGAGTCTTGTTCAGGGTTTGAATTGGACTACATTTGTGGCAAAAGCTGTTCCCTCAGTTGTATGTCTAGCAAAAGGCCAACTTCACAGAGAGAAACCCGGCAGGCTTCATTTCAGACCTGTGCTATCAGTTCACATTGACAAGGGTGTGAGTGTAGGGTCAGGTCACCTGAGTTTTCCCTTTGATTTCATTGAGGCCTGAGCAAAGTTACTTAACTTTTCAGCCTAACTACTGAAGAAATTACGAACTTCTGCAAATCTGCAATGCCTATAGGCAACAAGGAAAAATCAAATTTCACCCATGGATGAAAGTCACCGGAGAGGAAACGCTTTCTTCACAGCTCTGTGGCACATTTTTCACTCTGGTTAGGGGCACGCCAGAACATCTCCCCTTAGTTCTCCCAGGTGGTTTGAGGTCTGGTGTCCCTTCAATACCCTGCAGTACCAAGCTCCCACACACAGCATTTCCCTGTGCCATGCTCAGACGTACCACCTTGACACCCCGGCATTGCATCCCAGCAGTTCTCCACAGGTCATCTGGACACGTGTGGGGCAGCTGACACTCCCCATATGCTCCCCACAGCCTCAACTCTCCCAGCTGCCTATCCCGTTCCTGCTTTTGCTCCTCGTTCTGTAGCAGACACATTTTCAAAAAGCCCTTCTCCAGTGAAAGGAGCACTCACCAGCACTTCAGAGCAGGCTCTCCACAGCAGGCACCAAGCACAGGCAAGAGCTAAACAATATCAGTTGAGTGAAGTTAGGTGAATATATGTGGCAGGGCACTGCAGGGGATGGCTGTCTGCTGGGCGCAGGGCAGATAAAGCCAAACTCTTTTTACGCTAGCCTTAAGCAGGCTGCAAGCAACTTCTCAGGATGCCAAGGCTCACATTCCTGCATTAAGGCTCTCCCTCCCTCAACAGCTAGTGCCAGAGCAGTAGGAATGCTGGTCCTGTTCTTCTAATTAATATGATTTCGATCTCTCAGAGTGTCCTCAGAGCCCAGATAAAATGTAGAAAGTGTAAATACTGTACAGAGACACACAGACTCACAAGACCGCCTCGTCTTTCAAGCCGAGTTAGCCTTTCTTGCAGCAAGCAGATGAGCTCAGAGGAACGGGAAAAAAAAGCCTGAACTATTGCAGCAGAAGTTTTGTGTGAAACCAAAACTGCCCTGCAGATTGGAAATCTATTTTCAGTCATTCCAGTTCTTTCCAAAATACTAATAATAATAATTGAAGTTCTGAGGCTTTTCAAGTAATTTTTATCCACCAGCCTCCTCTGAAGTACAAAGCCAGCTCATGCCTGTCAGGCCAGCTGGGCTGAGCTCAATCCGAGACACAGGGTGCCAGAAATTTAATCCTGAATTTCCCAAATCTAATCGAAATGGCACAAGCCGTGATTAATAATTCACTACTTTATTACTGATACGATGCCTCGGACTATCACAGCGTCTGAATAATTGATTTGCCAAGAGGGGCGACATGTCCTTTCCTAAAGCAGAGAAAGTTTGACCAAAGAGTTGCTGTGTAAAGCTGGCTAAATGTTTTTAAATAGTTTGAGACTAGATCTCTGACATTCACTTGGTGTCTAAGGACAAGCTGGGAAGAGGCAGACAGGAAGTTTTGTACCGTCCTCCACAGTACAGAGCAGTCTGTACGCTGTCTAGAAGCAAAGGGAAAGAAAGGTGACAAAAGACTGGAAGAGAAGGAAATTAAGTTACCAGAAGAAACAATCCTTACCCTACAAACTGTACATAGCATGAATATTAGCTGCCTTTAGATTTAATTCATTAGGTCTGTGTCCCCTTTCTCCTACACTGACCCCTGCTTTGACTAATGATGGTCCGGATCCATTGAGTCTGAGGGATGGAGAACGCCCATAGAAGAGCTGAGCAAAATTTGCTGTTTGAGCCAGACTTTGTATTTTCTCATCCTGGAAGGCTGACAAAAATCCGGATGACAGTCCTACTGTGCCTTAAGATTAGAGGCAAATTTGGGCTAGGAATGGTGTTTCAAAGTTCTCCAGAACTGAGAGCCCCATATCTGGGCCTTGAAAACCCCTAGAGCCAGTATTTCAGTTTGAACAGTGAACAAAATTTCCTTGTCCCATCAAAACTGGACCTCAATTTTTGCATTTGTAAAATAGACATATTGAGTGCTGGGGCACTGTTTTCCACATATTCCTGTGGATGGACAAGAACTCGGAGTACTTTAAGCCACTGCTATCACCTCGACTGGTGTGGCATGGTGACACCACCATGCAAGCAGAGTTCTGAAGAATCAGAGGGACCTAGGTGAGGGAAAACTGTGGCCGTGCATTTAAAAAAATTATGATTTGAACTCGTTATCTCCTGCCGTACATGCAAGGTGACAGGTCTACCAGAAAGCAATCCCATCTACATGCAATTTTGTTGAAATTTTCAGAGCAAATGGTAGCCTCTGGCACTATCAGGGAGCAAAACACAACAAAACAAAGCATTTTAACTGCTGGCTGAAAAAGCAGTCCTCTGCCTTTTTTCTTCTCCTCTTTATTTTGATACAGAATTTTGTACTTACAAAACAAGTCACCCACTGAGCTAGTAGCAAAGGGGTTAACATAATTGGGGCTGTTTTCTCCCCCTCTCCACTTTGCCTTTGGTAGTTAAATCGAAAGCAAGTGGTACTGCCTTATTACTATCATTGTGCTGAGATATTGCATTAAAGGAGTTTAGGGTTTCAAATTGAATGTCAAATATAATATCACAGTGGAAACTTGAAGTGCGCAGCTGAGCTGCTCAGCTCCAGAGGGTTAACGCCGCCCGCCCGCCTGCCCAATAGCACTGCGAGCCACTGATCTCCATTTCAGCCCACCGAGCTATCTTCAGATGCTCACCACGACTTGCAGGCAGGAGAAGGGGGCCCTGATGGATGTCAGGCAGCTGCAGATGGAGAGAAAGGGAGTTCAGTGTAACGAATTGATTGCTGGGGAATTGATTGGAGTTCTGTATTGCCTCAGCTGTAGCAGCCGATCATAACTAATCAACCCTTTGTCACTTCAGACTGGAGCAGCGTCATGCATGGACCAGGGATGGGCAGAATGTCTTTCATTTTCCTTGGTAGAAAAGTTCCTTGTTGGAAAAGAACCGTGGCCATTGCCGTATGATTTTTCTACCTCAGTGCTTAGAAGCTGAATAGTCTCAGGTTTGGAGTCATTTTCTAGGGGCATAGACACAATATTGCCAATGCTTTCCTCTAGTTCTTTTTTTTTTCTTTTTTCTTCACTTTCTTGGTCTGATTTATCCTTTTTCTGCAGGGAACATTAATGAAGTAGGCTATATGACGGAAAAAATGCATAATACCACATACAAGCTTAATACTGGAAACATGTTTTTATCCTCCATGTTTTTATCATTCCTGTTAATGTGAACTAAAGTGTATTAAATCAAATCACTGAGAAAAGCAGATTAGACCTATTCAGAGTTTGGAGGAATCCATATGTAGCTTGGAGAACAAATTCCCATTGAAGTGAATTTTCATTCAGTGCAATGAGTTGTCACAGTAATGAGTTCTTGGGGTAAATACTTTATTCTGGTACCTTTTCTTAAGTGCTTGGAGGACTGCCAACGTTGTTCATCTTTCCAGCCTCACTAACATCACTGCAGTTATGTCCTCCTTATACCAAAACTAGAGCTGTTTAGAAAACTGACCCGACACCGCAAAATTGTCTTTCAAGTGCTGTGAAAACCTCAGACTTAACCTATGCTTTTAGTCTGCTGAAATAATTTGAAAGTGCCCTGGCAATCTTGTTCATAGTCTTTTCTCATCCTCCTTCTCTCCCTACTTTCCTTATAAACCCTCCCTGAGCAGAGCCCCTGTCTGACTAAAAGGTGCCTCACTTTCTGATTCCCTAAAGGACTGTCTCCTGAGATGTCAGGCCCAGTCTCAAACTGGCATCTCAGACTGCCCAGAGGGACTGGTTCACCATTTAGTGTGGGTAGGGGCTCATTAGCTACTTGTCCTGATAGCTGAGACAGGTAATACAGGGCACCCCCCACCCACCACATCATTCTGAAATCATTCCATGAACAAAAACACAACAAAAACAGGTGCTGTGCCTGTGCGTCTTTTGCAGACAGGACAAGGGAGGCTTCATCTCTCCAAATTCACTGTTCAGCAAAGAAATTACATGTGTCCATGCAGCTCTCTGCTCTGCAGGGAACTGTGACACATGCTGGACTTAACAGGTATGTGACTTCACTCACAGCTTTAGGACAGGCTTCAAGTCACCTGTGTGTGTCAATGCTTTCCCGGACAGGAATGGATCGAGCCAGGCTTCTCTATGGAAGAAGCGTTGCTAATTCCCAAAGAGTGCTTTTGCACTTGGCATCATCTTTTGACTACAAAAATATCTACAAGCAATTATCAAAATAAAGTCCACTCGTCACATGAATTGCAGCATACGCACTGTTGACCCATTGCAAATTAAAAGAGAATTTTGTCAATGTAAATGACAAAATCTGAAAGAGATAAACTATTCCCAAAGCAAGTGGAAATGCATAGATAGAGCTATAGAGCAAGTCTATAGAGCTGAGAGTGGGAACACCTCACGTAGGAAAGTCTTGGATCAACTCCACAAGTGTGATACAACTTTCTCCCTTTCATTACTCCACCTCCTTGGAGTACAATGAAGAAAGTTGGTAACTTTAGTTGGTGCTGTGTCTTTGTGTTTGCTTACCATGTTGCACATTGTATTGCAAAAGATTAAAAAGAAAAGAAACCTAAAAACCTGCGGGGTTAAGTTAGAATTTTATAGCCCTGTTGGGAAATAACATGGCAGGAGCAGCAGGCTCATCCTACAGATGCATTATATTTTGTGACAAACTCTGGTGCATGCAGAACATCCATCAATCATTGAGATAATTTTCCATCTCATCAATTATGCAAATTAAACCAGAAAAACTATGTTCAAATAACGCTAAGGGCCTGACATAAACCCAGGAAAGCGAGGCAGCTTGGAGCGAAGGTTGAAATCCTACCTTCCCTCTGCCCTGCCGTGCGCTGGCTTTTCAGGAGACAGGCTGCGCATGACCGCCGTGGCAAAGCGGTCTTTTTGTTCCTGCCAGGAGCTCCGGTATCAGCAAACCATGCCACGGCTGCTAACAGGAGCCTGAGGGACAGACCTTCGGATTCCTCTGGCTGGTATTCAATGTCCACTCTTTCCAGGCTGAAAAAGGCCAGGACCCACCTATAGGGTGATTGTGAGGGTGTTCCATGGCCTTTAGCACCGTGGCCCTAGATACTGTGATACTGATGGACAGGCTACGACCCACCCATTGGGTGTGTGAAGTCAGAGGGTGGAGGGAGAAGCCTGAGCTCTCAGTGGCTGAGTTCATCTCCCATCTCCGAAAGAAGTGCCAGCAGGAAGAAACTCCCCTTACTATGGTGATCCTGCACCTCCCACATGACTTAATCCCACTTTTCTAGTCGTTCTCTAATATGACATGACTTAATGAACAGAGCCACATCTGGAGAGAGGAATTCCATTCCTTTTGAAAGAGTGGTGCGGGGCTCACGCGGGTGGCAGACGCTGCCCACGTGAAGATATTGTCATTCTCCCAGCAGATCTTCCTCAAAGGCAGAGCAGCATAGTGTGAGTTAAATACCACAGAGCTCAAAGCTCAAAGTGACAAGAATGACAGTGGATAAGACATTTGTTAGCTTTTCAGGGCTTTGGAGCAATCTTGCAATCAAAACTGCTGTCTTCTCATTGATGCCGTGTTGTCACCATGAAGCCTTGAGGAACTACAAACATCAATGCGGATAACGCAAAGCAACTGCTAAGTCATGGAATAAGGAAGACTCTCCAATATGCTGATTACTTAATACTATTATTATTGTTGTATAATAATAGCAATAACAATAATAATAATAATAACCACCTGCGCAGTGCTGGGCTTCATCTTCTTCTATTTTGTTTGCGTCAAAATCAAGGCAGCGATTCCTTTGACTGAGTAAGTGTATCTGCAGGGTATACATCTGTACCAGAGCAAATCTCCCTTGGCTGCCTCTATAGTCAACAGGGAGTTAGGCAATATGGTCAGTGGAGTTTGATTAAGATTTATTTCAGCTCAAAGTAAATCCTCATCATTCAGTCACAAGAATTTTATCCTGCATAGTACTGGCTGTATTGACGAGATCTCGGTTTCTGTCAGGGCACCTGGACACCATTTGGACAATGTCTCAAATATTCACACCTACACTGTAAAACCCGCTGTTAGCTGGGATCCATTTCATGATTGCTCCAGGTCTGAAGCATCCAGTTTTAAACACTCCCAGAGTTACTCAACACTACAGCGAGGGCAAGTCAGTGATTGTGGGATCCCTTTGTTGCTGCAGCACTCTGCTCTTGGAACTTTCTTCCAGTTTCCAGAGAACTTACTACTTTTCATCAACAATAGAGTGATGCTTTCTCGGCTGGTATATAGAGCAGTTTTGCTACAGGAGGAGTCAAATGAAAATGTGCAGAGAAGTAAATGCTACCCAGTCAAAAAGAAAAGATTTGCAGACAGAAGGAGAAAAACAATGTAATTCCCTTGCCAAAGGACAAAATGCTTTTTAATTCCAAGTGCAAGCATTGTAAGACAAAAAACTCACTTTAAAAAAAACCCACTCTATCTATTTAGCTAGCTAGCTAGCTATCTAGCAGAAAACTGTGGAAAAAATACACACAATCAAAAAGATTACTTTTACCCGTGCACCCACATCACAAAACTTTTTTTTCCCTCTAGATTATTTCTAGTGAAGCTGTTTGGTAGTGTTTTTTTCCTCCTGCACCTCCATTTCTGATCACAAATGCATTGCTTGTACTCCCCATTGGTTACTCTCCACATTTGGTATGCGACCACCAGCTCTTAAATGTAAGTGAAGAACTATACTCCACTGATTTGTGTCAGTGAAGCTGTGTTTGGGAGATAATTGTTCACTGGGTTTATTTATTACAGTCACTCTCACAGGATCTGCATCACAGTATGGTCACAGCATGTCTCTGGAAATAAAGCAAAATGAATTGTATAAATAAATCGGGTACATTAACTCAACATGAGCTTTGCAGGAGCAATACAGTCAATAGAACATACTAGTAAAAGTGACAGAACATTATATATTCAATGATACATGCTAACAAAGGTAACAAGAAGCACTTATTCCATAAAGCATACAAATATCATGTAGAGACAGAGGAAGTTTGAGTCACATCCAATTAAAATGGCTCGTTTCTGGCAGGTCAGCTGCACTTGACAGATGTCCTCATATACGGCAGCACCTTGCAATGATCTTTGTACCCAGCCCAACTCATCTCTCATTAGCAAGACATTTCATTACCAGTCTGTGGGACCATCCTCTCAGCATTGCTGATTTCTGTCTGCCCAGCAGAAATGCTGTCGAAGCCAGGAGCTTCCTGTAGGTGACTGTCTAGCCAGAGAGGGAACTTGGCACTCAGTAAAACCCACCTACTCGAGAGGCACCTGAGGCACTCGCAGCCACATTTCCTGAATACTACTCTCTGCACTCTTTTCTGAGAGGGTAGTTGAACAACTTGTAAGGTAATTTTTTTTTACCTATTTTTCACTTTTTGTCCCTCCTTCCCCTACTCTTTACCTCATGAAAACCTCCTAGCAGGGTTCTGATATCTGTTTTTCTTTGTGGAGAATATCAGCTGAGAGTAGGATCTTCTGTGCTGACTGGAGAGCACGGGAATAAGAATAGGAAGATATTACAATGTTCTGCTTCTCCCGCTGGGAAACAATCCCTCTCCTTTATGTAACTCTATCCAGTTATGTAAAGAGTTACCACAAGAAAAAAGATGAACTTCTCAAGCATTTGTCTGTCAGTTACTTATGATTGTGTTCAAAAACACAAGCATACTTAGGTAGTTCTTTGCATCTACGGGACTTATTCAAAGAATTCAGTTCTGGGAGAGCTGCCAGTGACCACAGTATCACCCCCACATTCACCAGCAAATTAAATAAGAAAAGAGCCAATTTGTGCATTGGTTTTGCCAGAATGCTGGAGGGTCCGTGTAGTTTAGCTAGTAGACCATAAAAAGTACTTAGTGATTCTTTCATTCCCTTCCTTCATAGTCAGCTTGATTCTCTCAGCCACGTGTTTTAATTAGACAAAAACTTTGCTTTGACTGTTTTCAGCCCATGAAAATTTTGTAGAAGTAGAACAGAAGTGATTATTGACTCAATGAAGGAATGGCTGGTTTTAGACTAAAGGATCTATGTGTGTGTGCATATATCTCCTAATGTAGCAGACACAACTCAGATGGAAATAAAAGCATCAGAAGCATCCTGCTGCAGCTCCATCCTACCAGGAAGAAGCATAATTTTATGTTATTTTAAAAAATATACAAGTTATATAGTATATATACTACATACACGTACAATACATTATATATGTGTGGTATGGTTCATTGTCACTATTTCCCATTCCTTCCCTTTTCTCATACTTATAATTTCTTTTAATACATGGTTAACACTTGATCCCCAAACTGGTGAGCAAAGACATGATTTCAAGGATTACATTTCCATTGTTACCTAATGTATACCATAGTACTAAGCCCAGGGGAATCTTTATCCGTTCAATTAATGAACGGCTCAGTGAGGCACTTTTTAGGTAGCTGCCCATGACTGACATTCCCCATTTGGCATCCCTGCTACCTCCAACACTTTTCCCTCACACATCCACTTTGGCCAAGGCCAGAGGCACCTGCCCTTCAGCACACCAGTAAGGGAGAAAGTTGATTCTTGTTTCTATGCCCTCTGAACCAAATGATACGCACACCACCACACACCCCTTTAGCTAATGAAAGCCTTCCCAGAGCCACTGCTGCTGGTGAAATCGACCTGTGATTTATGTTCATTAACATCATGAACATTACTGTGAAATTTTTCACCCTGGCACTGTCTTTTTCGAGCAATAAAAAATGAATGACTTCCACCAAAAACTCTTCTGTCACAGCAACAGGAAAGCCATTTTCTGAAAATGTGGTTACTCTGCCTCAGCTTGGAGCAGAAGTCAATGGGTGCAGCTCTCTAGATTTATAAACATTTCTTAGAATTAATTTATCTGTGAAGTCTAACGTCTTCAATGTAGTTGTACCTGTCAGATACAAATGATTCAGCTCTGCAAGATGAAATCCCAATATGTCGATATGATCTACTGTAGAAACAGGTTCTTTTTCTTTCCCCTTTTTCCAATATTAGATAACTAAGTCTCCATCCGGATACAAAGAAACAAAAGAAACCACATAATATAACCAATAACATTCAAATGCAATATTTAATAGAAGTCTGACCAATGGGGTGAGAAAATCTTGTGAAAGCAATGCTGTTTTTCAGTATCTCAGCTCTGCATGCTTTTCCAGACACCCATAAAGGTCCTCATTGTTGTGGTGAGGTTTGTCTCTCTCCGGCCCAAACTGACATCGGTTCACCCTGGGGTTCCGTCCCTTTGTGACACTTTTCACCTGTTTTTTTTCTTTTTTTGGTTTGGTTTTGTTTGGTTTTGTTGGGTTTTTTTCACAGTACAGCTGTGGTAACTGGAGGACTATAGCACATATGATTTGCTCTTACAGAGCTTTTTTATTAATTCACAGCAGCAAAGTTAAGATCTCATATTCCAATTTGTAGGAGGTAATCTTCAGAAATGAAATTTGCTGAACGTTCATTTTGTATCCCTCTTATGTCAGATGCAAGAAGGAGATGGAGCACCTTGCATCCACTTCTGTGAGAGCCTAAGATTAGAAGGGAAAGATACTGCTCGTATTTCCATTTCATTTTCATTTGGTCCAGGCTTCGAGGTCAGTTTGTCTTCTGTCATTCCATAAACACATCAGCAGTGAACAACACAGCAGTGAAAAGGTTTTGAAAAAGCTGCCCCCAGATTTTAGCGTCTCCGTGGTAAATATGTGGCATATGCAGAACAAAGGTGCAGCTGTGATATTACTCCCTGTGTAGATTGTCCTCTTTTGAGGGCCAAAATAAAAGGAATGTAACTGAACACACGAGACAGAGAAAAGCATAGCAAAAGTTTCCAAGGAAAGGTACTTATCACTTCAAGCAGGGAAGTCATGACAACTTCATATGAATGGGAGGGGGCAAATTGAAGATGTGGCACTCTTGTGAGCACCAAATAAATTGCAATTAAGAGAAGGCTGAAAATGAAGAAAACCTCAGAGAGTGTGACAACTATGAGATTCTCTTTTGATGGTGGAATTATGGTCCTTCCAGTGAAGTGGCAGAGGCTCTTCTGATTATGTTGCCTAATTTGAAATTTGATTGGACAAAGTAGCTAATTTCCAGTAACAACAAGCTGTGCTGAAACTTAGGTGAGGGAAGTTATTCTAATGGGCTTTGGGAACAGAAGGAGGGAAGAGTCTACTGTGATGATCAAAGAGTTCTAGTTTGGGCATCACTGTGCAGCAAATTGTTCATTAAAACAGTAACTACTTCTGTCTAATTATTATACTTAAAACATTTCTGAGCGCCAACAAGAAAAATTCCTGTTAGCAGCATTAGCCTACCTCTGTCCTTCACATTTTTCACCCCAACCACCTGCAGTGGAAAGTGAGCTTTGATCTCAGCACCTACATGATCCATCTACAAGTAGCCCTCCTTGCTCAATCTCAGCCCTAACTCGATCATATCCTGTCTGAGGAAAGTCTGGTGCCACTACCAGCCCAACACTTATTGTTCAAATAATGAGGAAAGTGAGGGGAAAAACACATGGCTAGTGGAGTAGAGGAGGTGGTGGTGGAGGTGGTAGTACTAGTAGTAGTAGTAGTAGTAGTAGTAGTAGTAGTAGTAGTAGTAGTAGTAATTATAATAATAATAATAAATCATTTCCCTTACAAATTATGATTTTAAGATAAAAAAGTACATTATAATCATTCAATCATTAAAGTTGCACAGGCTTTGATAACCGGTGTTCTCAGGACCTGCATTCCGGACTGCTTATTACTAACACTATTAATAATACTGTTTTGCATTAGAGCAACAAATAGAGAGCTTAATCAGGGCCTGGAGGCCTCTTTCACTACATCTCACAAACACATATCCTTCAAACAATTCCTACTTTCAGACTTACAGTTTTACAGGGTTTGGGTGGGATTTGTCTCACCTTTCACTGTCTAAAAGCAGGGATCACAAGGTTGCAAAATGAGCACGAGTGTCCTAGTTAGCAGCAGACGAGCTGTGTTTCTGCCAGCCACAACTTACTGGGCTTCTGCAAGGAACTAAGCACGTGGGTTAAGGATATCCAGAGACTGAGATAATATGCTGTTACGGGTCTTTAAGTGTTGTAAATCCTTGAAATGCAGCAGTCTGATTTGTGTGTGTGTACTTGAAACGGTTTGTGTGTCCATCTGCACACAGAGAGAAACGTATATACAGATAGATGGATATTTTATATGACTCATTCCTATATTGCCATTCCTTAATGCATGCTATTTGCTTCTTTTGAAACCATCCCTGACTAGCATATCAATCCATATTATGTAGACATCATTGAAACAGGCATAACAAGGAGCAATGACTTGAATCCTAAAAAGGAAACATTTAGCTTAGACATTAGTTAAAAAAAAAATCTTAATGATAAGGCCAATTAGGCACCAGAATGAGGCACTGGAGGTGTTTTCAGAGGAGGTTAAAAAAAGGACTTAAATCAGGGGTGAGGAAGAAAATTATGCTTGTAATAGAAATGTTTCAGATAGATAGATAGATACATTTGTGTGTCTGCACATGTACATATATAATATAATATAAATACATGTAAGATGCACAAACATCACTGTGCACTTCGTATATGTGCTTACACATATATACACCAATGTGTATAAATGGATTGGCCCACTGAATAGCTGTAAAAGGTGACCTGAAAAATCAAGTAATGCAGGAGGTTTTATTCGTCTGCTAATCTGACTGTTCAAGAGCTTTTTTAAACCTTATAAAAAGCAAAGTTTATGGAGTTGGAATGAAATACGGGGAAGCAGCACCTTTACCTCTTGGTTCCCAAGCAGTGACTTCTTCAGTGGTTAATGATGTCTGTAAGGGCACTCTGAGTCCATCTCTACCAAGCAGCCCTAGTTTGACCTTCAGTAGTTGTCCACATCAATGCTGCAAGCCCCGCTTGGTTGTCATCCCTGTTATTTGATTCACCAGCCCAGTTCCCCTTTGCGCTTGCCCTCTTCAAAAATGGGGTTTTCTTCTGTTCTCTTCTTTCTTTCCTCTATCTGGGGTAGAGGAAAGTACAGACAGAGAAACATTTCCTCTCCTGTTTAGGAGTACTCATTGGATGCATGGCTAAGGAAGAGGGATGAAGCACACCACTCTTACCTGACTTTACAGTAAAAAGCAACTTCCATATAGATTTTGTATATCTGTGAAGATCACCACCCATTGGGCCCAAGCTTCATTTTGGTCTTTAGGAAACAATTTTGCAATCTTGGCCTCTTCAGTGATCCCAAGATGGGTAAAAAATGTGTTGTGAGGTGTGGAGGAAGTGCTTTTGTGCACCTGCTTCGGCACAACTTCCATCTGAAAATAGCCAAATGGAACCTACCACTATTCCATCTGCTTCCAGCTCAGCTTCAAGGCTCAGGTTATTGAGCAAATCTTCCCTGGCCTAGCCAAGCCTGTGTGCACATGCTTCACTTCAGGGCTAGAGTAAATCCTGTGGATTTCCAAGGAATAGTAAGCAAAGCTGGTAACAAAAAGCAAAAAGTGGTGTGCCTCAGGCCACAGAAATTTGTGTCAGAGCCAGAGCTAATTCCAAACCTCCCAAATCCCAAATATTGCCATAACTGCTGCAAAACACATGTAAGGCTACAGGGAAGGGCCACGCTGTTTGACTGTGACCAATACTGAGTATGTCCAAAAATCCCAGTCTGTGATAGCACAGGGGGAAGGAGGAGAAAGAAAATCCTGCTCACTCTCAATCGACCCCTTTCCCTGAGAATGAGATGGACCATGTAGATGTTCATGGCATTCCTAGACATCTCTCCCAAACAGCCATCCCTTCCACGCCAGGGGAATCTGATGGCCAGCACTACTTCACTCTGATTTTCTTAGAAAAGGAGAGAAAAAAAAATTACCTGGATGGCAGCCTCTGGCACCCAGCTCTTCCTATTTCTCTCACTTACTCTTCCCATCTCTCTTCTTTTTATTTCTTTTGGACTGTAAGTTTCATTCCAGCTGGAAAGGACCAAAATATATCTGTTGGATACGCACAGCAAAAGCCACCATAGTGGAAGAAAAAGACATGCAGAAATAAAGACCCACCTTTGGGTTCTGCCAAGCTAAACACTGGGGGTGTTTGCGTGTGTGTGTGCAAAGAGAACAAGCAAAAACATGTGCACGGGTCCACAGGTGCCATTGAATTCTCCGAAGCAGAAATGAACAGGCTCCAGATTTCCCTTCCCTGTTGTGGGGAATAGTCAGGCTGAGAGCACCCAGCCCCAGCACACTGGTGTCCTCCACCAACATATTTGATGAGCAGTAAGAGAGTGTCTGCTCTACACCATTTTCCACCATTTACCTGTGCCCTGAACTTCCCTGCACTGAGGCAGCCTGAGAACCTGGAAGATCCTTGTATCCTTAACTGTTACATTTGTCTAATTAACAAGACAATGCGATAGAAAATATTCTTTTAGAGACTATAAAAGTGCCTGTGAAAGATGCATTCTTCCTTGCAGAGTTTGTTCGGGCTGGTGTAGATCCAGCCCAGCCATCCTGAAATCAGCAGTGGTGTTTCAGATTTACACATCAGCAGCACACGGTCCTGTCATGGGAAATGAAATTCAAATAGTGTATTGGCAGTGCAGGAAGCCTTAGAAAGGATGGATTTGGTCAGATTGACAGGTTTGTCTGTGACTGCTTACCTGTAATACCTGGACAACAAATTTATTTCAGAGGGAATCTGTGGGATTCATTTCATCACCACATTTTCTACAATTCCCTGACAGGAGCTGGACAGTTCTACGTATTTATGAATAAAGGTGAGAGAGACAAGTGGCTCTGGAGCAGTGTAAAAGTTGGAAGCAGAGGTCTGATACAGCTTTGTATGGTGAGACCAGTGTATGGTTCCCTTCCACAAACAACATTTCTGCCCAGCTTGCAAGACATGACCTCTGCTGCAGCCACTCTCTATCCCACCGGAGATCAGTTTGGAAATATACTTCTTTTTTTTTCTTCTCCAAAAATCACATGGTGAAAAACCCACAAGAAACCACGGTGAAAGCTGCAAAATCCCGCAGAGCTTCACTATGCAGGCAGGGGTTCACCTCACAGTCTTTCTTTTCAGCACAAAGTGAGACTTCTCAGACACCTAAATCTGAAATGGCCAAAAAGATTTTTTCTTCCCCTCCCCATTGACTTGGGTTTCTGTGGACCCAAAAGAGAAACTTCTCTCTGACAGGGCTTTGCACTAATTAATTGCACCCCACTGCCCAACAAAGTAGTCCTTCACGTGCAGACCTGCTTTCCATGAGGGGGATTAACAGGCAAACCCTGCTTCAGTTGGGCTCTTTACTTTGGCTTCCTTTCCTTCTGCCTTTAATGTTATTTCCTGTAATGGATGTTTTGAATTATCTGGGAACTTGGTAAATTAGATTCATTTCTAGTGTCATTTAAAATAACCAAATAAATGTGCTGAGCACTGCTTAAGAAAGACCATGTCTTCCCAATCTCTGACAGGGATAAAGTCTGTGAAACTCAGCGGAGCTGATGTCTTAGTTAACGGCAGAGCTGGGGTTTCTGGATACAGATTTTTTCAAATAATGATTATGATATCCAATATTTGCCTAGTCCTTTCCACTCCAGCATTCCCCATAGCACATCCCAAATGTCTCATCAACCCCCAAAGCACAGATTCTTTATTCCTATTCAGCTAAATCTTCCTTCTCTGCCATGAGCTTTTGCTTGAGTTAAGACTTCAAGCCATGCTCCTATGTACACTCTAGTTTTGCTTTATATGGTACTCAGAGGCAATTTCCTGTGGGATGTAATACATCAGCTGCTCCAGCAAGGGAAAGCCACATATCTGCCCAGGGGGCTGCTCTCCAGCTGCTATAAGTCAATGGAGATGCTCCACTGGGCAGAAGAGGAATCCCTTAAACACGGTGCTAGAAACAAGGCAGGGAAGCCTTTACAGCCTGCATAGTAAGGGCTTTTTGTGTTACTTTTTTTCTCCTGGCCAACAAGCCACCTGCCTAGCAGACCTGCCAAAAGGCCTGAGGGGGATTTATGTAATTCAATTTGGACAGTATCTTCCACCTTGGCTTGAGCTGGTAGGAAAACTTTCACAGTTTTGATTAATTTTTTCCTCTCTCAAAAGCTTGTCTTCCAATTAGATGTTGCAGAAATATTCTCGCAGAAGTTCTTGAAATGGCGAGCTTGTCTCGTTTTTTGATCATCCTGCTCACAGCCTGAGAAACAGTGTCAGTATTTCCCTCTCCCTCAGCCAGCTTAAGACCCTTTGTTTAAGGGCAAGTGTCCTCCAAGGAGAGAATGCAAAGCCCAGGAAGACTGATGAGCAGCACTCGGCTGTTTGCAGAGCAGCGTCAGGCATCAATAGGCTCTGCAAGGAGGAACGGGCAAGAGCAGTGCCAAAAGACACCTGTTCCCGATCCGTCTCCAATGTCTCACACCTCTCCCTCCTGCTTTCACTCATCTCTCACTAAAACCCCTTTTTTAACACAAATTAATTGCTGCTGCAGAAACCACTGATAGAGACAGTTAGTTGACCCCAGTGTGCAAATCAGCTTCACTGAGGTGGAAAGGGAATGAAAAAATAAAAGCCTCAAAAGGGTGATCTTACACAGTGCATTTTAGCAAGTCCCCAGGACAGTTGCTTTTTTGGCACATTCCTGTCACACTCAGGGCCCGCACCAAATTGGAAAGAAGGGCAGGCTGTACTTTATCCACATCTGCACAGTGAACTGGCAAGGATGTGACACTGTGGGTGGAAGAACAAAATTAAATTCAGTTTCTTGTCTTCCTCTGGCTATCCTCACTCTCACAGAAAAGGAAACCCTGTGACAGGTCCAATAGAAAAGCATCCCCACATCTTTTTTCAGGTGTTAGGATGGGCATCCTCTTCTGGAAATATCCCCCCAAAAGGCCCTGTCCGTCGGCCAAATAAGAAATGTCACTTTGTCTGTCCTGCCCCTGGTTTCTTAAGGGCCAATACAGCTACAAACACTCCCTGCTGTCACGTCACCTCAAATTGTCACCCTTCTCATTTCAGAAATGCAAATCGCTGCAAACCCAAGTGCCGACCTGTCATTCCCCTGATATACCGGGGAGCAAATGATATGGACATCTGCATTCTTGTCTGCCGCCACCTCTGCCACAGTTTCCTGCAGAGGGAAAAAAACCCCATAGATATCTTGTTTATAGCCCTCCTTACAGCCCTCCTTTCATCCTGCAGCTTGGGTGAATCTGGAGCCTCTCAGAAGCTCTGTGGTAACTAACTGAACCAAGCAAACTTCAGAGGGAATAAAGGGTGCAGGATTTCAGGAGTCTCTCCACACCTTAACTGAACCAAAGTTCGCCCCTCCCACTGTACCTTGGATCCGGGGTTTTGATGTAGCTTTGCACAGACAATCAAGCAGTTTAGTCTCAGATCAAAATTTAGAGCATTTTTGGGAGTATAAGAAACCAATAGAGGAACTTAAACACACAGAAAGGTAGACCCTTGTGCGAATAAAACTAGCTTACAGCTAATGAAATAATACTTCCGAATGCCTGTGCTTCCCTTAGGTTTCCTTCGTGCTACTGGGAATATGCAACATATTAGTTATGTTCTCATTAGTGTAGCTCTGAGATGTGTTTGTGTTCTCCATTTAGCTCTGTCTTTTTTATCAGGTTCCCTGTATCTCCACACTCACGCTGAGCAGGCTCAAACCCTTCATTGCTGGGCAGGAATGAGGGAGAGAAATTACAATTGCCTTTTGTAGGAACACGGCTGTCCTCATCAGGAATCCCCATGCTGGGGTCATGAATGAAAGGACTGGGTATATGCTCCACTTGAATATGACTTTGCCCTCATTTGCCCTTTCCCATGTGCTGATGGGGTTCTCTCTCCATGGGCTTTGGAAGCTGGAGTGAGGGGACAAGTGTTACAAGCAGATGTATGCCGAAAGCTAAGGAATGCTTTTTTTTTTCAATATTCTTTTTTTTTTTTCTTTCTGAAGTGAAAGTTGGGTTGGAAAGACAGCAATGTTTGTTTCTAATTCAGGGCCCAACAGAAGTGCCAGAGTCTAGTTTCTCCAAGACATAGCCTGACACTTCTGATCTGTTTACATCTCATCAGCAGAGCGGTGTTGAATTCGGCCAAGGCAGAACAGGGAGTGCTCCAGGGGGAGAAATATTGCTGCTGTAGAAATCAGAGTTGGTCAATGAAATGTACAGCACTTCTCCAGCACCCTTCTCCAGAACATTTCTGGGTTGTAAAACAGAAGTCCTGGGTAGTGCTTTCTCCTTTTTTCATATTCTTTATGAGCTGTACTCCAGCCTGGGCTATTGTGTTTTGCCAATTGTATGTGCAATGGTATTGAATACTTTTCTTTATTTTCCTGCAAAAACATAGAGCACTATAATGCCTCTTTGTGTATCCCCTGATGCCCTGCCATAGAAGCACCTCATTTTGCAAGAGGTGGTAAATCAGCTCCTCTGAGTAAGGAGCCACAGTCTGAAGGAAAGAAAAGTAAGGGACTGCCTCAGCCCTTGTAGTTTGTGAACACAGCTGTGACGAAGTCTTGCACCTCAGAAACCCTGCAAGCTTGATCCATGTAAAGAATACGTGCATCTGTCTCCACTAAAAAAACATTTTGAGGTTTGGGAGTTTATTCCTGCTCCAAAAGTAGCTGGTAACACATCCATGCAGGCAGCCTGCATGCCACCCAGGACATAGCACAATGCTAAAAACACGGGGAAAGAGAGAAGCCGGCACTGGAGGTCTGCAGGACAGAGTGGTTCATTGCCTTCCCTTTTCCAAGCTCTTGGTATTCTCATCTATGCCATCCTCAGTTTGCCTGTTGTTATCCTCAGACCAGCCTCTGTGAGTGTTCCAGTTTTTTCCTGCATAGTTAAAAAAAAACAAACAGTGGGAAATAATGCCCAAGAGTTAAGTTCCTCTTCTTAATGCAGGAGCGGCAGGAGGATTGTCCCAGCCTTCTGAGTACTGTGCAAAAAAAACCACTATGAAGCTTAAACTTCTTTCTTTCCAGCATCAAGGTGGCAAATGCAAGGTCTAAGCATGTATTTATCAAAATCACTGTAGATATTTTCTTCACTGGGAGGCTCAGTACTTTAGGCTGAAATCATCCATCACAACTAGGGAAAGGGAAAAAAAAAGGCTTTCACCTTCATGGATTTCCCCCCTCCCTTCATCTCACCTTATTCGTGCTTAAATGGGTAGAAATTCATCTTTTTCTCCAAAGATCCAGCTGGCTGCAACACCCTCTGTGCTTAAACAAGCTGCCTGCATTGGAAGCATTTTTCAGGCTCTCTGTCTCTCTCTGTCTCCCCCTCCCCAGCCCCCTGGGCCCTGATTGACGTCTCATCTCATTTTTATGTTTGACACCTCAAAAAAAAAAAAAAGAAAAAAAAGCTTAAAAGAATAGCCCCTATTTGTAAAAGCAAAGCAACTTTTCTCAAAGACAAAACAGGCTTCTCACTAGGAGGTGTTCACACTCTCCAGTAAATGCTTTTTGCTACCAGCCTTGGCAAGGTGGATTGTGTGTGTGTGTAGCTACCCTTGCACACAACGTGTGCATGTTTGCATCTTGTGCAATGTTTAATTCTGCCTCTCCTGAAAGCTGATATGGGAAAGCAAACACGCAGTGAGTGGCATGACTGGCTCCTCTGTGGCTCTGAGAGTGGGACGTCTCTCTTATGGCAACGGCTTCGATAAAGCTGCCAGCAGCTTCTCCTGTAATGTCCATTAATGCACCTGCATCCTTAAAGCAAGAGGTTTCGGGGCAGTTCACCCCAAATATGCTCAGACTATGTATCAAACCCACTCTGAACTGGAAAACATGAGTTTTTCTCAGTTCACTTCAGCCAGAGAGTGAGCAGAAACCTCTGAGGGATGTGGGTTTGTGCTGACAAGCCTGATGGTGTGACGGGACCGCTGCGGCTTCAGCTGTCTCTGTGGGGAGGGCGAGGCAGAGCAATGCCACTGTTTTTACTTCAGCAGCCATGAAACAGAGCCTGTAGACTTGATTGGTTATGAAAGGTGATTGCATCCACATTTATTGCACTAGGAGGGAAATTATTGCTCAGCAAGGGAAAAAGCGAAAAAAAAAGGATTGACATCCTTTTCCCAGGGAACATGGGGTGTGCGTTCAGAAATGAGGCCATGGCAAAGTATCTCTATTCCCACCTTTCCCCACGTCTGCTTCTGTTTTGGAGGGTTAGTCAGCCTGGGCTGAGATTGCCTTCCTCATGTTTGCTTAGGTCCTGGGGAAAGGAGTCCTGAAAGCCTTACAGCTCTCACAACAAATAAGTTCTTCCTTATGGATCTGGGACAGTTGGGTTTTGAAAACTCTGAATGGAGCAGAGAGATTTTGAACCCCCAGATCCACATAAACAAGTGTTGTATCTCTTCTGCCATTCCCAATCCACTGCTCATGAAAGAGGTGCTGGGGTTGGAATAGTGATATTGAGACATGCTGGCCTTCCTCATGCTGACAGAAGCTCCCTGTATCATCCCTTCGTTCCTTTCCACAGGGTAGCACTGGGTCTGATGAGCTATTAACATGTCAGCAGAGACAGACAAATCAGACTGTCTGAATCAAATGGCATTACTCTCCAAGACATGATGAAGCAACAACAATTGCATCTTCTCTGTCTTTGATCTCAGATGATTACAAACAATGAAGCTTCCAACTTTGCAGAAAGCAGTTTTCATAGCTCCAGTGAAACAGCTCAGTGCCTAATTCCTTGGCACAGCCTACAGCCTATAACCATAAGCATGTGGCTGTTACAGATAACATGGCACTTCTGGGAAAGCTGCAATAGTTTACGCATTTTCCAGAGCCAAATTCCAATTTGAAAGGTCCATTATGCCTATCTACACAACCATTCGGCCTCACACAACCACAGCAACTGGCTACAAAATCTTGCCTTGCATCCTTCCCTAAACACTTGGTTATGGTGGGGCAGAGTGTTGCCACAACTCCCGCAGAAGGAGCTGAGTTTTGAGGCCAGAGAGATTAATCCTGAGAGAACAGGGCATCCACTGCATAGACAGCAAAGCAACCTACAGATTTTGGGGATATTCTCTGCTTCTTCGCTTTCCTCCAATGCAACCACGCACAAACTCATGTGATTCCAGGTGCCCAGATTGGGACATCACATGAGACAGAGCAACCTTTCCTAACAAGGATGGGCTGACTTTCCTAACAAGGAGAGGAGGTGGAACCTCAGACATCCATACACTAATCGTTATCAAATGTATATCTTTTAATGGGGCATTTCAGGGGATTTTACTCTTTTCTCTGAGGCATTGATCTCTGCTGGATATATAATAATACTGCATCAGAAAGCCTGAAAGTCTTTGTGGTTTACATCCCCTTATTTCTGCTAAAACGATGTGAATCCCCTGAACGTTACAGAGTGTTCTCTAGAGTGAGTCTTCTCTCTTTAAAAATTTTTTTAAATTTATTTATTTTCATTTCAAGTCAACCCAAAACGTACTTTTTGCGTAACCACATTTGTGGTTAATGTGGTGGTTATTTAACCAATTTGTTCTCTTACGGAATTCAGGTCAAATTTTATTAAATATTACTTCGAAACAAGAAGTCACCAACAGTTGTGCTTTGATACAGGATTAAATATTTGCTCCAAGAAGGGCAATATTTTTGGTTACGATTTTGAAGTGTTCCTTGATCCAAAATCACACATGATTTAAATTTTGACACAAAATTCTCCTCTCCATTGAGTGTAGTAATGGACCAAAAAAAAACCCCACAAATTCTCAGCCAGCCATGTGCCATATGTCCTCGGGTTTGCTTATCTTACTCATTTGCATATCTTGCATATCTTACTCCTACTGTAGGATGATTACCGAGAGGCAGTCGGGTCCAACTTCACGATGTTCTCAGACCCAGATTTTCTCCCACATTTGAACATTCTGGTAAGCCATGTCCACTGAGGTGTGCTGGCTATTTCGCACGAAGGTCTGAGGATATATATGCAGCAATCATGGCGAATGCTTCACAATAACTCAGTTTAATAACCCAATATTAGGGTGTAATTTTCGGTTGGTGTAATTCTTCGCATAACCTTTAAGTGTGAAAAATTTCCACCTATTCAAATCAGCTGAAGATCTTGAGCCTGAATCTGGTTTAACTGCTTGGTCATTAAATTAGGAGCTTTCCAACCGAGATGCGATTGTATATGCAGTACTAATGCCTATTCACTCATATAGGCCACCCGAGATCGCTGACTTCAAAAGGCTCCTCATGCAAACAGCACTGTGAAATGCCCAAATTGCTCTCCGTAAATTCTGCAAACTGAGAGCAAGTGTCTTTGTTAAGTCCACGAGGAAGTGCACGAAAATCCTATTTGCTGACGTGCAAAGGCTTTGTAAGGCAGAGCCCCCAGCCTGAAATCGCTTGATTTGTGGATCCTTGCGATTAAGTTGAACTGAATGACATGCAAAGCTGGCAATTGAGATAAAGAATCACTCCGGGCTAAGGAAGGGAGGCAGCTAAAATCTGAAAACAAAGGATGTTAATCTCACGCTCATCATCTTTAAACAGGGCACGTTAAAGGAGCAGGTAAGGCTCAGCCGATGCCTTCAGATTACTGGACGGGATGTTGTCTTTTGTCTTGGCAAACCTCATTTTGATCTAGCTGCTGACAATTCTCCCCCCTTTACTTTCCTCCCCCACTTCCATCCCCTCAGGCGGAACATCTCATCCCAGTGGAGCCTCTGCCTCGGCTCCGCTCCTCGGCTCACAGGCAGGAGAGAAATCCTATCCACATCACGGAAAGTTTTCTCACAGTTCCCAGCCTCCCCCAGGAGTGCGGTTTCTTTGTCCCTCTGCCCCTTTGCCTGCCTGGACTCGGGGGGTCCTGCCCAGACAGCATTTTGCAGACAAACATGACACCTTACTGTAGGACATGTGGCTAATCTGTCTGTCAAAACCCAGAGACAGACGCATAAAAACAAAGACATTTGTCCAAAGGAGGTGTGCGCAGCCTGGAGCTGAATCCCATTCCCAGAGTTAGGTGAGACACTTCTTTCTGACAGCCCGAAACTGTGCTGCAGGCTTGTACTTCAGCATCCCTAGCCCGGGACCCGGGATCTCGGGGTCTAGCGCTTAGCGCAGCTTGTCACAGGTGGTCCCAGATGTCTGTGGGCAACAAGCATTGTCCTTGTGCAAATTACCGCCATGGTAGGCTCTGGCAGCGTCCAGCCACAGCAGGCTAATCGGCAAAGGGAGATGCATTTAAACAGTATTGGAAACATTAGAAACATTCCAGCACTGCAGGTTAAAAACTGCTCCAAGATTGCAAGTTCGGCATTTTAGGGATCAGTGGGAGATTTCTCTGGAGATTAAGAGCAATTGAAAAGATCGACTTCCTCTCTATAGAGAAGTTCTAATAAGGCTGAAAATAAAATGCTGTCTCCCTCAGCCTTCCTGGCAGACGAGATCCAACGTGCCCCCCTGTTGTTTCAATAATTCAAACTTCAGCTTTAGCCAGCCAAATAGGCCTGAAATTCACCTGTGAAAGTTCATGAGGCTAAGTGGGATTCGGAACAAACTCCTCTTGTTTCCAAACTCATGTATAATGCAGTGAGGAACTTTGCTCAAAGCTAAGCTTTGGCTTGCTGTTATATTTACGATGCTCCACAAAAAAGAGCAGGAGGCAAACAGATAACACCACGTCAGAGGCAGCGGAGTGGGAGGGGAAGGAAAGAGCACAGCCACCGACTTATGATAAACTGACATTCATCTGTAGCTGGGCAGCACCTGAGTCTGCCTCTTCTCCCTTCTCAACTGGAGATTGCAGCATTGCCCAGACACAGAGGAGAGATCTGAGTCCTCCAGCAGAGAACAAAATAGACAAGGCAAGCACCAAAGGAAGGAAGAAGCAACACCACGAGGAGGGTCGTTCCATTAGCCAGTCGTAAGAGGAAACTGAAGCTGAACACAAGCATTGCGAGCCTATCGCTTTTGTTTCCACCGACACAAAGGTGCGTCCAAGTCAAGCTGTCCATCTGTCAGTGCCGTCGGTCCACCAGAGCGACCAGGGCTGGCTCTGGGGTTGCCCAGTTACCCCTGGCAGAACGCATTTGCCAGCGTGCCCACAGAGCACCACGGCCAGATGGTGCTGGGCTGGCAGTGCCGCTGGATCCCTGACAAGGTGGAAATTTCAGTTTCAGCAGCGTTTGTTTCACCAAGAGTTATTCAGATTGTACAACGTGTACCACACTGGTTTTCTGCCACAAACCCCGGCAGACTGGAAGCAGGTCCCATCTAAATTCACTTCCCTGCTGGCTCACCCTGCTTGTCTGAAAACCCTATCCCCAGACCATAAATAGAGTTCTGGAAACCTACAGCCGGTGCACACAGACAGAATAGACATATAAGTTTTAGGTAGCTGGTATTAAGTAAGCTAAATCCATGAGACAGTATTAGGAATCAGCTTTTTACACCTACTTAAATTATCATTGTTTCACTGAGGAAATACATACAGTGGTTATACCTAATCATGAATTCCAGTGCTGATCTGAGATCTTTTCTCTTTCCTTCCTTCCCTTCTCTCTTTAATTACCTCACTAATGTGGTAAGATGTTTGTTGTTGTTGTTTTTTTTATTTCAAGTATTTGATTTTTTTGCAGTTTTCTGGGACTGGAGTAACCGAAGTGCAATGTGATTCATTTGAAAGAGTAAATATTTAACTACTAAATGGCACCTTGTTTTTCTAGATCCCCATGTTCTTTCCAGCTCTATTCATGCTATTTATAACACCATACTCTCTCTATATTATACCATGTATATGCTGGTCAGTACATTCACTTATATTTATATATGTTATCTTTATCGCTATATTTATTTAAAGATACTTAGGAGCTGGCGCTTATCCAAAGGAGGGCGATGAAGCTGGTGAAGGGTCTGGAGCACAAGTCTGATAAGGAGGAGCTGAGGGAGCTGGGGGTGCTTAGTCTGGAAAAAAGGAGGCTCGAGGGGGACCTTGACAATGCCCTGAAAGGAGGATGTAGCCAGGTGGGGGTCGGTCTCTTCTTCCAGGCACCAAAGGGACAGGATGAGAGGAAACGGGCTCAAGTTGCTCCAAGGGAGGTTTAGATTGGATATTAGGGGGAAATAAAAGGGTGGTCAGGCACTGAAACAGGCTGTGAAAGGCATGGTGGAATCACCATCCCTGGAAATGTTAAAAACAAATGTGGATATGGTGCTTGGAAACGTGTTTTTGTGGTGACTTTGCAGGGCTGAGTTAACGGTTGGACTCCATGATCTTACAGGCCTTTTCCAACCCTAACAATTACATGATATTCATCTTGGAAGTATAAAATTGCATTAAAAGAAGATAAATACTACAAAATTGTCTCTGAAAATGTTAGACAATACCAATACTAGGCCAACCCAGGCAAATTTAATTCTTCCCAATTGTATTTCTATTTCATTATTCCACTACTCACTTTTTGATTTGATAAGTACATTGGGTTTTTTGAGAGCTACTAAGACTGAGAGTGCAAAAGCCAAAGCTGGAGTGAATCGGTTTGGCGTGTTCACTCAAGAGCACAGGCATCTTAGGTCATGATGGACACCCTTTCCCAAATAAAACAGAGATTACTCTTTAAAATTACACTCTTATTGGAACCTTGTAGGCTGCAGTACATCGGTGTAGCAACCTCTGCTGTTCCAGGGACCATGATCAGCTGGATGGGCTTTGGTTTACGTTTGCCTCTTTTGCACCGGGCTGTCTGTTGCTGCTTTGGCCGGGTGTTTTGAATGTTGACCATATTTACAGCTTTGTTAAGTGTAAACAGGGAATGAAAATGAAAAATTGTACTTCAAAATATATAGCTGCTACAAGCTGAGGACATTCTGCAGAATTAATTTTGGTGTAAACTTGCGAGAAGTAGGAATATTGCATTTATGTTTCTTGATGAAACTCTTTTTCCTGCAACATTTGCTGCATTACAGTTAATGGAATTTATGAGAACAGCTTGTGATTCTCCAAAACTACCTGGTGCGGTCATTTCAGCCAGCACAATGTGAATTATGCAATAAGCCATCACTTTAATTAAAACAAATTGCATTTACTGTATCAGTCCATACTATAAATCATTCCCTAGGGCCCCTCTTCAAGGTTTGTGCTTGGCCTATTCTTGAGAAATGTTGACAGCAGCCTCCATTACCAAAAATATTTTTGAGCATTTTGTTCTAATATCCTTCTCCACAATCCAGCTTTTGAGCTCACTGCCCTGATATACAAAACAAATTTTATCCAAAAAGCAAGGCAGAAATCATGTGAAAAAACAGAATATCTCATTTTCCCTTTCTCTTCTGGTCTGCAGCGTGCACTTTAGTAGACTGTGGCAGTGGAATATGAAGTTTATTAATTGAAATAATGATAATAATAAAAGCCAAAAAAGGAAAGCTGCAGATTAATTGTTTTCATCCAAAGTTAGGAGTCACATGGGATTCCTCACACTCCCTACTATAATTAGACTGAACAACAAGACAACCAGATTATTAGTCCTTTGAGTATCTCCAGTTTAATAAAGAGAATGACCACTGGGTATTTATATTCATTTGAGCTCAATGCAGCTTAAAATGCAGTGCTAAATACAGCATATCATACTGCAGGATGAAGTAACTCACCTCTTAAGGAGAAAACATCATCTTCTTTGTGACCTCTGATGAGGGGGCAAGGGTTTTTGCTTCATTCCGTTTGGATCAGGCATGCTGAGACCATTCAGCACTACCTAATGTTTAAGTGAGTGTTTCCTTGAGAGTTTGTTCAGGTTTCCTTGCTTCACAAATTAAACTAAAGTAGTTAAGTTCTTTACTCAAAAGGGGTATAGTTAAGAGTTCCCCAAATTAGAATTTTAGACTCAGCGGTGATTTCTGCATTTAGCCATAAGAGAGAGAGAGGCTATTGCAAGTCTGAAGGAGATGCTGTTTAAGACAGTCCTGCACAGGTTAAAATGCACAAGGGGGTCCTAACAGAAGGCCAATGCAAATTTTAAAATTTCAAGCGAGATTTTGCAGCCCCTTTTGCAGGAGTCGCTTAACTCTCATTAATTTGACGGATCTTGTAGGTGGAGCTGCTTTGGTAAAATTTAGGAGGAAAGTGAACCATTTACATCTAACACCAGTAACTTTGAAATTGCTGAAACCTCATGATGAACAACTGGGCCATTGAACATAAAATAAGACCCTAGAGCCTGATTGGGAAGCCATTAAAGGCAATGGAAAGGGACCCACTGGCTGGAGCCAGCACTGGAGGAGACCCACGGAGAATAATCTAAACCGAATCTGTCTTCATATTTATTTTCCTCTTGATATATACCTAAAAGAAGCCCAGGTAGATTTGCAGCAGCCTTAATATCTACCTGTTTGTTGTGAAGATTATTTCCCTTTACATCAAAGCAGGTGTCCGTCTCCTCCAGCAGCCTCATGCTGTTGTTGTTCAGGTCTTCAACCGAAAGCCTCTGTCACACAAACAAGCAAATATATCCCAGATAACAGATTTAAGCATTGAGAAGGAGAGAAGACAATACTCATTTTCTTTCCCTGAAAAGAAAAGTAGACGCAATTGGAAGCAGCATATGCCCAGACTGTGACTCCTGTTCTTCAGCCAAAATAAAGTCTGAAAATAATTGGCATCAATAAGCATTATCAAGGACCATCTGGAACACACATGTACTGAAAAGTGAGCAAATACCTTCAGAGCAGTGGATAAATACCTTAGTTGCATTTCTTACATATTTGTTGTATAGAAAAGACCGTTTGGCTTATGAAATCAAAAGGCCTTTATTGATGCTGTAGTAAGGGCCCACTGCACAAAGCTCAGGAAATTCAAAATGCTGAAGCCAGCAAAAAAGGTCCTTCAACCTCCAATAAACATAAGTACATTTTCCATCTCTTACTGTTAGGCTTGCATGGTATCTGAGTGGTTTACAATTTCTCATTGTCTTTAATTTTTTTCTTTGCCTAAATTTAATGATAATAAAGTGGTGTCTCTTGGACCCTGTGGTCACCACATTTTTTTGTGTCACAGAATGTTCAAAGTGCATGTCTACGTTTTCTTTTTAATGATCAAGAATCGTTTTGGCTTGGTTGTTTTGTTTTGTTTTGTTTTGTTTTTTTTTCCTGAAGTTTGGATAGCTCCAAAAGAGCTGTGGAGATTATCTTCCAACTTTCTAAATAAATTCACTGCTGGCCTGTTAATAAGAAAGCGTAAGAAAATTTCAACCCTCAAAGGTAATTTTGGGGGAAAGTTATAAACCACTGAAAACAGCAGCTTATAATGAAAGTGTCATCTCAGCCATAAAAGGTACCTCAACGCTCCGAACAGGCACCGTAAAACATGATTGAAAGGGAGTTTAGAGATATTGCTAATGGCCCCGACATAAGGAGTGTGGCTATAAAAGATGAAAAGATGCATGGCTGAAACTGCCCACCACAAGTCTTTGAAGAGCATCTGACTACCCAGGCATGCCAGAGAGAGCGATTGCTGACGGACCTGGCCATGCAAAACTGCTCAGACACAGGCACCTTCAAACACCTCACGCTTCTGCTTCCTCTGAAAGCGATGCAATTGTTCAGCAGAGACACAGCTCGCATCCCCAGGCTCATCCCGGGGACACTGGGTGGCATTTGGAGGGCGGGGATGGCCAACAGTGAGGCTGGACTGTGACACTCAGCCTCAGCCAGTAACACGGCCTGTGGTTGTAAAATTCCAGCGTCTCATCAATCCACTTTCCGGGTTTCAGCAGCTTTGTACAGTTTTCATGAAATTGTGTCGTTTTGGTTGGGATGCAAGTCTGGAGACCATGCAGGAGTCTAGCCTGCATGATCTAGCTCACAGCAGGAAAACTTCAAAGTTAGTTTTGAAGTAGTTCTGCTGTTCCCATTTAAGCCAGGTGGTTTAAAGTGTAATTAATATGTGCAAAATACTTCTACAGGCTGAAAGTCATTTCATGGACTTTCAGAGTTCACGTTTGGCCATGCTTATTTTGCAACATGGTCCTTATGATATCTTTAGTGAAACGGGTGCTGGTCTGTGCTGAGATTCAGTCAGGAGGACTGTTTGGTTAAATTTATCCTACCCTTCAGGGAGCAAATTCTGAGTAGGAGCTATATTTTGAATATCTGTAGGTCAAGGTTATGCATGACCATGACTATGCATTTTATTTAGGCCATTTCAAAAAATGGATTGTAAGGCAAAATGGGTTGAAGGCTATGTGGTAGAATTATTTTCTTTTTTAATCACTGGTCAGCAGAGGAAATAATAACAATAAGGAGAGCTGTGCCTTGGGGGAAACTTCCTTCAATGCCAGCTTTCTGCCTCAGACCCCTCTGTTTCTCATTCTTACTAACTCCATGTTAGAGACATGAAAAACAATACACATATCTTAAAGTCTGTGTCGTGGGTTGACCCTGGCTGGACACCAGGTGCTAACCTAAGCCACTCTATCACTCCCCTTAGCTGGATGGGGCAGAGAAAATATGATGAAAGGCTCATGGGTCAAGATANGCTCCTGGGTTGAATAAGGATGGGTGGAGATCACTCGCTAATTACCAGCACAGGCAAAACAGACTAAACTCAGGGAAATTCATTTAATTTATTACCAATCAAATCAGAAGAGGGTAATGCTAAATGAAAGCCAAATCTTAAAACAACTTCACCCCACCCCTCCTTTCATCCTAGGCTTAACTTCACTGTCTATTTCTGACTGTGGTCAGTTCCTTGCACGCCGTCTCTGCTGCTCCTTCCCCCTGGGGGTTGGACTCCTCTCACTCTTCCCCTGCTCCAGTGTGGGGTCACGCCCACAGGAGGCAGTACCCCATGAACTGCTCCAGAGTGGATCCCCTCCCCAGGGTCAGTCCTTCAGGAGCAGACTGTCCCACCATGGATCTCTCCCATGGGGTCATGCCTTCAGGAACAGACTGCTCTGCTGTGGGTCCCCCAGGGGGTCACAGGTCCTGCCAGGTACCTACTCCAGCACTGGCTTCCCATGGAGTCACAGCCTCCTTTGGCCATCCCCCTGCTCCAGCCTGGGCTCCTCCAGGGGCTGCAGGTGGATCTCTGCTCCCCCGTGCCCTCCCTGGGCTGCAGGGGCACAGCTGCCTCACCATGGGCTGCTCCAGGGGCTGCAGGGGAATCTGAGCTCCAGAGCCTGGAGCAGCTCCTGCCCCTCCTTCTGCTCTGCCCTGGGTGTCTGCAGGGCTGTTCCTCTCACACATTGTCACTCCTTTCCTCCAACTATTGTTGTGCAGCAGTTTTCCCCCTTTCCTCTTAAATAACTTTGTACCAGAGGTGCTACCACAGGGGCCCAGTGCTGACCGCTGGCAGGTCTGTCTTGGAGCTGGCTGGCATTGTCTCTGT
>VZTA01019760.1:137637-154800 GCA_013398855.1 Mohoua ochrocephala
TACCAATCAAATCAGAAGAGGGTAATGCTAAATGAAAGCCAAATCTTAAAACAACTTCACCCCACCCCTCCTTTCATCCTAGGCTTAACTTCACTGTCTATTTCTGACTGTGGTCAGTTCCTTGCACGCCGTCTCTGCTGCTCCTTCCCCCTGGGGGTTGGACTCCTCTCACTCTTCCCCTGCTCCAGTGTGGGGTCACGCCCACAGGAGGCAGTACCCCATGAACTGCTCCAGAGTGGATCCCCTCCCCAGGGTCAGTCCTTCAGGAGCAGACTGTCCCACCATGGATCTCTCCCATGGGGTCATGCCTTCAGGAACAGACTGCTCTGCTGTGGGTCCCCCAGGGGGTCCCAGGTCCTGCCAGGTACCTACTCCCGCACTGGCTTCCCATGGAGGCACAGCCTCCTTTGGCCAGCCCCCTGCTCCAGCCTGGGCTCCTCCAGGGGCTGCAGGTGGATCTCTGCTCCCCCGTGCCCTCCCTGGGCTGCAGGGGCACAGCTGCCTCACCATGGGCTGCTCCAGGGGCTGCAGGGGAATCTGAGCTCCAGAGCCTGGAGCAGCTCCTGCCCCTCCTTCTGCTCTGCCCTGGGTGTCTGCAGGGCTGTTCCTCTCACACATTGTCACTCCTTTCCTCCAACTATTGTTGTGCAGCAGTTTTCCCCCTTTCCTCTTAAATAACTTTGTACCAGAGGTGCTACCACAGGGGCCCAGTGCTGACCGCTGGCAGGTCTGTCTTGGAGCTGGCTGGCATTGTCTCTGTGAGATATGGGGGAGCTTCTGGCACCTTATCACATAAGGTAGCCCTGTAGCCCCCCAACTACCAAAACCTTGCTACTGAAACCAAATACAGCCTGACTGTGCACAACCCTTCCTGTGTACAAGCTGCCGAAACTTGAAAATGTGGAGAATTTTCTGAAGTCTTCGAATGTCGACAAGTATATTTCTGAATATATTCCCAAATATTATCAGAGGATCAAAGCTCCAGACATTTTCTTGGTGTTTATTAGCAATTTCAAGGACTTGGAAAATATAAGTCAGACCTAAAGATGTCGTGAGGTTTTACTCGTTTAATAATAGAGTTTAGGTTCCTTTATTTGTCTCCTGCTGAGCCTTTAGCTTGAACTTGGGTCACTTTCAAACTTTGGTACACTCCTGAGGTCTAGAAAACCAGGGATTTATTGAACAAGAAAGAAAAAAAATCTCAAGTGTGCACATGACAGCAGAGGGCAAGGCCTCAAACAGCTTGAGATTGCTGTAAAAATCCTGATGGGTTTCTAAGCCCTATCATTGTTGCAAGCCTCTAGCAGGCACTACTCCTTGTAGCCAGTTACGTTCCTCGTGGGAGGCTGCAGAGCACGCAGCCTTTCCCCAGGGCCAAGAGGTGAGTGTCTCAGGCAAGATGTTAGCTTGACTGTTTTTTAGAACAATTTCATGTGAATTTTTCAAAGACAAAAAGAAATAGGAGAATAGCAAAATGTAAAACTAATTCTCTTTATTTTTCAAACAATTTTCGAGCTTACCTTGCTCCTCAGCCCACGACACAGACTTTTAGATGCATGCATTGTTTTTCATATCTCTGGCATGGAGTTAGTAAGAATGACAGAGGGGTCTCAGGCAGAAAGGTACCACTGAAGTAAGTTTCCCCCAAGAGCTTTGTAGTTAGCATCTCTTTCTCTTCCTCCCTGTTCTGGGCTAGGATGGTGTTTAATGTTGATCTATCCTGCTTCCCTCCAGCCTAGTGAGGGAGATGGAGGAGCAGGGCCAGGAGAAGACTCTTGTTTGGTAACAAGAGCACCTCTGAAAAGCTGTGGAAGTGGTTTCACCCCTCAGGTCACAGTGTGCTTCTCAGGTTGTGCTGGTTGCTTCTGCAAGACTGTCCAGGACACAAGGATACCCTAAAGCCGAGTATTCCAGGTGTGAGCATGACCATCAAGGGGTGCTCAGGCATCATCTTTTGCTCTCCCTCTTATTTCCCACCTCCTGCAGCAGCAGGAGGTGCTGGGGGGCCAAATCAGCTCCTGCCCAGTTCCACACCAAGAGGTCTGACATACCTGGGCTGGGAAAAGGTAATTGGGAGATGCTACTTTCCTGCAGCCTTGGGAGACTGCCTTCCACTGCTGTGGGGTCACCTCCTCCCCAGCCCCAGGACTAAGCTGTTCACAGAGCTGACCTCATCACCACAACAGCCATGCTCCTGCCTGCTCTGAGTTACCCAGATTGCCAGGGTAGGGTGACGTGGAATTGAGAAGCACTCTGCCTCTCCGAGCTCTCTTTCTCTCAGCAGTGCCCTTCACCCCTTGGTGTCATCCTCATGTCCTTCTGCCTGGAGAGCAGGAGTCTGTGAGTATGTAACTCTACAGAACCACAGAATCATTAAGGTTGGGAAAAAACCTCTAAGATTACCTAGTCCAACAACTAACCCAGCACCACTGTGTTCACCATTAAACCATGTCCCCAAATGCCACATCCACACGCCTTTTGGACACTTCTAGAGAGGGTGATTCCACCGCTGTCCTGGGCAGCCTGTTTCAATGCCTGACCAGCGTTTCAGTCAGGAATTTTTCCAATATCCAATCTAAACTTCCCCTGGTGCAACTTGAGCCTGATTTTCTCTTGCCCCGTCACTTGTAATCCGGGAGAAGAGGCTGATGCTCACTTGGCTGCACCATCCTGTCAGGGAGTTGTAAAGTGAGACGGTCCCCCCTGAGCCTCCTTTTCTCCAGACTGAGCCCCCCCAGCTTCCTTTAGATGGTCCTCATCAGACCGGTGCTCTAGACTCCTCACAAGCTCTGTTCCTTTCTTTGAATACACCTCACCACCTCAAAGTCTTTCTTGTTGTGAGGGGCCCAAAACTGAGGCCAGGTGTGCCTTGTGTCAGTATGGCCAGGGTGACGGGGTGGTGATGCACTTTGGGCACACTCTGTGCTCCTCCCCATCAGACGAGGAGGGTAGCAGGACACTGACTGCTGGTACTGGAGGAGACTCAGGAGAAACAGGCAGCTCAGTGCAACTCTTTTTTCCTCTGTGTTAAGGCTCAAAAGGAAGCCCACGCGTCCTTCTTGAAAACCTCCTCTGCAAACCCACGTGTCTCTCTAATTGAAACAGGGCAGGTCTGAAACCATGGGAGTCCACAGCTGCTATTTCTATTGTGCATGTCTGAGTCAAGGTGAAGAGAAAAGTCAGCAAAATATCCCACAGGGTGAATCCTCCATGTGCCAAGAAAGCTGACTCCACATTAAAGGTGAGAGCCAGAGCTTGCAAAGCAGTGATGGCCTGGGAAGACAGAGGCCTTGATTCCTTCCAGCAGCCTCCAAGTGTTATTCCCATTAACATTGGCACTAGCCATCACCCTGAATACCCCATGCACCAAAAGACGAGTGAAAGTGAGCAGGAGGGAGGGAGGTGATAAAGTTGTCAGGCTGTAGGCAAGGCTCCGGCCTCTAAGGGACTGGCAGGGACTGTGTCATTTAGAGATACATCCTGGGATGTGTTTTAAGAGTAGATTGGAGGCATTCAGGATAAGGGTGGGTTTGCTGATCTTGCACAGGCTTCATCTTCGGTCAGCCTTCAGTTCACAGTGCCAGAAAATCAGGGCTGTGCCTTTTTCTTCTCCTTTATCTTCATTACCAGGGGAAGAAAAGCTCTATGTGGCACAAAAACGCTTGAGATGGCAAAGCCGCTTACATTATCTTCCCACAGGTGACGAATTTCAGCACTTGGTGAGTGCTGCTAACCCTGTGGCTCACAAGACACCTGCCCTGACTGCCTCCAGGGTCAAAAGCACTTTCAGGCCCCCACGAGCCAGAAACAAAATTTGTCTTAAAGAGCACAGCACACACTCAGACCGTGCCATGGGGAAACAGGAGGGACTATCACTTCTGCACTGGGCCTCTGCTTTGGTGTTGAAAGAGCAGCATTTAGATAAAACACAAAGCTGCAGACCTGGTGGTTTGTTTCTGCCACAAACGAGTCTGCATGCCACAGAGAAATCAAAAGTATCCATGTTACTGAAGATCCAACCTCTTTTCAGAGCAGTGCAGCCGTTCTGCAGAAACTTTAGCAATTGATGCAGAATTGACAAGTAAGTCATTCCTCCTTCCCTCTTTTTTCTCCTCTTCCTCCCACCTTGGCACCAAAGTGCACTAAGAAAACAAGACGTCAGGAAGATGTCTTCTGGATCATTGCTGCTCCTTGAGCATCTTGTCTGCCTTCAGGCTCTGGTGTCAAGTAGTGATCAGCCTCTTTCCTCCAGCCCTGAAGTAGCAGTTTTCAGACGTGACCTTCCACCCCTTCACAGCTCCCTGTGTCTCTGAAATGTCCAGAGGTCAGCCCCTCGCTGCCTCCACAAGGAGACCTGTTTTGGAGATTCCTGCCTCGCATCAGCCCCACCTCGTGTCCCTGTCATCTCCCATCATGTTACCAAACTGAAGGGGATACCAGGAGTCTAGATGGTGTCCTCCACCGTGACATGGACTCATCATTTCACTATTTGTTGGGGAATGGCAGCTGTGCACTGCTCGTGGAAAGGTAGCCTTGACTGACTAGCTAAAAATTGGAGGTGACCTAGCTGTACAACTTACTGCTCAGGAACAATGTGACAAACTTCATCTTTCTTCACTGCCAGCCTCTAAGGTTAGAGAGGGCCACTACCTGTCATAGTGGGGAGGAGAGAGACAGCTCTATGGATGTGCCTGTCGGTGCGTGTGGAGGGGGGAGAGGAGGGGTGTGCTCTTATTCTTTCTTTCCTACTTCGTTATATTGATTTTCAGTGGCTTGAATGCTTGGAATGCAATAAGGGAGCAATTCCCTTCTATGCTGGCTAGTAAACATTGCCTGTAACTTTATTCTGGGTCAGGAAAGTCAGCACTTAAAATTAAAAGTGGTTCCAAAGGAGGAAAGCCATATTTTAGGAAATTCCAGCCGGGGGTTCCTTGTTACTGTACTTCATTTTAAAATCCAGTGTCGTGTCATGTCGTGTCATATATGCCTTTAAAAAAGCATTTAACTGATATATATTCTCATCTGCTCTTTACTTGCAATATTTCAAGCAGAAAATATTTTTTAAAAATTAGTTCCCTGGCTGTCTGAATTTACAGCAGAGGCCACAGACTATAAAGTGGAAGGAGCTGAAATTAAGCCCAGGGGAGAGAGAAGTGCACTAGAGAGAAAGGCTCGTATGCCAGGTGCTTAAACACATGCATGGTTTAAATCCTATGCCATCTCACCAAAGCCAGAGGAGCTGCTCTTGTATTTAAGACTAACCTGCCTTAAGTTCTGGGACATAATCTCTAAAAGAACGTGTGTAATGCTGGGGTACAGACTGTGATGCCCATAAGCTGCTCCGGGTCTAAGGTACAACCAGCTGAGTTCCTTTTTTTTCTGTGCAAAGCTTCTGTGCTCAGGTCTTGGAAAGCCAAAAGGCTTCCCCAAGGCAGGAAAACACATGTCCTGGACAGTCAGATTGAGGAATGGGTGCCCTTGCTGACATATGGCTCCCAGATGTGAATCCAAGCCAGGATCTGTGTGCTTAGGATGAGTGTTTTTGCTAGTGAACTTCCACCCAGCACCCAGGTTCATTCCTTGAGTGCTGAGAATTTTGGGTGGAAAGCTCCCTGCCTATGGTTCAGGCGCTCGCAGCAAGCGTTTCACATGTAGTTAGGCAGCAGCACTGCAAACATGGTGCACTACTCCTTAGTTGGATTGACAGGCATTTTAGAGAGCTCTGCTCCTGGCACTGTAAAAGCAGGGAGCTGTTGGAAAACACCCAGTGTAGAAAGCAGGACCCCAGTGCGGGTTGCTACCCTGTGGGGTGCCACGTGCTTCAGCAAAGCAAGCACCCCCAGAGCCCCATTTGCATTCTGTCCTTCTGCAAAAGAGTCCCTGCAAATCCCCTGCCCACTCTGCTGTGTACCCACGGGCCCAAGCGGCAGGGCTGTCACCACTTTGTCATGTCTGGGGGATGTCTGCGGCTGGAAACCCCGCTGGGGAGATGAAGGGAGCCTGGACAGTTTACGAGATGGCAGGAGGCAAAGTACATCTACCTGGCCCTGAACTCTGATGCACGGTCTCCCTTGCTCCCCACTTGACATGTACAAACAGTGACAAGCCCTGTCACCTGCTACCTGATCCGACCATCCCGAAAGCTGGGAGAGCCAGACGTGCTGTTAACAACTCCAGCTTCCCCAAAGAAAGCCCCAGAGACTTACGACAAGGAACTGCCTCGACTCAGGCCAAATGCACTCCTGTTAGGAAACCTCCACAGCTGGCTCCCTGGGTGAAACAGCCTCGATGAGAGGAGACCAGCAAGGCAAGCAGACAAAGGGAGAGACGTGGTGCTGATATTTCACCCCAACTCTCCTCCTTGTCCCTTCTCTTCCTGTGAGAGGAGAAACCCCTGGCTGTAAGGTCCTCAGCTCTGGGAGTGACGTGAACTGCTGCGATTCCTTGCAGCACCCCTGTCCATGACTCCCTGCTTACTGATTTTCACACTTTTCCCTGGTCAGTCTCCTAACCACAACCAGGACTGATGGAAGCACAGATATCAGCACAAGAGGATCATCCGGGCACCTTCCTGGCATCTCAGTTTCCTGCAGCTTCATTGCTTTTGGTACCCAAATTGCTATTTCCTGATGGTAAATCACAACCTGGATTTTAGGGGCTAGAAAAAGTTGGGTGCTGCCTTTCAGAGGAGACAAAATCTGCAGATTTGCAAATCTTTGCCATCAGCAAAAAACCTCCTAAATTTCCTAGATTTTGTGATTCCCAAACGATTCTCACAGAGCATCTACTTTCAAGATACATTTTTCAGGATGCTGCTGTTATTCAAGTCTCCATCTAAGCAGTCATGCAACAAGCATCACTTTCAAACAAAGGTCTATTGATTACTTGCTTCGTTAACAATGATGCTATTCCCTGGAGAGGTTTATTACTCTTGTTTTTTATTATTTTGTGCCTTATGATTTGGTCATTAATGGGTACACTTGCATTTCATTTCATTGTGACTGACTTTCCTGTGAGGAATCCTCGGTGCAGTCCAAGAACCCCCATGAATAAATGTTTACTGTCAGGAGATATGAGTGTGTTGCAGGGCTCAATGGATGTTTTCATCCTGATGATGCAGCAGTAAATCAATTAAAAACATGATTGATTGTAAAATTGTGGCTAACTTGCTTTTGCTTTGGGATTTCACATGACCTAAGTTAGTCGGTATAAATCTAACACCGTATTACTCATGCAGTGATCATCCTGCTGGTATCTACAGTGAGAACTGCTATGCACACAGCCAAGGCAAGAGCAAGGGCCAAACCTGGCCCTGGCATATCCTGCAGCTCTACTCCTGCACAGAGCACAGAGCCTCGTCCCACTGGTGATTTAACTCCTTTTGGCAACATTTGACTAGAATTCCCTTTACCAGAGGATAAAATAAATCGAAAGGGCTCTTGAAAGGGCTCTCTACACAGATACGTTCATTCAGATTAGGGTATAGTGTACATTTAGCAAAGAATAGCTTTTCTTAATTAATTCCCTGTCTGGTTGCCTTTTTTTTTTTTTCAGTCAGACTACTGTAGCCCAAATTAGATTAATCGACTTTGGATATTCTTGCTAACAATAACTTTCTCTTATTAAGCATTATTAATATTAGTTCTTAGAAACTGATGATTCTGGAATAACTCCCCACATTTAGCTATATCCCAAAATCTCCAGTGGCATACGATGGCCAGCGTGCTCCAGCTTGAGCAGAAGTCCCCACACTCCCCTTTTAAAGTATTCGCCAAGGGCACTGGGTTGTGTCTGCTGAGCAGAGGTTATAGTTTCTGTTTTAAAATCAGTTTAGAAATCTTCTGTCTTAATTTACGGCAGGAAAGTAAACCTCTTGGTAAGAAGACCATATCCCCAAGCCACCGTTCAGCTCAGAGTGCTGCAAGGGAGATGTGGTGCAAAGAGCCAGGGAGACTGAAAAGGCACAAGCTCAGAACAAAAATCGCATCCCTGTCTCCCACACACCCATCCGGGGCTTCATCCAAACCCCAGAAATGTCGATGTAAGTCCTTCTGTGGGCTCTGAGTGCAGACCAGGAGAACTGCTGCCTCTCCATGTGTGCAAGTCTGCAGATAGGGGCAGGGGATCGATCTGCATGACTGTGTGCTCAAACAGAGATTTACAGAGACAGTGTGCATAAATCTAGATAATTTATACAGTGCCACAAATACAAACAGCAACGGGCACCCTTCACAAATTCACATACACAAATGTACCTCCAGCGTGAATAATGCAGTGACAAAGTGAGCTGCCTTTGTGTGGACATCATTGGTATCAGCAGTTAGGAATAATAGTTGTCTAATTGTAGTCTTTCATTGTGTGCTGTGTCAAAGCGTGGGTGAGTAATTGCAACCATCAAAACCCTTTCAGAGTGTGTGCAAAGCCCCGACCCCCATCACCTGCTATCAAGCCTATCTGATCCACCACACACATGCACTTACTGGGCAGATGAATTAGCTAGATGGGCTGGGCTTTTATTATTATTATTATTATTATTATTATTATTATTATTTCCTCTTTTGTTTTGTGTTTTTCTTCCCTCAAGGTTGTGTCTGATTCGTGAGGGGGGTTTAGACTTTTTTTTATTATTATCGTTATCCTTATTTTTTTGGGGTGGGTGTGTGCGTGTGCATGAGAGAGAGAGAGAGATCGCTTTTTGGGTGAGATAATATAGATGACAGACATCAACAATTATACAGAATAATATGGTAACCAGCAACTGAAAAAAAAAAAAAAATTGATTCTCATGGGCTGCTGAGTGTTACAATTTGAATGTCTTTCTATTAAAATCCTTGTAATAGACCCAGGGAGAAAGCAGGGAGGAGAGAGAGAGAAAGAGGGAGAGAGAAAGCAGTTCTTTTTCAAATATTACTCATACGATGGAGCACAAGATATTTTCAGAATGCAAGTGGGACTGATTTCCATTAACATAATCCCATTTCCAGTATTTTTATTAATATAAACATCTTGGCTCTGGGAATGCCTCCTGGATCATTTATACCTGCTGTATTTTGCATTGGGTTTAGGGGAAAATCAAGGAGAGCACTAAAAAAAAAAAAAAAATATAAAAATTGAACCTATTTGTTATATTCATNTTATATTCATTCCGAATTGCCAGCTGTACAATACCTGAGCGGAGAAGCAGATTTGATTATCAAATACAATTAAGGCCAGGTTTTGTCGATGTGGAGCACCATGTAAGTGCATATTGTAAATATCTGTATAGAAGACAGGAACACCACAATCATGTGTGCTACACACTCTGTCTTGCTGCTGGAGAGGACTTGCAGTGATTTTCTCTGGTTCAGCCTGCTGCAGCAAGGAATCCATCTCAGCGCTGTAACAACTATTACAGGGACCACATCTTGTTCAGGGAGCACACAGTTTCATGGGTGGATACTCGCTTTAAACCTTTAGAGGGTCACAGCTCTGAGTTTTCTGGTATCTGCCTTTGTGTAATAGATCATATCTATTTATTAATGGTATCTGGTACCTTCAGAGACTCAGCAGGATATGTCCTTTGTGCTGCAAGTATCTTCTGTTGCATAAGGACGTGTATAGTTTCCATGGCTGGCAAAGGTGCGTGCGTGTGCTTGAATTTCTGCAAAAGACAATTTAGATGTAATTAAACCCTCCGAGGAAGCAGGAGAAGCCCTATTTTTGTGCAAAATTCAAGGTAAAGGGAATTTTGTAGAATCATAGAATCGTTTAGGTTGGAACAAACCTTTAAGATCATCAGGTCCAACAATATTTATAAAATGTGTACAAAGTTCACAAAATGAAGAAAAGTCCTCATTGTGAGTTTCCTCAGACTGTGGGTGAGGCCCCCAAGGAGGAGAGATGCAACTTGTTATTTAGACCACTTAAAATGGGGATGGGCAATATGTTTTTGAATATTCAGTGGGGGGATATGCCGTGTTGTCAGAGACCTACAAACCCTAAGAAACCTTTTTCATTTCTGATTATTGTAAGTCATCTCCAGTAGTGTTGTCTGACACTACTGCCCTCATTCTGCACATTTTGAATTTGCTTCTGTCTTTGAATGAAACAAATTCAGATGTACCAAAATGCATACATTTTATAAGGCCCCAAAGCAATCAGAAATGGTGATTGTATTGAAGACAAGATACTGCAAAATCCTTGATTGGAAATGTTGTAGACTGTAGATTTTTCTCAGTATTGCCGCTGCAGAGGTCACCATTTGTCAGACAGCAGAACACACATCTGGAAATAAGAAGGGCTTTTTCCTATCGGTCTCATTCTTGCTGTAATATTTGGGGCAAGCCATTTGGAGGTGGAGTATGTTCATCTACAATACCTTCCATCTTAGGAAGTTGAGGTGTTTATTCTCAGCTGTTTGTTTGAGATACATTCAGCAATCAATAAAGAAGAAAAGACATTTTCCATTATAGTCATTCATTCACTTCTAAAACTGACGAGGATGAATCACTTTATGAAAGTTCATTTTTATCTACCCACATTTTCTGTAGAGTCTGGCCAGCTCATCCTAAGTAAATTCCTAGATGGCAAAAGTCAGAGAAGAATACCTCCCTTAAAAACCTATTCCTCTCCAAGCTGGAGAAATTCCACTCAACAGAAATGTTGGATTCAAAGACCTAGAACTAGGTTTTTTCCTATCTGTAAATGTTTAGAATTTTGCTCCCTAACGCAAGGCGTGGGTTCATCTCTTCTGATGGAGTTTCATAATGATCTTGTAGTAAGGACTTGTTTCCTCATTGTAATGGTTCTGAAGGGTTAACTGGACTAAACCTTCATCTCAACAAAGTTGTAAATGCTTCTTTTCTTAATCAAAGAGAACTGTTACCAATTTCCAGTTCCATTACCCACTGTGCTTTGCCAGCAACATTTGGCCTGGATGTATTGAAGCATTGTGCTAGAAAGCAACTTTCCTAAATACTTATTATCCACATGATAATTAGCTCTGACTGAGGTAATTTTTCAGGCAAAAATGCTAATTTTTCATGATTCCTACTCTGGAGGCAAAAGTAGAGGATTCAGTAAAATTTTTATTGGACAGGTTTCTGAATTCCAGGATGGACTTCGTGCCATAGCAAGCGCTCCAGTGTGTAATCCACACTGATGGCACAGGTCACCTGTGCTGCTGAGTTATCCTGATGTCTGTGCTCATGGGTGTTCAAGGGGGAAGAGTGATGATGTCAGTCCAACCATATTTTAAAGGTCGCTGGTGCAGAACAAAAATTATGTAGGAAAACTTGACATTTTCTGATAAATGGAATTCTTGTTTCCCAACTCACCCTAATTAAGATAGTGCTGAGAAATGCTTGTCATGGGGAAGGACTGTACATTTTACAAAGACCAGCTAGGGGCACGCTCAACTCCAAACTTTTTACAATGCAAGATTAGTGAAAGAGAAGAAAAAACAAAACCAGAAAACAGAGTTGAGAAAACTATTAGTTTCGTAGGAATAGGAGAAGTGGTTTTGACGCACACACGGTCACAGTGTTATCGAAGTCAAACGTGAGCACAGGGGAACCGGTTTTGGAGAAATGTCAGGGAACGGAGATGGGATTGCAGTTCTCTTTAAGGAGTTCCTACCACGCATAAAGGGCCAGCGTGGGAGAAACCAGTGAGACGCTTGTCTGCAAAATTCAATTACTGGCTGATAGAGGATGTTATCACAGGACAACCAAAGATGGGAGCTGGCATTCCAAAAGCAAATTAGAGATGTGAGGTAGGGGGGCGATAGGCGGTGAGGAGCCTTTCAGAGGTCCCTGTATGGACATTGAACCATAACAGCCACTCATCAGCGTTATAAAACTACCAGGAGCAGTATCCCCAGGCTGGGAAAGACTCTTCTTGGCAAGCTTGTGTACCACACCATGCCGTCCGATAGAGCCCATCTTATTGAAAACTGAATCCCTTTGAGTTCCCTGGAACAGCAGCAGCTGGAGGGGAAATAACAGTAAAATTCTATGGCCATAATAAAACGCATTAGCCATCTGAACACTCATTTCAATCAAATAATGCAGCCTATTCATATTTAAACAGGAAATATTGTTTAATGTTTATGATAATGATCAAATCAAATTTTAAAAATTAAACACGAAATTAAACATTAAAGTGAGGTTCCAACATTGGGCACTTGGGACACCACTTCCAACCCACAGCTGATGGTTGCAATCGGCAGGGTCTACCCCTTACCTTTGCTTAGTGCAGCTCCTTGAGGTGGACACTAGAAGAAGACTTTGGTGTCGCTCAAGTGACCACAGCTGGTGCAGGGTGGCTGATTTTGAGTTGATTGTTCCAGTCCCTCCTTGCATCCATCATGCTTTCCATGGCAGTAACACTTAATGGTTGTTGAGGGGGAAGTGGAAATTCCAAAGGAAAAGTCCTTTCATCTGGAAGAAGCTGAATGGGACTTGTTTTTCATCCAAGTGGAAGGCAGTTGCGTTCCTACTGAAATATTTCAGACATTTAACTTTTTCCTGAAGACAACAGGGAGAAGAGAAGTTGCAGAGGTTTTTTCAAAGCACCAGTGAAACAGAAGTAGAAAATGACACTGTGAAAAAGCAAGTTCTCAGATGTACATAATGGTCATAGGAGGCAAAAAAAATGCAAAATAACACCTTGTTGCTCATTGAATACTGTTCCTTTGGGGTAGAGCACAGCAGCTTTTACATACCGGTAACACACAGCCTTTTCTGTAGTGGCAGCAACTGTTGGAGAGCTACAGATTTCAAAAAATGATATGTTGCTTTACACCAGTGGAGTCATGATCCCAGCTGATTAATTTAAGGTTTTGACAGCACTGTCGAAGTTTGTGTCTAATGAAGACCTTGGAGTGATGGCTAGCAGTTAGGGTATTGCTTTTAGACCATATCTTGTGCTACAGTAAACTCAGAGCCAGGAAACAACTTTCTCCCACATGAAATCTATAGTGATTTTATTGATACTAAGCCCAGCAGGTTTTTTTTTCCCAGATCTCTCCACTTCAAGTCAGCAGAAAAGCAAAGTTTGAAACTAAAAAGGATTGAAACAAACTCATTGTCTCTAATACTCCCATGCATTTCAGCCACGGGCCTTATCTGTGCTGTGAGCCTGGGCAGCGATGTTAACCTTTTGCTCTAATAGTTGCATCTTTCAAGGGGCTATATCCTCAGTGTAAATTCATATCAAATTAGTATGAATTAATACCAAATTAGCAAAGCTTTGGACCACCAGTGAACTGCATGTTGTTCCTTAGAGTAAAAANAAAAGAAAAAATCACAAAAGGCAGACTCAATCTGTCAATCCCCATTCTCATGGCAATGCTTGCCCAAATTTATTGTGGAAGGAGCATGCAGAGAAATTTCCATAGTATGAAAAAATAAATAAAACAACTGAATAAATTATCTGGGAATGTACAGCAACACAGAGAGATTTATCTTAACCTGTGTCTATTGCTCTCATCCCTGTGCCATGCACTTTAAATTGGATTGGTATCCTATAAGAGACTGTCAAGGATTCCATTTGTTCTGCTTGACATACAGATGTACAATTGGTAAAACTGCATCTTATCTTAGTAATTGTCTACACTGCTAGGGCTGTACCTAGTTATTGACTTCAAAAGTCAGGTTTCGTCTGTGCAGTTCCCTGATCCAACATCAGTCCAACCACCTCGAGCTCTATCTGCTCATCTTTCAGCTCACCTTCCTGAGTTAAACTACCTTTCTCTTTGCAATAGCTGCTTTTCAGCTTTCTGTAATCAATCAAGACCAGAGCGTGGGGGTAGAGAAGTGAATAGCTTAGTTCCCTGGTTTTGGTAGCATCCTTGTATCTAAAAAAAAGTATCTCTAAAAAAAGTCATTGTGAGCTGGTGCTTAAGAACTTAGTGAGTATTTTGAGGGCTTTTAAAGCAAGAAGGGTTTTTCTAGAGTTTGGAGGGAGTTGTTACCTAGCTCTAGTGAAATTTCTGTTTATTAAAAGAATCATAGAGTTTAGTGATCACAGAGAGAAATTTCTGTCTGTCTGATGGTCTTTTAAGCATATTTTGCTACAAATCCAGATTAGCACGCTGACACTGTAATGGTTCAACAGTGTTTTTTTCAAACCTGCAGTAACTTTTCCTTTTCACAGGCACATGCTGCAAATAGACCCACTTGTAAAACAGGGTATTTTGTTCTTACACAACCAAAGAACTCCTTTAAAACTAGTTATTTGTTTTCCACTTCCAGCTGGAAAGAGCTTTGACTTTTGGGTTTGCATTTAAAAAAAACAACAAATAACCCCCAGATTTTTTTTCTGGGAAACCCGTATCTCTATGACTTTTGTGTATTCTGAATGCTGGGCATTTTATCTGCAAGTATTCTTCATGGAAACATTTTAAGCAACTGCTGGGAGATAAAGGTTAAAAAGAAAACCTTCTTTTCTTCCAATTCTCCCCCCTGTCTCAATAAACAGTAGTGCCATCCTGGGAACCAGTCTTGCTTGAATCCCAACAGCGTGGATTCACTTTTTCCAAGGAAAACAGGAAAAAATATAGAACAACTATAGCCAGTCAGACCAACAGTTATTCTGACACATATCCCATCTCCTAGCCTAGTCAGTCATAAAGCAGAAGGAAAATTGCAAAAGCAATATTCTTTCCTGGCTTCCTGCAATTGGCAGCTCAGGGATTTCCAGAGTCAGGGGTACATTCTTTGTATCAGTAGTTTTCAATGGATTTTTCTTCCATGAGTTGTCCTGCTGCTTTTGAGTTCACGTGGATGTTTAGACTCTGGTTTTGCATCACTGGCATTTCTCATTGTTTGAGCAGGACCGTTTGTCCCTGGAGAAGGCAGAAGTTCGTCAAAGAACCTCCAGACTGACAACTTGTACAATCATGAAACAAAGCATTGAAGTCTCTTTGCACTTCCCCAAATGCTGTCAGCCAAAGGGTAGATGTAGCTAGCATGGCAGTTTCAGAGAGAAAGCCTGGCTGCACAGGGTGATGAAGCTTACCAGATGTCATCACTCAAGGTAGAATCCCAAACCCGTGGTGCTTTACGCTTTGTAGGAGAGCTGCAAACCGCAGGAGTTCAGCCACTGTTGTACAGCCCTGCAGCAGGGAAGTGCCTCCAAGGCCAGTTTGGGTGGAAGCACAGTTGAGCTGGTTCTACCTTCCAGAGTTAAAGCCATCTCCAGTCACAAGTAAGAGCCACGAGACCAAGAGCAACAGGTTGTCAGAAGGTCCTGTGGCACCTTTGCCATGTGCCAAGCAGTCTGGAAACAACTCGTTTGTAACAGCTGGCAAGAAATGCCAGTTCTAGGGACGGCAAGGCTGTGCCTATGTCACTCAAACAGCATTCCAGCTCACAGTGAGGTAATTCCTCTGCTCTTGAGAAAAGGTGCATAGTTGTCACGGCTTTTTGGGGAGATAAGGTGGGTTTTCAGCCCTTTTTCTCTTCTCTTGTTCAGTTTTCAGGCTTCTCTACACAGTCAGTATTTGCAATAAAATGGAATGATGTTAAGGTAGTTGGAAGGACCACATGTAAACAAAGATGGTAATTAGATTAGGATGCAGATCTGGGGTTGTCGGTTACACCAAGAGCTGCGTTCGAGTGTTAGCTTTCCTCTGAGCCTCCTTTCTGAGAAATCTTTATTTCAGGACTTCACAGGAAATGCAATATGGCTTTTGTTATTTGTAAATTTTTTTACATTATACCTTTTTTTATTCTTTGATTCCTTTATGGACTCCCCAGGTGCCTAGAACAATGTGGCAATTAATAGGGATATGTGCAGTAGAACAACCTCCCCTTTATAAATAAATCTATGCAGATATGGCAATCTACCTCAGGGTATCTTTCAAACTTGGGGAAAAAAATGTCAGGGAACGAATCACGTGATGCTTCAGACAGCTTGTGAACATTGCTCCCTGTCTTTGGAGGCTCCTCTCACTTTTCTCCCTCTCTTCTCTCTTACCCTCTCACCTCAATGTACTTTCATAATGATAAGTGACTAAAAGTGGCATGAGCTGTCTTCAGGGATCCTTTGTGATGCCCAGTACTCGAGGTCCATCCCCAGAGGAGTGGTGTGTGAGGGGAAGCTCAGGGACATGTCCTGCTTTCAGATGTCTCCACGCACCTGCTACTGGCCTCAGCTGGGAACTCCCTGCAGGCACAGCTGAGCAGTGGATTTGAAACTAAGCCTCTACTAAAATAAAAGAGAAAGCATGACATCTTTGGAAAACAGAGAGCCTGGGACTGCAAACAGTAAGAGTGTGGCGTGATGCAGACCCAAGGCAGGATTTGGCTTTGAATGACGCTCACAATCCTCTGTCCTCTGGGCTTGCCACCCACACAGCCGATTTCCTCAGCCAAGATTTGGCAAAAAAGGAGGACGTATCCTAACCTTCACAGTAAAGCTGAGTGTCTTCTCAGTCAGGCTTAGATGCTCGGGAGGAAATGTAGGCAGACAGGTTCTACCCCACTGACTCACCCGAGAAGGGCGAGTATGGGGACAAGGGTGACCACAGACCCGTGCACAAGTGACCTTGGGGAACATCTGACATCCAGCTGTCTCTCAGCTGCAGGGGAGATGCCTTCCTGGAGTGAAGTGGGAACTGTCTGTGGCCTTCGACATCAGCCTAAAATGCTCCTGTGATGACCCTCACCGGATCAAATTACTGTCTCTGTAGCTTGGGGGGATGCTTTTTTATCTTGTTCTCTGTCACATCAGAAAAGAGAATATTAAAACGTTCTAATGGAGGTTGAGCTACCATTACTAGGGGGAAACTGGTGAGGTCTTATACCATTTGACATTAATATACTGGGAAGGGTCTGAAAGAGTATGAACCTACAGGATTCCCAGAGAGGCACCCAGACCCAGCATAGTTCTGAAGGGAAAAAGCTGGGATCTTACTGGGTAAAAATACCTTTCAAAATCCCAGAGCAGTAGGACAAAATGTTATAATATATAAATATAGATCATTGTCACCAAATATATAAATCAAGACACACTGTTGAAGCAGACTGCCATAAACAAAGGTACCACATGGAGATGGGCTCCGTGTAAAGAACAGATCCAAACAGAACAAAATTTAATAGAATGACACTAAGGAATCTAGTTTAGACGAAAACAGTAAATAATTTCCACTTTAAATGCTTTCAAAATGCGTCACTCACC
>VZTA01019760.1:154843-202556 GCA_013398855.1 Mohoua ochrocephala
CACTCACCCTGTGAAAGACCTTCATTGCTTTAAGGAGAAAGAGGACTACCAGGTGCCCCTGCAGATGCCCCTCAGTTCTGACAGCCCAAGTGCCTCCTCCGTACACAGGCGTTACCCCTGACTACTGCCTGTGTTTGCCATATGTCGTCCCTTTTTTGTTCCCTGCCATTTACATGCTGGCAGGTTGACTTTTTAACAAGGTAAGAGTAGGCTGAAGATTTCAGATGTGGGCGCTTGAGAGACCCTCCCCTTCACGGCAGGCTCAGCTTCCTCAGTTTTAGCTCAGGCTGACATTACATCAAACTGTGCCTCTCCCCGGTGGGGATAACCACAGTTTATTTACAAGATACACCAGGAATGTCACACTAAATGAAGACGAAAGATGTGCAGGAAGCGTGATTGCTGCCTGTGCCTTCTTAAGAACTGCTTATTAAGGAAATTGTCCTTTTAAGCAGCAAAGAGCCACCAGAACCGGCCGTGTTCAATACTGGGGCAGGATCTGACCTGCTCACCAACACTATCGATAACATTCCTCCCGTGGTAATGATGCAGATGCTAACGAGCGTATTAATAATAAATAACACTGTGTGCATTTATCATGTCCCTGATTCGAAGGGTGGGAAATGCTTTGCCAACTAGAAAGTGTGAAGTCCCAGAGCAGCTCTTTTCTCTGTGTGGAGCCTATTGCTACCCTAAGCAAAGGGACTTTTGTCATCTGGATTAGCAAAGAGGAGTTGCGGTGGAACCACTGGATTCCAGTCACTACGGTGCTGCTGATTCATGGTGTGAACTTGGGGGAGTTATTTCAGTGCTCTGAGTCTCAAGTTAACCATCTGTAAAATCAAGATAATTATATTTACAGTGCTTATTTCATAGAGCTGCTGTGAAGATTAATTAATGCATATATATTTACAAAGTGCTTTGAGATCTTCAGGTGAAACCTGCTGCATATGTGCAAAATATTAATTCTCTAAAATACCTTGAAACCTCAGGAGCTGCAGTGTCTTGCCAGATATCACTACATTTTATAGTGCTTTTGTTCTTTGTCTAAGAACGTTGTTTTGCATGTAGCAGTAATATATTGTGTTAATGGTGTGATACTTCAAAAATAATAGTTTTTTCCCATTCCTTTTGACTTGTTCTTCTATCATGCACCATGTGCAAGCAGATTGTGGTTCGTGAAACAGTAATTTTAGGTCACTATTAGGAAACTTTTTTTTGTTTGTTTGTTTGTTTGTTATTTTACCTCTGTAGATCTCATCACAAAGGAAATCCCTGTGTTTATTTGATATTGGCTATTCCAGCTGTGTTGGTTGTTTGTGATCAGCCAGATAAGCTATGATGCACATGATCCAGAAAGAAGATACGTGGAGGCGCAGTGAGGGACTGAGGATTATGCGTGTTTATTTTATGTGCTATGGGCAGGATTGTTCTCTCCTAAATCTAGCCATCTGAATATTGATGGTTAAGTCTAAAGTAGTTGTTTGAAGTTGCTTCATGCTCACTGGAAAGAGTTGGGCACTGGCTCAGAGCAGCTTGCCTGGCCTTTCTTAGGTAATAGAGGTCAGTGCAGCTGACCACATGTAGGTGTCCACTGCAGGGTAAATGGAGCAGTGCACTGGGTTCCCCTGACTGTACAACAATCCCTCCACTGGCTTTGGCAACCTAAAAACCCAGACTACCTGTAGGTAAAAAATGTGGATATTTAAACCTGCAATTTAAATCTCACCTCAGAAGTATGGCTTCATTAAGAGGATGAATACTGAGTTATTTGATGCAGGCAGATATGCTGAGAGTGCCACATTTCTTACAGTTGAACAACGATGGCTTCTGCAGTGCTGAGTAGTCTGTAAACATCTCAGTGTTTGTAAATCAACTTAAAAGAACAGCAGGTTTTGATAATATGAAACTCACATACACTCACCACTTCTGATCTCTGCCTATTTCAGCTGTTCCAGGATTGTGCATGTTAGTCATATTGTGTCTAAGGTTCTCAAACTGTGGCATTTCCACCTCCTTTATTTTAAGGCAATTCTTCAGTTTTAGGAATTCAAAGCCAAGAAGCTATTCAGTGGAAGGTTTCTTCCTTAGTTTCTCTCTCTCACATGCAGTCAAAGCCCCATGAATCACATAACTCAATTCTTCCATCTCTCCGTGCTTATATATATATGTCTCCAGATAGCTGCCACATCCAAAATACACACACGTTTTCTTCCTAATTTTTGCCCATTCTAGTCACCTTTTAAAAAATTTTGTATCCCAGATCTATAAGAGAGTGAAAAGAATATTTGCACGTGCTCGCCTGTATACAAAAAGTCAAAGCATTCAACCAAGGAAGCAAACAGGTAACGACTGTTTAAGCATCTTCACATACTTTCCCTAATTCAGTGGGCTTTTACTATTTAGCACCAGCTGACCATCTGCCTTAATATGCACATGTACACACAGACCTACATATACATGTTCAGATAGACAGAGATATATGGATTTACGCTGGGGTCTTGAAAGAAGAATTCTTTTGATTTTCTCTGGACATCTGATCTTCCTTAAGGCAGTTGTCATTCTACATTAATTTGTCTTGTTCTGCCTCAGCTCACTCTTTTTTGTCTTAAATGCCATATTAGAAAATGTTTACAAGCCCCCTGCCTCCTTTGTGGTACCCACAATCCACCTGGGCACCTAGGGAAGCATGCCGTGATCCTTCCTGACACATGTCAGCAAACATCTCATCAGGGGCTCAGCTGTGTCACCCCCGATGATATTGCGCGGCAAGATCAGTCGTGGGCTACATTACACCCAATCCTGCCCCCAGGGGAGGTGGGAAGGGCTATGCTAATTGGTTCTGACCCTCCAAGATCACGGAGGGAAATCGCCTTCACCCGCTGCAACAACGGGACAGATCTGTTCAATCGAAACCACGTTGCCGCAGCGCGCGCAAAGCCCTCCAGTGCCTGTAGAAGATGGCAGAAGCCTTTGCCCGTGTGCCTGTGGTGAGATGATGTGGCACAAGAGTTACATGAGCAGCTCACCTGAAACTATTTCCAATAAATATAGAAGCATCTTCCCATTCACAGCACTCATGTACTTCCCAGCCTGGCTGTGGGCTTATAAAACCATGTGCTTGGACCCCGCTGCATAGGTGTTGCTTCAGTGCTCTTCAAGAACCCCTCCTAAAAGCCCTGGATTCTCTCTGCAGGGGTCCTAGGAAACAGAGGGGCTGTCTGTGAAATTGAGGAAAACCACAGAAAAGCAGGACATTTCAAAATACCCTGCCCATTCTTTACTTTCTTGAAAGAAGGGAGGTCTTCTAGTTTGTTAGAATCATAGAATGTTTTAGGTTGGAATGAGCCTTAAAGATCCTCTAGTCCAAGCCCCCTGCCCTGGGCAGGGACAGATTCCACCACACCAGGTTGCTCCAAGCCTGTCTTCCTAATACTTTCTTAATAGAAAGTAACGCCTATTTTGCACAGCCAACAGAGTCACAGATTTAGGGAGACCTGGGAGTTCCTTCTGTTGCCCAGGACTTGCCCTCAGCCCTGCAGAGCCCTCCCCTGAGTCAGTGGACTAGCACACAAAAAAGGAGGATGAAAGAACCAGCTGTTCTCTGACCTGGCTCTGTATGTCCACATCGTCAGACACTTCTTCATTTCTCTTGTCACTGTACCAAAAGAGAAATGTAGGACTGAGAGGTGCAATCATTCCCCCATCACATTCATTCTTTTCTTTTTCCCTTTCTTGCTCTTTTTCTTACCAGTACTCCTTTTCCTGTTTTAATCACACCTTACTACTCTCTGTGCTTTTGTGCATCTCCTGCCAAATGACGTCCACAGGTTTGTGGCTTTACATTTCCCTGGCATGCAGATATTGCTGTCTTGTCCTTTGCTGGGCATGAGCCCCAGTGTCATCACCTCCAATAGAATCAGGTGACAGACCCCTTTTCAGATCGCGTGTGCTTAGTTAAGTTGCAGAAGCATCTCAGAGGGGAAATAAATGTGTGCAATTATGTGAATTAGAGCAACACTGGATAAAGAAAACAGGAATTGAATTTGGTAGCCTCTTTTCAATCAAGCTTTCAGAAGCACCAGGTGCTCTAGTAGAAGCAGAAGGCAGTTTTAAGATAGCCTTACACCAAACCAGTTCCTTGCCAGTTTTCCTGAATTAGACATTGGCTTTCATCCTGCGTGATAGATATTTTGTCTCTTCCCAAGTCCCAGAAACAGCCAGTCCTTGTGGAACAAAATCTGAGACTGAAAACTCCTTTGCTCCGCGTGCCAAGGCAAACAACTTGTTCTGCAATGCAGGGCAGGGAAAGTAGGGGGTCGGAATTAGGTTAGGCATTAAGGTTAAGACCTCGACAGGGGGAGATTTTTGGGTCGTCGTTTGTTTGGGGTTTTTTAATTTGGTTGTCCAAGGGATGCTGAGTAGGTGGTGCCAGATTTTACTCGAATTGCTTGTGTTTAGATGCACACAGGCACTGCACACACGCAAGTACACACTCATAAGCACATGAAAACGGGTGTTTCAGTGTGGGGGCAGGGGAGGGGGCGGGAGAGTGGAGCTGTCAGGACGATGTCATGGCAAAGGCATCCCATCAGCTAGAGGGGGAGATTTTCTGGGCCTTGGTTTGAGAAGCAGACAGATGACTGACAGGGGTTAAAAGCTTCCCGCTTTCTTTCCCACATTGCCTCCTTGATGGTAAAGAGTTCCCTGTCCCTCACACAGAAGGTGCTCTGCGATTTCAAAGCATTTTGCTGGAAATACTGTACAGACTATAATAAGCTATTGTAGCCCATGGCAGAGAAACCCAGCTGAGCCTAATTCCCCATATCCTTAACTCATCAGCCTCTGATCATAATGCAGGTTCAGTGTCCTAGAGTACCATTAAATAAAAAAATGCACACAAAAAAACCCAATTAGTACATTTCACGATGGTGAGAGATGTCAGACTGTGCACCCTGGGCACAGCAGTTCTCTGCTCAGTCACGAGACAGGCAGTGTAAGCTACCCCACAGTCTCCTGTGGGCCTGACCCATAGGACCCGAAACCAAAGGGTAGACAGGAGCATGGGCTTCTCCACTCTTTCATTTTCCAGCTGCCTGTCCGAGGCTGTCACAGGTGGACATGGTCAGTTGTGACACTGAAGGCATCTTCACCCGCTCTCGTAAGGAACAGAGCACAACCACCACCACCTCCAACACTGGCAGCAAGGAGGGAAAATATGTTAATAGTGCAGGTTAACTAGGGAAAATAGGAGAAGGATATACAAATGAAAAGAAAGAGAAACGTGATTCTAAGTAGCTGTGATGCTCCTGAAGATCATTGTTGGAGACAGTGAAAAAAGTGATGACATGTGAGACAGTGAAAAAAGCGGTGATACTCAGCTCTGAGTGATCAAAATTACAGAAAAGCAATAATAAAAAGCACCTGAGATTCACTGCACAGCCCAAGAAAGTTTGTTACTCAACTATTCCTGAAATAGACCACATTCTTCATAGGCTGCTTTGCAAATTCCCTAGTGGGAAATTAATTGTCTGCCTTGCATTTAACCAGTTCCCTCTCCCAGAGAAGTCTAGGCTTGCTCCATCTATTCCTTATTTTGTCTTGGAGCTGTAACATTTAATGAGCAGGATAGGACCCATGGCTTTATAGTCCAGCACCATTTTCCTTAGAAGAGACTGCATCAAACTTTCTAGACTAAGACACAGCAAACCTCACAGATTTCACAGACATGAGAGAACATGACCTCTCAAAGGTCTCTTTGGTTCATTGAGTCTGAAGATGAGACATCATCGTGACACTTGCGCTGTAAACACCTAAATAGATGAGATCTCAGCTCAAAAATCACACCTCTGGGCTTCATTATTTAAATATTTCTATGCCTGAAAGTAATTATGCCAGACAACTATCATGAAAACAACTTCTCCTTAGCCAGGACACAGTCAAATGGGCAGCAGTAAATCAGTGACCATGACTTCTTAGATCCCAAGCCTAGTTGTGAGGTTCCTGCCTGGTGGTTGCACCACCTGTTCCCATCTCCAGGTGAGGCTGGGGTGGTTAATTTGTGTCTAATGATGCCTTTTCCAGGGGATTGCAGCCCAACAGCACGTGGCTTAACGTAGACTGACCCACTGAATGTGTTTAAATGGGTCTCTCTTGGCTGCGGCATTTTGGACTCATCCTTTGCACTTTGCAAAACCAAACATCCAGTTAATACAGCAAAACCAGGAAATTAATAAACATTATATTTCTGTGCTTTTCTTCTATCAGTACATTCAATTACTTCTTCCTAATAAACAAGATCCATTCGCGATCAACAGGTTTCAGGACTGATTTTCTTTTATTATCATCAAGGAGAACTGTCTTTGTTGTTAACCTTTCCGTTTATTTAAAATGCCCTGGATTTCATATTCAATTTTTATGCTCCCTGTTTCTGATTGTTTCCTTGAAATGGGAAATTCAAGGACTTTGATAAATGGATTGAAAGGTTGCCTTATTTCTCTGTCACTTCTGCCTTTGCATCCTCCGCAAAATGCTGTTTTGCAAATCATAAAGCTGAGGATTGCAACAAGTATTCATCAGAGTACGGGAGGGAAGGCTGCAGGGGCAGAACAGATTAGACAGACCTAGTGAGAGGCTAGAAGCAAGAGCTGGTGGGAAACAGGAGCTGAAATTAGGACAAACTGGCACAGGCTGGCTGTCTCTGTAGTCTCTTTGGTGGGGGTATCCACGGGCTGAAACCAGTTTTACACTGCTGTGGTCTGTGGCAGTCTGGGAGCCATGGAAAAGGGCTTTCAGTGGGTTTGTGAAAATCTGTTGAAGAATTCATTTTCTTGTTTGGGACTAATTTACACTCTTTTTATAGTAACTCCAGTCAAAATAGTGCTGATACAGGTACGTGTCAGACTGTGAGAGAGACTGATAGTTATCCATCGCTGCACAAATTGTCACCTAAACTGCAAATGGCAACACTTGTCTCACCCACCCACCCCACACCTCCCTAAGCAGGATCACCATTGCTGGGGTATTCCATACCCCTCTGAATGAGGCATTGCAAATAAGTGACTTCCTCAGGGAAGCTTTTCTTGATTTGAGTCACAGCTAATCAGCACCTAGAGCCAGAACTTTCCCCATTCAAGACATCAGCATACCCAAACAGCAGCCTCCTCCAAAGAGTCAAACTCAGGCCTTAAGTAACTGCAGAATGAGAAACTTAGGCACTAAATAGGTTGTTTCTCTCCTGCACGACCTGAAATTGGGTTTCTGTCCCTCCTGCGTCGTCGTAGTCGTTGCACTTGAGCTGATAGTGGAAGTACCTGGAGATCTCTCCTAATACCACTTCATAGTGGAGTCAGTCAATAAAAAACATCCCTGTACCACTGCACAGGAGAGCTCCCTGCAGGGCAAGCACCTGGGACTGCTGGGTCTCCTATTGTTCCATTCCTGTGCTCAGTTCAAGGCCCCAGAGCCCCTCAGTCCCCTTTCCACCTTCTGAGCCCCCCCAAGCCCCATTGCAAAGGGCATCCCACAGGGAATGCTGAGCCAAGAGGTGGTTGAGCCCACAGCACTTCACAAGGAGCTGCCTCCTCAGACGGACGTGACCACCCCTCAGCGCCCGCACGAACGCAGCCAGTGGTGAGAGCGCCAAGACCTTTCAGACGATTCAAATGTGTGATTGTCACACTTGTCCCTTCACACACCTCCGTCAGGGCAGCCAGGACCCGTGTTCCTTCTGGCTCTGCACTTTTCACTCCCTTTCTTTGTGTTACTATGGCAAGTGAGGAAAGTGTTCAACTCCCAGCTCTGAGTCATTGCCGCCCTCCCAAAAAACAGTCGTGTCCTGAACTGCTCTTTCCCAGGAGCTGCCAAGCGCATCCCAGTATTCACCCCAGCTTCTTAGGCAGCTACAGACTACAACTTGTAGCAGGAACCATTAATACTATTAATAACCCCTTTTTAACATGAGACCTTTTCAAACTGCAGGACCCAAAAGCACTTGACGCATTTCACTACCTACGTGTTGCAAATCCACACCCTCCTAGGAATTTCACAGCCATCACTGATGCAGGCTGAGCTCCTTGCACCTGCAGAGCAACATCACAGACAGACCTCAGGTTGTCCTGCCCCGATCTCATAAATGCGTCACCATACAAAAGGACGAAGGGCCCTCTGCAGTATAACAGCTCCCCACAGTGCTTTGATGTACCACCAAACAGCTCCACTTCTGAGCATTCCTGTTCACCAGGGCACCGTGAGTGGTGTGCAGGCTTCCATCTTCCTGGATCATTTCTCCCAGCAGCAAAATACTGGAGCTGCTCAGCTCAGACCAGCAGGCTTCCTATGCAGGCTAACATTGCATCCAAAAATTCACAGAAGGCAGAGTGTAATCCCTTTAAGAGCATGAGTAGCTTCTGGTGCAGTGATCTCCTGTCTAGTCGGTTTGCTATTACATTCGACTGTCCATCCATCCATCCATCCATCCATCCATCCATCCATCCATCCACGCAGTCACCATTATTCTCACTATAGGTGAGCACCTACATTTCCATGGAAAGGGCAATGCACGTTTGTTCATCGATGGCCGTCTCATCTCACTTTGATTTATTTAGAAGGCAGGCCTATTCTTTTTTGCTTGCTTTCACTTTGGATGCCACAGCCATGGCATGCAACTTGAGTATCTCCGACCTTTACTGCCTGTGACCATTTCCCACCAAATACCTCCTCTGAAAGGGTTTGATTTTAAAAAGAGACCATTTGCCTCAGGGAACAGTGAATTTCTTTGCCTTTACATTCCCACTTGTGTGCTGGGGAGAGGCAGTGTTGGGAGGACTGCCGTGCCATACCCTGGGGTTCGAGAGCAGGGTCTGGCCTGCGTCAGGGTGAGACTGATTGTAAGGAAGGGAGGGAGGGAAAGGGGAGATAGAGATGCGAGAAACCGCGTCACTTCCACAACTGCTACTGCTCAGGAGAAAGGAGCAAAAGAAATATATATCTGCTTGCCTATTAATTTAAATCTAGACACAGGAAGAAGTCAACGAACTGTAATTTATGAGCTGTCAAAGCCTGAAAAATTCCTTTTGACACTGTATTTTCAGTTATTACATGCTTTCCTGCAAGACGACAGCGTAATTCTGTAGGGAGTCTTCTAGTGAACAGCACAATGGCAGAGGGCAGTGGGGGCTTTCTTATTATCTTTTCTTCCCCCTTTCGTCGTCTCTCCCCACTCCTTTCAATCATCCCCCCTTTCCTACCTTGCTGCTTGCCCAAACAGCAGCGAGGAAGTAAATCAGCAGCAGTCCCCATCCTGCCAGCCCTTCAACACTTCCAAGGCAGTGCTCGGTGCTGAGCTGGATCCAGCACCATGCAGGGATTTCTGAGGCCTCACAGGGTGATGGGAATGGAGATGAGGCAATGACCACAACTCCACCACAGACAAGGGAAATATACTCTCTCACACTCCCTTTGGCATTTCAAACACTTCAGCTGGTTTCCCTCTGCCCGTGCTAGGCACCCACCGCTCTTGCTGGCACACCTTTTGGTTGGATCCCTCTCACTTGTGTCAGCATTGACTGACAAGTGCCAGCTCCCTCAGATGCCCAGAAGCTGGCAGCACTGACTGCCTGGCTCCCTGCTTCTCCATAAAGTAAACCTGGTCAGTGTGGAGTCCTGCCAGGATCCTGGGTCACACATGTTCCCCTGGAGAAGAGCAGTTTCTCTTTTTTTCCAAGCCCTCCTGAAGGTTTGCTCCTTGGAAGGCAGTGCTAGGATCTTGGGATGGACGTGCCATCACACTCCTGGACTGCACAAAAACCAGAGGGTGGGGTGGCATTTTGGTGGTAGTGTTTCCTGGAGGGTAAGGCATGAAAGGGCCACCTGCCCACGGGCACTTGTCCACATCTCCGTCAAGTTGTGGGGACACACAGGTTTGGGAAGTGATGACGGTGGCACCTTTGCCCGATGTCAGTTGATGGAGGAACTCAAGCTAACATCAAATGAAGCTTGACCTGAAAATATTTCTTTCTCCTGAATCCAACCTGAAGTTCCCTTGGCATCCAGCTCATTTCCTTATCACTTGGGGACAGGAGTGGGGGAAGCTTTCACAACAAATGTCATTTATCCCTGTATTTCCAAATCTTCCTTTTCCTTACACACACAATTGCTTTTTAATTTGAGTTGCTGGTGGTAGTGGTAAGGTTGTCTTTTTGCTTTATTTTTTTCTTCCCAGCTTTGGTTTCTCACTTACAGCTCAGAAAACCCTTTTAAGGTCTATTCTCTGTGATAGGCACTTCGCCTCCTATTTAGAGAATCACTCCCACACGCTGCACGCATCCATATGCAAACATGCAGACATACGGTTTTTCTGGGTGAACTGAACTACAAATCTTGTGCTTTAATATAATTTAGGCAGCCTGTGCAAAGCTCTCTGAAGTCAGGATTATGGACTAGTCTTCTGAAAAATGCTGTAGAAAAGTCCAGAGAAAAGGAACACGCTTTCTGCGGGGTTGTGCTGCAAGGGAAGTGCTCGCAATTCCCAGAGTCTGTTCCAGGTTGTGCGTCTGTTTCACCGGGTCTCAGTCACCCCAAGCCTGAATCAGGGCCAACCCCACCACCTACTATTACTTGGGCAGTGTTTGAATGATGGTGTGAGACTTTCGTTCAGTCTCTGCTATCATTGCTGTGGTAGCATGTTCTGTCAGAATCGAGTATCAAAACAACCAAGGCCAAAATTCCCCTGGATTGCAGGTGGAGAGATGAAAAAAAAAGAAAACAAAGAGATTTGCCCAGCACTACTCTCACATCTAACAGCAAAAACAGGGAGATAAAAGACTGTGTCTTGAATGTAAGGTGAATCCTTAGGGAGCTGGGGACAAACTGTTGTATCTTACTCATGAGTGGGTTATTGATGGGCAAACTTTCAGTGTTTTTGTTAAAATTCAGGAAAACCTGCATCAAATCCTTCAAGCTACTGCTCTCTGGGTCCTAGCTTCCACTTAGACAAGGTGTGAGCTACTACCTGAAAAAAAGACAGGTCCAGTAGCTGTCTGTAAGACCAGGGACCACCAAACCACCCAGGGCTAGATCTTCCTCAGTCTGGGGCAACATGGCTGGAACAGGTCAGAAATGAGGCAGGGCAAGCCGGTAGTTAAACGGTGAAAGAGACAAAGCAGAGTTCAATGCATGTTCCCTGACATCTTTTGGTTAACATTACATATGCTAAATAAATGTCATCCCATCTGGGACCTGGGCTTTGTTTCCAGCTCAGAGAAGTGTTCAGGGAAGCTGAATGATAAGAACCCTATTGCCTTTACATTGCTCCACTGTGCAGGGAAGTCTCTGAGTGCGTACAATACAATTACTTTTGTTCCCAGGAAAAAAAGATGTTGAGGTGGGGAAAGGAAAAAACTGTCCTGTTTCCCTTTGCATGAAACACTCTTAGGAATTATGACTTTGGTTTCCTTTATTGGCTGGTCTCTCCAGCTCTCACAATCTCTCTGGGAGTAGCTTGTAGCGGGTATTTAATCCCGGGGTCCTGGAGACATAATAGTGGCAAGAATATAATAAAGAAGAACAGGGTCCTTCTTAGGATAGTTCAGTCACTGCGTTTGCAAAGATAACATCTACACTTGCATAGCAAACACAACCTGACAGTGAACCAGCCATTAAAAATAAGCGGCAATAACCAAGAGCGAAGAACAGAAATAACTGAGGTCTGTGCCCAACTTTTATAGCAATATCTGGAGAAAGGAAAATACAGTATTCCTTAAGTACTATTGTTAGAGAATGGCGCTGCAGCAGAGGTGAAGTCCTGCTGTTCAAGCTGGGAGAAGGAACAATGCCAGAGGCAAGGGAAGGAAGGAGAGGGGCTATGTGTCTTTGAGATCCTATCTTCCTCATGGCAAAACTGACTGATTGAGTTTTCCTTATCAGTATAAGTTATCTTGAGCTGCAAAGGTTCTCTAGAATTGGAACTTCCCTGTAGTTCTTGCTGAGCACGGTGTTCAAGAGGGTGGACATTAAATGGATTAAGAAGTGGGTAATGGACAAATCTCAAAATGCAGTTGTCAAAGAGAAAGAATGATAGAGTGAGGGTATTTGTAGCAGGGTTCTACACGGATCAGTAGCCAGCTCTGACGCTAGTCAGCATTGTCGTGAATGATGTGGAATTAAATATCCCGGCTGATAAAATCTGGGGATAACACAAAATGGAAAATTGTAAGGACAGAACTCTGATACAGAGTCATCTAAGTCACTTAGGTCACTCTGAACGAGCTTCAGCTGGCTAAGACATTACGTGCGTGTTTCTGCAGACCCAAATCTAAGTTGACTCAGGGAGGAATAGGGCTACAAAACGGGCCTAAAGAACGAGGGGGTATATTTCACAAGACAGCGACCTAGAAAATACCTAGGCAATGACCTAGAAAAGTGGTTAGCATGGCTGAGGAAGACAACGTTATCTCCCAGCGTGGTGGTGGGCAAAACCATCTAGTGGGAGCCTGGAGGACAAAGATGATTTTTTGGTAGGTGGCACTGGTGGAGAGGGTACCCCAGAAAACTCATCCAAGCCTGGCATTCATCTTTTGAAAACTGCAATAGTTTTTTTAAAAAACCTGTCTAAATGAAACACGTGCCTCTAAGTGTCAGGTTTGAAAAGTTGTGCTCATCCTTGCCTGAGAGAGCTGCAAGAGACTTGGGCCTTTATGGAAGTATCTTTTCTGGGAAAATAGCCTATATACTAAAGAGCACTTTAATCACCTGGAGAGAGGCTGCACTTTTCTCCGAAACTTTTCTAATTTGAGCGCGATGCCAAACACATTAAAGCGAGAAGTCAGAGACAGGCTCTTGTCACAAGAGGATGCACATCAAAGCAAACTATGATGCTGTCGGTTGCTCTGCCTGTTGTCCTCGTAGTAAGAGTTGGCCCCTCACCAGGACACTCATTTTAGCCAAAAACACAGCCTATGGGGATGGCTGCGGGGCAGCAGCAGGATGGCTTCAGCACAGTGGTTCAGCCCCCTGGGGCAGCTCTGTGGGCATCTCTGGTACGGAGGGGGAGAGACCCGACCCCTACAAATCCCTTTTGAACAATCAGGCGTGCGAGTCTCTGACTAGCCGGGGGTTAAGGGGGTTTGGGGAGAAAGGAGGAGTTTGCCACTACTCTATTTTTCCCTGTGCAGTGCCCATCTTTGCTTCCTGACTGATGCTGCAGATCACTGAAGAGGGTCTTTAGCACGGGGAGCGTGCCGAGCCCAGGCGCTGGCTCTCTGTGTCAGTGTTATCGCTCGCTGTCACATTTCGAAAGAGGAAGCAAGTCTGTGCCACGCACGCAGAGAACAAAGCCCTCGCCAAGCCGAGTGAGAGTTACAACTTGTCAGCACGTCTCTCAGCCTGCCGAGGGCCAAACATGAAACACAAAAAAGGCCTGAAATGAGGGAAAAAGGGAAAATAATAGCACAGTGAGCTCTCAAGCTCAGAAAAGGCTTGCTATAAAACAGCACCTTCGCTCTCTGCCTCTCTCTGTTTCTCTGAGTCCTGGCTACTGATGAAGGGAAGAGATGACTCCCCTTAGCACAGTTACAGTACTGTTGCAGTAATAGGGACCAGAGCCAGGTTCAGATCTGGCTTGCACAGCCCTGCTTTCTCCACACACCCCAAAAAGCATTGTTAGCCAAAAAGCGTTATTAGTAATGATGAAATCTGAGGTGGAAAGAGCCTGTGGAGGGTCATTTTTGACTATATGGACAGTAAAGCTCTAGTGGCTAGAAACACCTTTCTGGGACTTGGACTTTACCCTGAATTAGTCAATTAATTTCTTCTGTTACTAGCATTGAGTAGGAATGGGATAACCGTTTTTTGTATTTGCTGATCTTGCCTTAGCTGTGTAGGTGGGACAAATCTTTCTATCATTGCACTGTGTACGTCTGTAATGTTGATTTATACCTACTTAAGATCTTGTTCCAGGAAGCTTTCTGGATTTATGCTTACTAATCGTTTGGTCCAGGTGTTTAATTTTCTGTTTCAAACACTTTTGACATGGATAATATGCCATGGCAAGGGAAAGACAATAGTATGGGCAGCACTGTGCAGGGCTAAGATGAAAGACCAACTTCAGTGCACTTCTGTGAATAAAAAGAGATGCGTCTATAGAAACTGAGTGGAGAAAATTGACTGAAAACGGGAGACAAACTTCATATGGACGCAGTCCTATACTGCCAGTTGTTGTTGATATAGTTGGTAGTATATGCATCCTTCAGGCTCTCTGGTCTAATTAAAAATAGATGAAGCAGAGCACTGTCAATAGAAAATTACTTGACAAATATTTGTCTTGCTCCCATCATGGCACTGTGCTGCATCTCCTTCTTCTGATGCCCATCCTGGTGAGGGATTGTGTTCCCCCAGATAAGACTCACCTGCTGTTAAAAACATCATCCGGTTCAACCCCTTTGCCACAGGCAGGGACATCTTCAACCAGACAAGGTTGTTCAACGCCCAGTCCCACCTGGCCTTGGGCACCTGAGTCCTCTGTGTAGGCAGAGAGATGGCCCTTCTCTTGCAGGTGCATAGAAGTCTTTTGTCCCCAGCTCTTCCCTTTTGCTCTGCTTCATGAGTTCCATAGCTCAGGGTCTCAGGTAGGAGCTCAGGAGTGGCACATGTAAGATCAAGGTGTGGTTTGAAGCCAGGATTTTATCTAACTCCTGATGAGCAAGGCAACGAATTCATTAATCCTGAAGGAGAACGTAAGGACAATAATGGTCCTTCAGATAGTTCAAGACCACCCAGCTATGCTGCTTTTACAGAAGCAGAGCCCTCATTCAGTCATTTAGAGTTACTAGGTGGTGTTGGGCTGCTCTGAGAAGGATTTAAAAAGACTGATGGAAAGGAGACACTCAGCAAGGAGACAGACAAGGCAGGATTTGGCCCCGAGCACTCCCACCTCCCTGCATGCTAGAGAAGATGGTGGAGAAAAGATTTGCAGGTGCAAGCCACTAGTATGTCACAGGCATCCACTGCAACCAACACCTGTGATTTGCTGTGATTTCAGACCGCAGCAGCCAAGAGCAGAGTTGTGGGACTGTCCCCACAGGCTCCCCAGGCAAGGGCTGACTAAACTGTGAATGGAGAGGTGCCCTGCCTTTTCCTGACCCACCTCACCCCCGAGACCCACCTGTCCGCAGCACTGCCAGCAGCACCAGTGCCTGCACTAAACTGCCTCTGCAGCGGGAGGCTGTTTATGAACTAATTCTTTACTGCTGGCATAGCACCCAGCTCGTTTTCACCTTTCTTAAAGGTTAACCTCATTTCCTTCTATTAGTTGGTTTTAGCGAATGCCATTCGGCGCGGCAGTTAAAGAGCTCTGTTAAAGAGTTAAAGAGCGGATGGAAATGACAGTGGCATTTAAAGCCAGTCGGAGTTGAGAGCTGGGGGGGTGGGAAGGTGGGTGGAAGAAATAATCTTCAATAAAATGTTTGTAGGGAGATGCTAAGTGACATCAAAGGAGCCTTGCTTTCCCCAGGAGGAGAAATCTTCGGCTCACTGTGCTCAGTGGAATGGGTCTCCCCTGAGTTTGAAACCAGCCCAAATGCAGGGAGACAAAGTGACAGGAGGACTCCAGAAAGGGCTCTGGACATCCCACCTCTATGGATAACTTCTTTCTGGGTCCAGCTGGCTCTGCTTAGTGACAAGTGTGTGCTGAATATTACTGTCACTGAAGGAAAGTTCCTCTGTGAGCGTGTGGATTATAAATTCTACTGCAAGACCTGCCTGGCATTTCAGGCCACCCTATCTGATCCCAATTTTACTTCATTCCCTCACTGCTCCACAGTGCTGTTTCAAAATCTGGGGTGAGACCTGCAGGAAAGACTTCTACTCAGAGGAAGGGTGAGTCTTGCCTGTGCAGGAGATTTCACAGGAGGTTTGTTTTCCTTACTGCAACAGAATGGTGAAAGGAGTCTAAGAAAACAGGCTGAATCTGGGAAATACATGCAGACTACCAAACCCTGGCACGGAAAAGGTGTGATGGGTGTCGTCCAGGCTCTTGCTGTCCTTCTGCTCTGTCCTCACCAGATCTCTCCTGGCACGGGTGTAATACATCGTTCTGCATCAGGGAGAATCTGCAATACCCGGCAGTGGCAGGGACATCTGAGCAGTGTTTCAGCAAATCGAGAGTCTGATCCAAAGCCTGCAAGGCTCCGTGGCACTCTTTTTCATTAACTTCAATAAGCTTCAGCTCTAACCCCGAATCCCCAATGTTTATTTCAAGCGCTGGTGTAACATCACTGGAATATAATGTTCCTCCTCAGACGCACCTTAGGGTAACAGTCTAAATGAGTATGTGGATAAGTCAAGCCAGATCCTGCTGGGTGGCATCCTGAAGCAGACCCATTCATTTCCTGGGTCATTTGTCGAGCTGGTCAAAGCGTTTCAAAGGAACAGTTGTCTAGCCCAACGTGTAGTTTTATAACAGGAAAAGCATTCCCCTGGAAGAGGTTCATTTCAATGAGATTTTTGCCAGGGGACATCTTTTTTTTTTAAAATTAATGCATTGAGTTCTCTTTTCAGGAGGTACAAATCTATCATTTTAACGGGATCTTTTTGATTTAATTTTGTTTCAAGTCTGTATTGTATTATACCACTAGCTTCCGTTCTGAGTTAGACCAAAGGTTTGTCTAGTCCAGCATCCTCTGTTCCAGCAGTGCCCATTAGAATCTGTAGGAACAGGGCTTTTATAAAGAGTGATCCTCCCCCTAATACCCTCTGGCTTCCAGCAGACAGAGGTTTAGTGACTAAGATAGATTTTGCATCTGGATATTCATGTTTTATAGCACTGAGTGGACATAACCACCACTAATCTGTCTCATTCGCCTTGGAGCTAATTTATGACTTTTGCGTTCAGCAACATCCCATGACAGAAATGTCTTTTATTTATTCATATAGTGTGTGAAAATATACTTTCTTTTGTCTGGCTGAAAACCGCAGCCATTCTGCTTTATATATTTTATGTTTTGAGGTTATTAAGACAAAGGCTTTTTATTCCTCTGAGACAATACCCTGTAACATTTCACAACTGAAGAATTTCCGTTTCACAAGAACTTTGGCCTCTCCAATTCAAAGTGGAAGCACATTTTTTGAGACGTCAGTATTTCTTACGGAAAAAATATTCCATTTTTCATCCAGTTTCAGTCATTTCATTGTATCAGTGTAATTGAGGGTGACAGCAGCAAAAATAATAATAGCAACAAAAAAAATTCAAACAAAAACCTACCAACAATAACAAAAAAACCTCCTTGGGCACCCTGGGAAGAACTGGCAAGAATGAATTAAAGTTTCGCAATAGCAGCTTCTTCCTGCCAGCTGGGCTAGGAGAGTAACAAGGACAGGTTGGGAGGATCAGACACCCCAGCCTAATCACACTGGCACCACGTCATGTGCCTCCACCTTATTGTTCAGCTGCCCGTAAGACAGGTGTGTTCTACACAGAAGCAGAGCCCAATTCTCACCTTCATTTTTATCAGCAAAATCCTCCAAATGGCACTTCCACCTAGAGAGGGTGGAATTGGTTTAACGAAAGTTCTTTTAGGTGATCTGCCTTGCAGGGGATAAAAAGCCACTCTCAGGGTGTCCTAGCAGTCAGTGGGATGTCTGAAGGATTAACTGGGCGGATCCTTTTGGGGTTCAGATCTTGTGCTATTCACCTGCAACTGGCCACATGCACTGCACGCCCAGCTCCACTGCTCACATCCATAAGCAAATCCTTAAAGGATTTCGGCTCCTGCTCCACAAAGCAGGATGAAATTATTTTTTTCCCCCAATCTTCTTATTTTTCTGCTTACAGTTACAGGCAAGGCTGTCTCTTTACATGCTCATATACACAGCCTGGCAAACTCCACTTTTGATTTTAACTAAGAATTCCAGGTACAGCATCAAACAAATAATGCACGAAACTTCTGTGTGAAATACAGCTTCATAACTGAAGTGAACATTAGGGTAAGAGCTGTATGAAGTAGGAAGGGTGTTATTGAGACCTGTGAGACGTGCTGCTTGGATTCCTTTATTATTATTGTTTTCTTTTGCCTTTTCTTCATTTTCTTTGTTTGTAGATGAGGGGATGGAGAGGAAAAAAAGCCAGCAAGTTTATAAAAACAATATAGAAGGGAGTTGAGGCATTTTGTGGAGATCTTTAATGACATTCTGTATAATTTGAAAGTGGGGAGAAAAGGGGGGAGAGAAAAAGGGAATTAGCAAAAAAACTGGCAAAAGAAAAGTGGAATGTGGAGAGAAGCGTGTGGATGAATTTTAATGCAATCAGAAAGCTGTAATAATGGTAATAAAGGAATATATTCAGACGTCAAGAGAGGGAGAAGGGAACAGGACCCGCGACACCAGAATTTAAATTAGACATAGGCGTATAATTCTCTTTTCTTCCCCCCCTCCTTTCTTCAAATGAAGAAAATGGAATTTTTAAGCACAGCAAAGGAGGGATTAACAATTGGCAGGTTTTCAGCCCTTTGTCTTTTGGCGAATCCCATTTAATCACCGTCTTTAATATTAAGGAGGCTGTGGCCGTGCGGGGCTGTCTCAGGCTTGGGGGAAAAGGGATGATATACAGAGGAAAAGAGAGATAACACTTAGGTTCAGGCAATTGTGAGGAAGTGTTTCAATTACCTCCACTGAAGTCTTTAAAAACTGAAGTTTAATTTGATCTGAAATGTCGTCCCATCTCCTGCAAGAGAAAATATGTCCTTCCCACCCCCCTTCCTGCCCATGCCTATGCCGTTTCAATAGTCCTCGGTGCTCAAGGCTGGAGTGCTACCACAGATTAATGTCTTGGCCTTCTAGGCTTCTGGAAAGGGTTTCAAAGCCTCAACTGGTCACCAGTGAGATGAGTTTAGGAACGGAAACTTATTTTCCTGACATACCAGTCTTGACACCACTGACCCTGCGGAGTTTGTCAAGAAGCTTCTAAGCTTTGCTCTGAATGAGCGTGAAAACCAAATGGCCCTTCGGGCTCAGCCTCAACCTTGTGTGGCCACAGAGTGAAAAGGGGATGTTACACATAGGAATTAAGATCTGTTAAATTCCCCAGAACCAAAGGCAGTGGGAGTTGTATTCAAATCTGAGCTGCCTCTGAAAGATGAGTGCAGAAGCATGATTCAGTGTTCATTTGAGGTGTCATTTGATAGTACAAGACAGTCTTCTCCTTCTTCTTCGGGAAATCCATCAAACTGGGCCAGGATAATATTTGTGGATTCACAGGAGGAGCCTAAAGAGTCACGCAAATTCCTGCAAAGTTTAGTCATAGCACCACCGGACGCGTTCGCTCTTCCATGCTGGGTCTCCTGAGGTGCTTTCTCCCATGAGCATTTCCAGGGCTGTTCCTGGGAAATGGGAATGCTAAGGCTGCTAATCTCTACAGAAAGAAGTCTGATTTTTACTTTTTTTCATGCTTGGAAGGTTGATTTGAGTTCAGATATTCTTCCTGCTGTGGCAGGACTGTGAAAAGAAAGTGTGTTTTTAGGCTATAGGTTGAATTTAGAAAGACCAGATTTTTACTCTCAAGTCTTTTCCTAAAAAACATTGCCTCAGGAACAATTTTCAAAAATATTCCAGTTGTGTGTTTCAGATAAAGACTAAACTTGGAAGAATTATGAGCTGCCAGGCACAGTTCAGAAGCAGAGGCTTTGTGCTTTGCCTGGCATGGGGTTTTAGACTTCTCTCACCAACAGCTTTCCTAAGCAAGGGCTACAAATAAAATGGATCTTTGCAAGTTGTTTTCCCGGCTCAGTATCAAACACCATAAAACCTGTCATTTAAGATCTGCACAGGGAATAGCATCTCTTGGCAATGGGCAGTTGTGACGGGGCTGTTCAGCAAGTCAGAACTGCAGATACTTGTCTCGGGGTTATAATATTCGCAGCTGTACAAGAAGAGGCTGCTGTTGGAATCATTCAGGCTATGTCTTCATGGCAGGGTTTGCTTGGCCTGTGGCCAAAGTTTTGTCCATGCCCTGCATGCACAGAGGAAGCCCGGGTGTGTTTTCATCTGAACTGCCCAGATGAGGCTCTCAGTTTGTGCCTGGGTTTCACTTCAGTGCAGGTACACAGCAGGTGTTGCCACAGCAGCACAGGACAGTCAAACCCACCAAACAACACCCACCCTCCTGCTCTGAACCCTCTTCTCCATCTCCTTCCATTTTTCATCGTAGCTCTGCATTTTTTCCATCTTGCTCATACACCTGCTTTCCCAGACAATTTCTGCATGTGGTTTAGCAGCTGATGCACATCAAGGACCTCTTCCAGTTCCCTGTAGTGTGGGTCTTTGCTCAGGAGGATGGAACTGTAATATAGATTAGGACACTGAAAGTAGAGAATAAACCCAGTTGTGTTTAATTTAAAAACACAATCTTATACACTGGGTTCAACATCTGGCAACAAGTTAATTTTCTCTCCAGTTTCTCATAGGCCAACTGCAGCCAACGTCTGTGTTCTCTTGGACACATGCACCTTGATCACCATGACACGGTCTTTAGGAGTCACACCGCCGCAGGACATGAAAATCTCTCCCTGCAAGATAGCTCCAAAATTCACAGTCATTGTAATTTACAAAAGTAGTCTTTTATTGAGGACTAAACCCTGCCTTGACTTACCCCCCGCTGTCTTGCATGAGAAGGAGTTAGGAAAGCTCCAGCCACTTAAATCTGATAGAAACCATTGTAGGGTTCAGCCACAGATCTGATCCCCGGCCTGCCAGGTACCTTTCGTTACTACTGCCAGACCTACCTGTGCTCCTGGAGTGTGGCAAACCTTACCAATGCCCAGTTTTGCCTGTTGCAAACACCAGTTAGTCTTTTTGCAGGTGGGGAAACTGAGGCTGCCTTTTTCACTGGGTAATTTATGTAGCCCATATTTCCACTGAGGCCGCTGTCCTCGGCAGAGATGTATTGTAAGTATTTAATAACAGTAACTGCACAGTCATCCATCTCTTTGGTACCAGGAATAGCAAATCACTCTAGGAGAAAAGTGGTTTTGCCTTCCACAATTTCCAAAGTACAGCTTGAGATGGGACTCAGGAGTCCCAAAAACCAGTCTGAAATGTACAGAAAAGAGCTTCGGACGAGCTCTTGAATGTCCTCATGGGTCCACTCTTCCATAACTAGATCAGGAATGATTTCCACTCTTTCCCAAGGCAAGATATAGGTTCTATCTATTGAAAATAGTCTGTGGCATGTTCAAAAAAAGCAGAAGGAAGAGGTTCCTAACTCAGTGCGTGCTTAAGCTGCAGAATGTCTTGCTGCAGGATGTGCTGGATGCTTGCAAGAGCACATGGGTTCAAAAGTCCACTGAACAATTACATCAAAGAAAGACACTTCAGAAACTACTACATATGAAAAAAAAAAAAACCAAAACACTGCAGACTCCAGAATTCCCTGAGTTGTAGAGCACCGAATTCTAGGAGAATGTTTGGGGGATTAACAAAATTCCCTGTTCTTTTACTCTTCCCTAGACACCCACAACTGGCTATTGCCAGAGACGGCGAACAGAGTCAGACAGACCCTCTGTCTCTTGTTCAGCTGTTCTTTCACTCTGTTTACAGGATCCATGTCCAAGTCAAGGCTCAGAGTGCAGCCAAGCAATTAAGTAAGAGAAATCCTTCAAACTAAGTTTTTGACATGCAACGGTGGAGAGTAACGCACCTGTGGGATGAAGCTTCCTTCTTTGCATAGGAGAATTATGCTCCCACACCTGGGCTTACATTCATTTGCGCTTGTCCCCATCACACAGCTGTTCAGATTAGCTGTTATTCTCTCTAGCCCGGGTGTCTCAAAGCCTCTGTCTCCAGCAGTTGGAGACCAGCAGCTGTGCAATCATATCTGCTAACGTACAGGATATAAAGGATCTGTTAAGTAAAACCAAACCGGGGAGGGCGGACGGGGAGGGATCAGTACCAAGAAATCAGTCCTGTTAAGATGTGATTAGGGATACCCCACAACACCCAGCTGCAAGGAAGAGGTGAACTCAGCAAACATTTTAAAGCCTGCAGCAGAATTAGCCCCTTGAGGCTGTTGTTTGATATGGGGAGGAGGAGGGAAAAGGGGCCAAATAGGAGCCACTGCAGGTGGAAGGAGGGTTTGTTTACTATTGTTTGGAGTTAGGTAGCAGTGTGCTTCTGTTGTTTCAAGAGAGGGTTGGGCTTTTGAATCCGGTTGGATTTTTCCCCCCATCCTAATTTTTGAAACACCTCTATTTTACAAGGTTCATGTATTTTCCAGCAAGGTACCATGGAGAAGATAATTAGCTAATTTACAATTAGCTACAACAGAATTCATAATCACTTCCCCTGTGGAAAGGGTGGTAATCATCATCACGTAGCTGTAGGACTGCTGTGAAAATGGCAATAGGAGTGTGAAGCCCCGGCCCTGGGAAATGCCCTGCTTTTAGCCTATTGATCACCTGATTAGCAGAGGTTGAGGGGAGTGGTGGAGCACTCTGGCTCGAGGCAGCGACAGGTTTGAGCTTGCAGATTTGAGTTCAGAGCTCAAACCAAACTTTCATAACGTTCAGGGCATCTGCAGCTCACCCTTCTGCTCTCTAGCTCCTTCTTTCTTCTTTGGCCTGCGGAGGACTCCTTGGTCATGACTGTCTGAAAGAAACCCAGGTTTATAGCTCTTTTTCACCTCTGTGACTTTGGCCTGTGAATATTCCTGATCCCATTGCTTGGGCTTGGGGGTTCTGCTGGATGAAAGGCTGGACATGAGTCAGCAATGGGCTCCTGCAGCCCAGAAACCAACCCTGTCCTGGACTGCATCAAAAGAAAGTAAAGGGAGATGGTTCTGCTCCTCTGTTCTGTTTTTGTGAGGCCCCACATGGAATGCTACATCCAGCTCTGGGGTCCCTACCATAAGAAGGGCGTGGACCTGTTGTAGAGGATCCAGAGGAGGTCGCAGGGATGGTCACAGTCCTGGGACACCTCTACTATGAAGACAGGCTGAGAGAATTGGGATTTTTCAGCCTGGAGGAGGCTCCACGCAGACCTTATTGGGGTCTTTCAGTACTTTAGGGTACTTATAGGACAGGTGGGGACAGACATCTGAATATAGACAGTACCCACCGGATGAGGGCTCCTGCTTTTCAAGCAAAAGAGAGCAGCTTCACACCAGATACAAGGAATACTTTTTTTACCAAGAAGCTGGTGAAACACTGACATAGGCTGCCCAGAGGGGTGGTAGATTCCTCATTCCTGGAAACTTTCAAGATCCTGTTGGACAAGGCTCTGAGCAACCTGCTCTAGTTGAGGATGTCCCTGCTCACTGCCGGGGGCTTGGACCAAATGACCTTTAAAGGTCCCTCCCGACCCAAATCATTCTATGATTCCGTGTGAATATGTGAGCATCTCAGCGCTGTCTCCTCTTCCTTCTCTGCCAAGGATGAATCAGGAGAGTGGGCAAGGAAGATCAGCTCTGCTTCTTGCATCCTCTCTGGTGAATGTGCCACTTGGTGCTATGCACTGGCTTTTCTTCTTACCCACACCTGCATGGAAAACTTCTCTAGGCTGCTTGTTTGTCGTGTCATGGTGCCAAGGAGATAAGCTTAAAGGCCTTCCCAGTGCCAGGACCAAGGCTCTGCAGCTGCTCCCGCTCTGTGTGTGCAAGCCGTGTTTGGGAAGAAGGGGAATAGCAGCAGGGACAAGTAATTATTAGCTATATAAATTAGCCTGGGACACAGAGATGGTAAATCTGTCCCTCTTTATTTCCAAGGCCTTGGAAGCCACGTTCTAGATGGTAAAGCCGGTTTGCACTTTCCCAATACAAGGATTCAACCTCTTTGTTTTGCATGAGGAATACGAGAACACAAGTGTATTTATATACTCTTATCTAAATGTACCCCCACGCGCACACATACATTAGCGAGAGCTATCTGGATAAACACAATCCTGTGTCATGTCTCCCTGCGAGTGACCCTAATTTTCCCCCAGTCCCTCCACAATTGCTGTGATTCTTGTTCTTGTCCTCTTGCTCCACGGAGGGTCAAACATCCTGCATCTCATTGTCCCTTCTGTCTCTTTAATTAGTGCCCGTCCTCCCCCTTCTCCCCCTCGCTCCAGTGTCCCCCCTTCCCATCTCCTCTCAGCACTTGGTTTGCAGCGCTCTATTATTTCACCTTTCACGTGTGCCGTCTCCTTCGCCCGGGCCCATCTGACACCTCTGCCTTACACTTATCATGGAAACATAACATTTAAATACAAATAGAACAGGGAATAATTTAACCCCTATTTGCACCGGGGAAGGTGCCGAGGCTGCGTATAAACACCGCAGGGAGGTCTGTAGATGCTGTATATTTATCTGACAAGTTGCATTTCTTCACCACGGTGCCTTGCAGCCAGCTTTTCCTGACGGGCACAAGCCTCCATCGCTGGCAGAGTGGTCAGGAAGAGGGAAGCCTGGTTCCACGGTGATATTGGAAATGTCACCAAGGGGACATCTGTGGCAACTCTGATTTTCCACTGCTGTGGTCCTTCTCTCCCTTCCTGTCCTCCTGTGAGGATCTCAGGGTGCTACCTTCTGTCACTGTGATTTGTTTATGGCAAAATGGGGTAGACCTGAGTGGAACTTAATTTTCAGTATTATCAGAGTGCACTAGCAAAAACCTCCTCGGCTCTCCTGAGTGCCACCACACACAAAAATATCCACCCACTGGTTGGATATCCACATGTTGGTTGGATATTTCCATGGCAAAGCGGGCCTGACGGACTCAGCTTATGGAAAAAGACTGATAATGGGGGGTACAATAATGAGGGGAGACAAAAATGTGAGGAGAAGAGCCTCACATAGACACCATATTCAGCTGCAACACTGCAGGACAGTGTCACTCCTCATAGTGCTGCTGGTTTTCAGGCTGTCCCTGCAGCAAGGTTAGTGGAGTGTCCTCCCTAACATTCAGTATTCAGGTGAGATAGAAACTGAAATTGTCACTTGGGACAGTGTAATAGACAGAAATTTGGACAGGTTGTTCCTCACAAAAGCAAAGGGAAGACGCTTAGATGTGAGTCAATACTTGATGCGCAGCCATGTGTGGCCTTAAGGAGGATACATGGAATCACACCTGTTCGTAGACAGGCTGAGTGAGCTCACTGTCTTCATTCCCTTTACAGGGAGGAGATGGAGGATGCTCCTCCTGGCTGCCCATCTCCGTTGAGCAAGGCTGTGTGGTACTGCGAGGTACAACTCCCTCTCCATGGGAACAGGCCAGTTTAGGCTGGAGCACAAGGTCATGCCACAGCTCATGTTGGGGACATCCCAGATGATGGGCTCATGCCTGGTCTCTTTTTGTCCTTCTCTTCTGCCCTGGACAGTGGTATTTCTGTTCTCCTTGACTGTGTGTTCACTTTGCGTCAGGGCCCAGGTCTTAGGAAGCCTGGTCTGAAGGTTTTTCACCCCACAGTCCCACAGTCTGAAATGGCAGTGAACACTGAGCAATGGATGAGGAGATGGGGGACTGAGTCTGCCCAGTGCTTTGAAATTCAGGTGTGGCTCCTGAAACACATATGGTTGGAACAATGTCTCACTGAAAGAGGAGGAAGCGTGGGACTCAGGACAGTGATATGGGTGGACTGTGGCTGGTAGAGACAGACCCTACAGGCAGACAGAGCTTAGGGACAGCATCATCTAGGACTGCTCCAGGTTTGTGTGCAGCCTAGAACTCTGATTTTTGTAGGATGTAATGCCCTCAAGTCTCACTAGAGGACACTGGAAACATCGGGTGAGGAGCACCAGTGGTGTGCACACGTGCTCAAGACACACCTTGATGACACCAGCACATCCCCTCTTCATTTTGTTCTTGCAACCTCATGGCCTTGTTCAGATAAACTTACAAATCAGAAGTAGTTGTCTTGGTGCATGGCATGTCTGGGATGTGGAAGAGTACTGCATGATGATGCCCAAGGTGTAAGAGGCTCATAAAAGACCATCAGAGGATAAACTCCCTAGCCAAGACCCGGAACACGTTGAATGGTCCCTTCTGCTGGACTCTTCCCTCTCTCTTTATAATCAGGATGTGTGAGGGGTATTGTTAAAACACAGTGTTGAGTTCTCTGAAAGAGCTGGGATGTGAGAGGCAAATGCAGCACTTTGTTATAGAAACTACTGAAAGTAAAAAAACTTGTTAAATCGACTCATTTTTTATCAGTCTAGTGTGTGATTGTGTAGAGTTCTGAGATGGCAGATATAACAAATGATTCCCCTGACTACACAGGGTGCTGTTTTTCAGGGGGGAGACAGGGTGCTGATTTAGATGGGGTTGGTGGTGATGCCCAAGCAGTGGCTGTCCATGGGGATCCCCTCCATGCCACCTCCCCTGGACCAGCAGCTCCTGGGGAAGGCGATGCTCACCCTTGACAGAGCCTGTTCCTGATGGTCTGATGGCCATCTCGTGGGCAGCTCTCCAAAGCACCACATCATCTGCCAGCCAGTACAGTCCCAGTGTACTGCAAAGACGCAGGGTGGGGGCAAGTAAAAATAATAATTTGAGTGATTCCTAAAACACCTGGGTTTAGCTTTGCATAAACTAGACCAGACAAGGCAGTTTCAGGCCAGTTCCACACTAGAGAGTTTTGCTGACAGAGGAGGGATGTGATTTTTTTTTTAAATGATACATTTATATTAGCAAAAAGTCTGGTGAAAACAGTTACACAGCTATAGGAGTGCTTTTGCTGATGCAGCTTATTTGAAACAGGGGAAGCTGTATAAAGTAGAATATAACACTCTTCTGTTGTGCTGGAATTATTCACCAGGCACAAAGTTTCTAGGCACAACCTTTTGCCATCCACGTTCCTAGTTCTTTCTGGCTGATCTGCCCCCTCCCTAAAACATCTTGCAGGACAGCTGGTCCCATTTGCTGGTTGGGTTTTCTTCCAATATCTGGAAAACCTTTGGACTTTGGACTGGACTCTTTTCCTAAGGCTGCGTCACGCCCTAGACTGAAAGATACCCCAGAGACCACACAGTGAACTTCAGTAGCTGCCTCTTTAAGGCTTGCACCTCACAGCTTGGAGTCTCTTTCCCAGGACACTTTGGCCATTGGGAAAACAAACCTTTCACATGTCCAAATCACCTTCTCATGAGGTGGGGACATCCTACAACATCCTGTGTGGTGTTAGGTAGGGCTTTGTGCACCACTACAATCTGAACTTTGTGTTGCCAGCAAACGCCTCGAAACGCCTCTCTGCTTAATCAATTGCAACATAGAGCAGGAATATTTCTTGCTTTAACAGGTCTATCAGAAGGCTATTTCTGTTTCTCTCACCTATCAGAAGTGTACCTGTATCTCCCTAAACCTATTTTTCCTACCAGTTCAGCAGCCTAGCTGAAGGCAACATAACTCCTGCTTTTCTGTGGGCAGTACACTTTTCGTTGTCGTGGATAGCTCAACTGCAGGGTTGAAAGCTCCTAATATCCTCATTCAATAGCCACTGCATGAAAAATTATTCACATCCAAGGCTGTAAAGTAATTTGCCAATGTGCAGGTGCATCTTGGAGAGGGGAATTTTGATCAAACACTGGTTGAAGCAGAACAGATTGCCTACACCAGCGATTTCTCGGTGAACAAAAGTAACATGAATTGCCCAATTAGTCAGCCAGAAAAGGGTTATTGCAAACCAGTGTTTTGTTCAGCTTTAGGTTAACCTGTACATTAAAAAAATAAATTAAATAAAAAATAAAATTATTTCGATATTTACATATATTTATTCAAATTAGTTACATCTGCTCTGTAACGTGCTCTGAAAAAACCCTCTTGGTTCACACATTTACATAGTGTTTAATGAATCATAAATAAGACATTTATGAATCATGTGCAAATGGCCTGTTTACATACACGATGTAAACTATGTAAATTTCCTTTTTTTTCTTGGTGTAATGGTAGTAGTGTCTGAACAGAAACCTGATGGAGAGGCATCACTCAGCCCCCTCTGAGATCTTTCTGACAATCATTAGTTTGTTTTCACCACTATTTTCTGAAAGTGTCTCACGAAGATCCCCAAACTTGGTATAAGTCCAAGTATAAGTCACAGAATCATTTGGGTTGGAAGGGACCCTGAAGATCATCTGGTTCCAATCCCTGCTCTGGTCTCACTCCAAGAAGCCCATGTCCTTCCCGTGCTGGGACCCCAGAGCTGGATGCAGGGCTCCAGGTGGGTCTCAGCAGAGCGGAGCAGAGGGGCAGAATCCCCTCCCTCCCCTGCTGCCCACGGGGCTCTGGCTGCAGCCCAGGACACATTTGGCTCTCTGGGCTGTGAGTGCACAGTGTTGGGTCACATTGAGCATCCTTGTTCAAAATACAATTATCCACTAGCAGAAAATGTCCTGCTTTGGCATGAAATACCACCTGCCTGAGCTCTCTCAGGTATTAGCAATCATATAAGTTAACTTTTTGTTTCAAAAAACAATTTAAGTTTCAAAAACTTTGGGTTTATTTCAAATGAACCTTATAAATATATTAAAAATCTCATCCAAACTTGTAGATACATGTCTCTGAGTGGGCATGAATGACAAATCTCCAGTTTACAGGCTGTGACTTCCGTTATATCCAGATTTTAAAAAGCTTATGTTAAACATTTTTTTTCCTGCAACTTATTTAGTATTGCGAGGGCTACTAACTTATGTTATTTTTCATTTGGACTTGGTTCCTACATGCTATATTTATCCACATTCCTCCTGGATTGCAGTCTGAGCAATGTTGTCATTTCAGTTACTGCAAACTGACTGCAAAAACTGATCAGAAGGAGCTGATTTGGAAGACTTTGGTGCTTAGATTTTAAGAGGCAAAGATTTTATAAATAACCAAACCATTTTTTGTTTGTTGTTTGGTGGTTTGGGTCTTTTAAAAATTTGCTGGATTATTTTCAAGTACTCATGGGAAGTCAGAGGCTGTTAAGGTTTTTCGAGCCAGCCACCTGAAAAGACTAGCAGCTTCTGAGATGTGTCACCTCGGTGAAGTCACCGTTTGTTTTGCATGTGATACTGAGCTGTCTTGGCTTTCACATCCCTCCTGAAATATGGTAAGCATCTCTTTATTTTGTTCCAGAAGACAGAAAACTCTTTGTGGGCATGCTCAATAAGCAGCAGTCGGAAGACGATGTGCGCAGGCTATTCGAGGCGTTTGGCAACATCGAGGAGTGCACAATCCTTCGGGGACCTGATGGCAACAGCAAAGGTAAGCGATGGCTTCTGTTGAGCTAGACCCTGCTCTTAGTGTGTATAGCATTTTCTGGTGTGACAAAAGTGTCATGTAGCCCCCAGAACAGCATCTCTCACTTTAGGAGGGGTCACATTTTCACTCTGCTGGTCACTCTCTGCTTGCGCATGAGAGGAAAAAGCTGATTGCATTTTAAAACACACGTCACCAATGGGCTGTGGCTCACCACGTGCAAACTGATGCCTGTTATTGCTTGGACAGAGCCTCCCCTCTGAACAGGGCCTTTACATTCACTCAAGATGTGTTCTCCCTACCCTGTTGAACAGAACAATTATTTCTTTAAAAAAGCCAAGACTGGTATTTCACATCTTGACTCACCTGCTCCACCATCAACTCTGCTTATCTCTCATCCACCAGCCCCAGGTTCTTCCTTTCTTCACCTGATTTTTGCATGGACTCATACCAGCCAGTGATCACAGCTGCAAGGGTGTGCCAGTTTAAACATTACACTCATTACACATTTATCGTTTGAAACACACAAATGCTTCATTGCAAAACTAGGTGTCTTTCTCCCTTCTGCCACTTTTTGTTACCTGGATAGCACAAAAGATCTTCTGCTACAGCCCAGGCGTGAGAATGAGGCTTCTCTCTTGTGCAGGAAGGTCATATTTTTCCCTCATCAGTCTCTAGACAAAGTAAGTTCAGTCTGAATAGGAAACCCTCTCCTCTTGGCGGTATAATGTGTCCATTAAATATTAATCTACATATAATATAGCATAAACTGTGTTGGCGTGTGCAACACCAGAGAAGAGGCCAGTCCTGCCAACACAGTTCTTATCTCACTGGATATTTTGACAAGTGGCAACATCAACCAGCACATTTTTGCAACGGGGAGGCAAAAAATCCAAATCACGGTGATGCACTGGAGAAAAATATTGTTATTCCATAAAATCACTGGTGGCCAAAAAAATGCTTCACACCAGCCTCATAGCTGTTCGATACACATCAGCACAGCTCAGCCTTCCTGATATAAATGGCTGAAAAAAGGCTGTGGGCACCCATCTGCAATTGTGTGGTTACTTTATTTCCACAGCACCCAAAGACAGGGGCTGCCCCACAGGGAAGCAGTGGGCTAGGATGTCCTAGAGGAGCTCCAATTATCACAGCAGCAGACAGTTAAGCACATCATTCACTGAACAAATCAGTAAATTGGGGAAAAGCAAAAAAAAAAATATATATGTCTGTCTGCTTCCACCTGGAATGAAATCTAATGACAAAGGAGTCAAATAGAGTAATAATAAAGGCAATAAAGTCTGAGTTCTGTAAGAAACAAATTCCAGAGGAGATCTAACCCACAGACTTGTCTTCATACTTGCCCTCTCTCTTTTTTTTTTCCTTCTAAAACAATTTCATTATAAGACAGAGTCTGAGTGGCAGCTCCATATTGCTAACCAGTTTAATTATTAGTGCTAGCAGGCTGCAGTCTCAGGCTGACGTTTCACTGAGCTGTTCAGGATCAATACTGAGCCTTGACAGAGTTAATATTACCAGCTTCCATTTGCTGGTGCTATTTACTGAGAATGTGAAGCTCCTAATTTACACACACACGGTTTCGTGCATGCACACACGCACACAGAGCAGTCAATCCAATGGAAAACTTAAGGCTAGTGCCCTTATCTTAGGAGACAGTCAGGCAAGCCACAACTCCCACAAAGTTATTCCCAGTCTGTAATGTTTTCCATCTGCTAGAAACCAATATGTGACACACATTGCTTGTGAGCTACTTATTTTGGGTAAAACCCATAAGGCTTAAATTCTATGTAAGTTGAGATTTAAGCAGATTGTCTAAATTCCAGAGAGCAGTCAGATCCCATACACTTAAATCCTACCCAGCCCACCAGGTATCCCTGTGGTGAGCCTCTACACCCTTCAGGTAGAGCACTGCTCTCAGAAGTTGGGTTGCAGCTTCCCAGTTTAATGCCGTCACAGTCCAGTCATAGCGAAAAAGCTGCCTCAGCCTTTCCTGAAGCTCTTCTGAGCCACCGGGCATGGCCTTCAGGGTCTGCAGAAATATCTCCTGCATGAGTCACAGCACTAGGAACAGTGGCTGGAGCAGGTAACCAAGTGGCAGAAGAGCTGGGACTGAGGAATTTCTCAGCCTGAAGGGGAATGCAGCACCAGTTTTTCCTGGGAGAGGATGGAGTGATTCTGCACCCTTGCAGGTAAAGCTCACCAGTGTTCAACCAGGAGTGTAGGAGTTCTCAGGTGAGGGAGCTGAAGTGGATCCAGAAGGACCCACAGAGTCTTCATTGCTGCTACTCTCTGTGCAGCTATTCTTTTTCCCTTTTTCATTTTTTTCCCATTCAGCAGTCTGCCTCAATAACTCAGAAAGTAAAAATTTCCAGCAGCACCCTCTGCAAGAGGAGCCTCACCACCCTCTGCAATTCTAATCCTGGGGCCTGGTTCTGCGGTCTCCTCCAAGCTGACAAAACAGTCAGGGCAGGCCTTCCAGCTCTAGTCTGGAAGCAAAGGAACAAGAAAAACTCAAGCACAGGTATCACCCTGTTCAGCAGAGGTTAGATCTCGGTGCGTGTCAAAATCCCTTCACACTCCAGAGCTGCTCCTGTTGAAAGGACACCATTGTTCTGAGAAGAGTGACATTGCTCATGTCCCCAGCTCACCAGCTCCTGGAGGCAGTTCTAGTGACAATGGGAAGGAAGATTATGTGCACTTTTGGTGTTGTGCACAGAAGCCATCCCATTGAATGCACAAACAAAAAGGACAAAATGTTGGCACCTCTGCTATTGCCTTGCCACATACACCAGTAAAAGCTGAGTTTTCACTTGTCCTGCTACCTCAGAACCTACAGGAAGCAGTTAATAAGAAGCATCAGGAGGGATCCCATTAGTATCCTGGGCATTAAACAAGATAAATGCCTGCGATTCCCTTCATTCTCACCTTTATCCAGCTCCACTGATCCATCAGGACCCTCAGCACAGGGGTGAATTTCACCTGAAAAGAGTGAAGCCTTCAACATGACAGCAACACTGCAGCCAAAAATCCTGCTCTAAATGAAATTGGTGACTGGAACTGGAAAGCTTTTGTATATTTGCTAATCAGCATCTTCTTTTTAGAGGCAGAAAGTACAAAAGAATCTCTGCAAATAATTAAACACCCTAATTCTGGATTATCTCTGATTAATGAAGAGGAAGACACAGTATCTCAGGAGCCCGGGAATGCTGGGCTGGGATTATGTCATAATTGATCCCTATTGTTTCCAGCTGAAGTTTATCTATCTCATTTTCTCATGATTGTCTCCTCTCAGCTCCTTATAAATTAGATCCAACTATTAGCAATAATCATTGGGCCTTTCCTGAAACGCAGCCTGAGCACAGTACTGAGAGGGTGACGCAAAGTGAACAGCTCTTAACTGTGAGATGTTTTATATATGTGTATTATTTTTAGAAGGGGGTATCACTACTGTCTTCAATCTCACTTCTATCAGCCTGCAGTGATGCTTTCAGGGACCTTTGGGGTTCATTCTTCTAGTTTGCAAGCTGTATTGCTTCATTTTTCACTCTGCGCTGTAGGGATCCGAAAGGGTGTGAAGACCTTCTAAAGATGCTGCAAAAGGGCTGAAGGACAGCCATCCCACTGTCAGGACTGGCATCCCCTGAGCTCTGACCTGCACCCCTTCAGGGAAACTGAGAGGGCCTTGCAAATTGATTAAAAGCTCAAAAGTCTTTGGTAGTAATAGAAGGGGATGGAAGCCAAAACTTCTCAGATCTCCCAATCTGTTCCAAAAACCGCCTTAGCATATGGAAATTATCCTTCTTCTCTCTGAGTCAGTTTGCTTGTAGCTGGGAGTGTTGGCAATACTTTCCCCCACCCTAGAAGTGCGTGTAACCCTTTGAAGTGTTGATCATTTTTGCACTCCAGCACATATCCATAAATGCACCTTTCTGCCCTAAAACCTTCTGTAAGAGTTCGGTGTGAGATTCCCCACGCAGCAATACAGGCCAGAGTAACACTGCCCACATTTCTCTAATGTCCAGAAGAGAACACCTACACAGGCACTGACTGTGCAGATATGAAAAACTAAGATTCAAGTTTCAGTGGTGGCAGGATGGTAATCAACACATGGGTACCTCTCCCACCCCTGCTACTTCACCAGAAGGTGTCTCATGCTTTGCCAGACCAGAGTGGCTTGGCGCCAAGACAAGCTCTGGGCAGTCTGTCACGGAGCTCTACCAGGCAGTGGTATGATAAGGTACCTCGTGGGTTTGGAGTAACTTGAATGCCTTCTGTACATTTGTCCTGTGTTTGCTTTTATCAAGTACGTGTAGCTTTCCAATAACTTACACATGCTTCCATGCTGTTTCTCATAACCACGGAGGGAGGAACGCTCAGCATTAAGCCTGATACGAATAAAAGAAACAGCTTTTTCACCCAATAAATTGTAAAGTTTGTGCAAGATTCTGCCCTGGAAAGCTGTGGAGGTCAAAACATGGCTCGATTCAAGATGTACTTACTAAGTTGGTGTCTGTCAGTGCTTATTGCAAGCAGTGTGGGAATTCTGGAAGCAGCTCAACCTTAAGAGGTCCTCAGGCTGCTGCTGACTGGACTCCGGAAAGGACCAGGACACATATTTTTGTTATACTTTTTTCACAACCATATTCATTGACCAGTTCTGAGGACAGGATACTAAGCTAGACGGACTTTCACCGTATCCATGCAAACTTCCTTACGCTCTTCTTTTTCCTCTTCCAGGGTGTGCATTTGTGAAATACTCTTCACATGCAGAGGCCCAAGCTGCCATCAATGCCTTGCATGGCAGCCAGACAATGCCGGTGAGTAGCTCTGTAACGTGGGCAAGTGAGAGTAGGGCCAGCTCCGGCTGCCCTGTGGCCTGATTGAGCGGGAGAAATGATTTATCTGTGCTCTGAAACTCATCATCCAGGAAGGCCCAGAGCCTTGGGTGTGCTCAACTCATCAGTGGAAAGGCTGGGATGACACTGTCATTCCTCACAGGCACAGAGCCCCAACGGGTGCTGTGTTCTGTCACCAGCAGTTTTGATGACCTGAGAAAAAGACATATGGTTCACATGTGCCAAAAACTTTGGGTCAGACTTGCCATGAGCGCAACCTTTCAAGTTTCAGAGGGATAAATCAAGTAGAAACTTGTGTCTAAGGGTTTCTTCATTTTCTCTCCTCAAAGAGTCCCTGCCCCTAGGCAAAGGATAAAGAACTTTCTGCCAGCATTCAGCAGAGAGAAGCATGTTCACATCATGGTGGTAGGAGCTAGAGACAAATCACACAGTGATGGGCACCTTTCTCTGTTACCACAAAACCACCAACCGAGACATAAGTGTGGTCCCCTATATCTGCCCTTTGAAAGTGTGTCAGACCAGTTACTGGGTCTTCCAGGAAACATCTGAGGGATCATTCCACTTGCACGAATTTCTAGTCCTATGGGGTTTCAGGACTGATTGTTCAAGAAAATAGAAATGGGGTTGTATTTTCTATGCAGATAGATATTCGTACGCCATCACAAGACAGAGAGGAATGTAAGGCATTCCACTGTGAGTAGGAGAAGAAAATCTGGTACAACTTGTTTTGGTTTATTATAATAGTGTATTATTTTTATTACTAATTATTCACAGTGTAAATCATGGAAGGCTAAGAAGCATGCTGACAACTTGGAAAGGATACAAGAAAGCTCAATTAAAAATATTTGAGAGTGTAAAATCTCCCTTTCAGTAAGAGACTCTAATGTAAATTCATGAATTTATCCAAATAAGTTTAAAGTGGGCCCGACAGATTTTCTCTAGATCTTTGCAGAGATGAAAATGGAAAATTCTTTACAAGCAAAAAGGTTTCTAAAACTAGCAAACCATCAAGATCTCATTTTTTGGAACCCCATCTTAGACAAATGAGTTTAAAAATGGCACATGTTTGCCAGTGATGCTACCAAAAAAAAGTCTCCTCAGAATGGGGTCTCCATTTTTTTAAGTACTTAAATACTTTTAAGAGTCTCTTCCTAAAAGGCTCCTTCTAATAAAACTAGATGTTGGGCTTGATGCTGACATCCCATACTGATAGATTATGGACATCTTTCCTGAGACAGGTTACAGAGGTACTTTTAATGACTTTCTTTCAAACTGTGACCCAAAGTGATAGTGCCTATAAGGTGGCATCAGGAATTTCAATTCAATAGGGTGTGGTACCACAAAGAGGTTAAATAAAAAGTCAGTGCTCATCCCAAAAATCCTGCAAACTCCTGTGACAAAGGTGAGAGGAAGACATGAGAGAACAGACAAAACCCAAGGAGAGTTGAAGATTGTATCTAGATCTAGTGTACTCAAAATACCACTGTTCTTCCCCAGCCCTTTCCCTTCGTTTTTCAGAATGCTTACAATAACAAAAACGTACTCATCTCACAACCACCTGGAAAAAACTTATGGCTCCATCCTGGTGGTATCACCTGAGGTTAGGATATAAAAAACACCTGAGAATTTGGCCATTTCATGGGTCAGTTTTGTGGGGCCATTTGTCCTCTTGCCTTATCTGACTCAAATGCCTGTTATAGAAATATTCTTTAATAACCAGACCTGGGCATCTGAAAAAGCACCACAATTTAACCTTTACCAGATGCCCATCCCAGACTCAGAATCAAGTTTCCACGGATTCATAAGATTCCATGGATCGGCTGGACCTCAGTACATGCTCTTAATTCACAGGAAAAGCAAGGAAGGAAATTAATTTCCTCCTCTTCATCATAAGCTAAGTTCCATGGCATTGCCTTGCGTCTCCCATGAGCTGCAAGCAGGTGCAACGCTGCTACCAGGTCTTTGCAGACCCGTGAGGACCTGCGGAGTGGCCAACACTCAGTGAAGGCAGGGAGCACGACAGGTTTTTCCCACAGTGGCTCAAAATTTCTAAGGCTCTTCGAAGGAGATAGGCCACATCCTGCCAGGATCTCTGTGCCCATTCTCGTTTTCATGGTACTTCGGGGTGTGCGGTGTCGTTCAGGGCTCACTTGGATGTTCACAGGGAAATGCAGCCACCTCGTGGTGAGATGCGGACGCAGCCCATCGTCCTTGGGAAAGAGGGGGGCATTGCTGCCATCTTCCTTCGGCCCCCTTCCATTCCTCTCGCCGCCAGGACTGGCCTCATTTGTCCGCTTGCGATGCCAACTCAACGTTGCTCCTGTGGTTCAGCCAATTTCAGCATCTCTTGGTTTGTCCTCGTGTACCACCAACAGGGCATCCATCACCATTCTTGTCAGGTCTCGAGCCGTTCGTTCCTGCGGCAGACTCCTGTTTCTCCACAGCTGTCAGGATTATTGCTCTACTGTGACTTCCTGTTCACACAACATATGTTGCCTAATAGTTTCAAAAGGCAACTTTCTTTTATGAAAGTTCTCTTCTTTTTTTTTTTTTTAATTAACCTTACCTTGGACAAGTGCCTGACTACCAGCCATTACAAGCCCATTTCTCTATGCAAGGCACTTGTTTCTCCTAAGGGTCCACCAAGTCTAAAGCTTTCCAATTTTTACACAATCAATTTCCTTTAGAAATAAGCTGCCCAAAATCCCCTACTTTTGAGCAGGCATAAATTTCCTTCTATATCTACCTGTCCAGAGAGCTTCTTTTTTGTCTTTTTAGATCATATTTTCTATCAGCTCATCAACTTTATGAGAGTGTTTTACGGGATCTCTGTATCATCCTTTATAAGAGATCATAATTTTCATCTACTTTTGCTTGTATTTATAATATATTTATAGCAATTATATGTCCTGTACTTTTAGCTTTGATTACTCCATCCCCTCCTGTCTCTGTTTCCCATCCATATGGGGATGTAAACAGGTCTCTTCGTATCGTTCTCTTCCCTTCCTCATCCAAGCCTTGTCCCTAACAGCCTTATCCACCAACACAAATTCAGCTGCTATTGCTGTAGTGACAGCTTGCAGATCTAACTTCTCTGCTTCAGGACTGACTCCTGTCCAAACCAAAATCTTGGTCTGTCTTTCCAGCATCTCCTGGTGCTGTTAGAACAAGCTCAAGATGTATAAAACTGAGCTCCTGAACTTTTCCACCCAAAACTTGTCTTTTCTCTCCTCCGCCTCCTTTCTCAATCACTGTGGACAATACTATCATCCTACCTTTCAGTCATGCTCCTTCCTAGGCATCATCTCCAGCTTGGTTTTCTCCTTCTCCTCATGTCTTCATATCTGGGCCACAACCAAATGTTGAAGAGTCATTCTGCAGAGCACATCCTACAAATCTAAGACGTGGCCTTGTCCGTCCACCCACACAGAACAAACTCTTCTCCACACTGCATAGAACTATCATAGAATGGTTTGGGTTGAAAGGGACCTTAAAGATCATCTACATGCCCACTAGCATGAGTAGAGACACTTTGACTGGACTGGGTTGCTCAAGGCCTTGTCCAACCAGGACTTGGTCACTGGCAGGCATGGGGCATCCGCAGCTTCTCTGGGCAACCTATTCTGCTGCCTCACCACCCTCACAGTAACAAATTTCTTCCTAAGAGCTGACTTAAGCCTGCCCTCTTTCAGTCTGAAGCCATTTCCCCTTGTACCGTCACTCCAGACCTTTGTCAAAAGCCCCTCTTCAGGTCTCTTGTCGCCCTTCAGGCACAGGAAGTTGCTGTAAGGTCTTCCCAAAACCTTCTCTTCTCCACCCTGAACAACAACAACTCTCTCAGCCTGTCTTCACAGGAGAAGTGTTCCAGCCCTCTGAGCATCTTTGTGATCTTCTCTGGACTCAATCCAACAGGTCTCTGTCCTTCTTATGTTTGGGGCCCCAGAGCTGGATGCAGGACTGCAGGAGGGGGTCTCGAGAGAGTGGACTAGAGGGGCAGAATCACGCACACTTAAGTCACAGGAGCCATTATTCTACCCAGAAACAACCCAGGGTTAAGAAATAGAGTATTGTTGCACCCTTTTAACCATCATAACCCACTGTGGCAACTCAAATTTTCTTTGGTTATGGATTCATTCCTGGAACGGGTAGAGAGATACTGTTACTGTATACATTTCCTGCATAGGGGTGAAAAGAAGTGAAGAGTGTGATTTGTTGGACTTATGTTTAATAGTCTGAAAGCTTGTGATCTATTCTAAATATCTTCTAAGATCCCTGTAGAAAGGAGAGAGAGAGATTTCCAGAGATTTGTGCATTCTTCCCTTTTTTCTGTGCTAGGATGGGTAATACCACCTTCTGGGCATGCCTCTTCCATTACAATGGATAACTCAATAACAGACTTAGACTAAATACCTGAGATGGGATTCATCTCACCTAATATGAGACATGCAGAAGTTAAGAAACTTGTGTCTGAGGTTGTCATCTAAGTTTGTCATCTGAGTTTCTTTCATAATCAATAGAGGGAAATAGATACCTCTGGAGAAATTTCATTTTACAGAAAGAGATTTTGAAACCTGTCAAACTAATAAGCAAGCCCAAACAGACGTATGCTTTTTAGCTGATTTTGGGCATCAGTTTGCTATGGTCCTTCAGCTCCAAAATAGTGGTTCTTCATCCAAAGTGCAACTTAGAATGAAAAAGGAACCAGTACTGCTTAAAAACTAAAGCTAAAGCCAGTGCAGCTTAGAGTGACTACTTAATTTCATGTCCAATACAGGGAGACCTGAAAAATGTCCTGGATGTTTGTTGCCCAGATAAAGCAATCTGGGATTCAGAAACCAACCATCCTGCAGCAGGGTCTCCTGACTCCTTTCCATTAGATTTGCTGTGAACTTGTTTAACACGCTAATTGTCAGCACTATGTTCATTCTATATCTTTCTTTGTTAATTATGTTTAAGGCCATTAAGACCTCTAGACTTCTGTAAAGTGGTTTCCCCCACCACACAGGCCAAATCCTCTCTTCTTTTTACTCTAGAAGCCTGCAGCAGCTTGGGCAAAACACTGCATTTCTTCTGCATCCAGGCAATAGCGTCCCAAGTCTATCTACAGCTGGCTGAACATCTTCCATGAAAATTGCTTTTCAGATGGAATCCTTGGTTTTGTGAAAAGGGAAAATGTGAGACTTGGATGCAAGCACTGAACAGACGTCTGTCTTTCAGAGAAAGATTCAGCTTAGTTGAACTTTGTAAAAACAGAAATATTGCAATGCACAACTTTGTTAACTTGGGGGCTTTCATTTCAATATTTTTCTGTGCAGCTCTTATCAACACAAATGACAAAACCAAACTCAAATCTCTGTTCAGAAACCACCTATATCAAATTATGCAAGTATTGCTCAGTGTTGTTAGATGACATTTGGATTAGGTCTCTAGTTGTTGTATTCTACACTTTTTATTAATCCAGAGAATATAAATAGCATAACACCTTGAATGAGGTTGATTTTGAGCCTCTGCCCATCATATTTCCTGGAAGTCCACCCATAGCACAAAAAATTCCCAGCCAAACATGGGTAATAGTCAGGTGAAAGAATTATTTTCTTTCTCTAGACAATGTACCATCGATCCCCTCACAGGGTAAGAGATTTTTTCCCATTATTTAAGCTAAAGGAATTTGTCACCTGTTTGGCTTATTAAGAGATTATCAAAAACTGCCCCAAGAATCACAGAACGGTTTGGGTTGGAAGGGACCCTAAAGATCATCTACTTCCGACACCCTGGCATGGGCAGGGATGCCAGTCACTGAACCGGAACTTACAAGTGTCTTTGTCCCGTGCAGTGGCCTCTTTCAAACTAATGGCAAACGGGGCACTGGTTCTCATCTTCCCGGCTTTGGATGCTCCGGCGCCCCACCAAGGAAACCACCCCCAGCTCGCACTAATGACCGCTGCTGTTATTGCTGTGCATTCCCGCGGTGCAGCTACAGCTTTGCACAGCTCTGCGAAGCTGCCTTCAGACACAGCCCCACTGTGGAAACTGGCTGAGCAGCTGTGCTCACCCCCCACCAACACAGCAGAGGAATATTTAGGTGAATTAGGGGTGGAGGGGAAAGCGGCGCAGAGTCGGCAGAAGGAGCTCTGAGCAGGTGGAGAAAAGGAGGGAAATGGGCCTTTGTGGGCACGATGAAGCTGCAGTCCGGGTGCTGCGCTCACAGAGCGGTGGGGAAGCAGATTTTGCAGGAGCAGGCTGCACCAAAGCGCTGAGTTGGCAGGAACTCCCTGGGAGGAGCAGCCTGGTGGCTCCGGTGAGTGGGGGGCCACAATGCCGTAGATCAGCTGAGGTATTTTTAACAATTATTTTGATATAAACAGCTCTGAACTTGAGGAGCTCCATGTAAATGGGAAGCAGTGGGGCTTGTAATTAGATTTGTGTACACTTTCATAAATTGCTGGAAAACATCAAAGCCGTGATAGAAGGCTGTGGTGCACTTTATTTCCTTCTTCTGTTCTTCTGTTAATTGAATGGTTGATGTGTGGATAGGAAGTGTTGGCTTCGCAGAGTACTATTTACAGACCCGCTGACAGCTGCACTGTGAAAATTAACAGGAACAGAGCAGCCTCTGTCACAGCTCTTCCCATGAGGGACTTGCTTCAAATTAGATCATTTCTTTCATAGGAGAAACTTTCCTCATCGCTCCTCCCTTCTTCGCAAATACGCACACACATCCAGCTGCACGCTCCCCTTCTCCCCTCAGGCTCATGGCAGCCTTTAGCGCTCAGAAGGGTTTGTCATTTCCACAGAGTTGGGGTAGTTAGGCTGCTGTTTAAAATTTGCAGTGCCTTCCGTTTCCAGCAAGACACATTCTTCAGGAAGCCATCCAAATATGTAAGCCGGGTGCGTGGAGCCACAGCTTCGCGTTTGCAGGTCTCACATCAACCAGAACATTCTTTTCACCCTCCTAGAAACTCTAGTAGACATCCTCTCAGACTACTACTGTTGGAAATGTTATTACTGTTGTTCCTAGAGGAAATTGCTGTGTGCTCAACACCATGAAAACCTCTATCAGGACAGTTCCTACGCTCAGCAGTCTGCTAACTAAAGGCCAGGGTTAACCTGGCTGGGTGAATTACCTCAAAGTGTCAGTCAAAGTATAAAACTTCAAGGTCATCTACACTTTTGTTACAGTTGATGGAGAGGGTCTAGGACCTGAGAGAGACTGTCTTGAGTAGCTGAGGGTTTAGAATTGATGTCCAAAATGGCTGCAATTAGATCATCTGAATGTCTCTATAATGTCTACAAGACACAAGAGAGAAGCAAAAGAAGCAATAATACAATGTCTGGGAGTGAACTAGTCTTTTACATAATTAATCTATATGTTTAGCCTGTTCTTAGCCCAGTGACAGCAGTCCTTGTTCCCGGTTCCAGGAGAAAATTAATAACCAGTGAACACTTGAGAATCTGAATCTTAATATTTATCGATATCTGGAAAATACAGAATTAAGAATATCAAAACTGAAGCCTTCAGTTCACCACCTCACTTCCCAGAAATGTCTTCAAAACATCTTAGTAATATAAAGAGAACCATAGACAAACCCATAGTAGAAACAGATAACAATTAACCAGACCACAATTCAGAGTATTAATTAACCGACAAAATTTACTCTCATTGAGATTCCAGCATGGGCTCAAGCCCTCAATTAATAAAAGCCACCTTGTGAGAGACAGTAGAGATAGTCAGTGAGCCCCTCAGGCTGTCAGGGCAAATAGAATCCCAGAATCGTAGAAGCATCAAAGTTGAAAGAGCTCTTTAAGTCCAACTATCAACCCAGCACCGCCATTGTAACTCCTAAACCACATCACCCAGCGACAGATCCAAATGCCCCCTAAACACCTCCAGGGATGGCGACTCCACTAGAGCAACTTATTCCAATGCCTGACTAACCTAACAGTGATTTTTTTTTCTTATCTTTAATCTGAATCTCCCTGTCTCCACTTAAGGCCATTTCCTCTGGTCTTCCACTGCAGACGTAGTAGAAAAGACCAGTCCTCACCTCTCTGTAACCTCCTTTCAGGTAGTTGTAGAGAGCCATGGGGTCTCCCTTTGAACCTCCTCTTCTTGAAACTAAAATAGGAAATGGAAAATCCATTAGACTTTTCTTTTACATGACCACAGAAACATAAAGAGGAGATTTTCAAAGGTAACCCAGGCTGAAAGTTGATGAAACTCCAGCATCTAAGTGTCCTTCATGACTCATACCTGATTTTGCCTGAAAGTCAGTTGCCCAAAGTCACAGAGTCCAGAGCAGAGTGAGGTACCATCATGGCCAGTCCACCTGTCCAAATTAATGCAGAAGGCTGAGGCCTGGTTTTACCCTACTGGTGTTAGAGAAGCTGATGGATGAAACTGGAGATGTTGACTCTGACTCTTTTTTTTCCTTTTTTTCTGTTGATCTTGAACTCGCTAAAGAACACACACTCCTTGCAACGTCTTTGTGCAACACAGAGGCTGGCTTGTTTAACTCAGGGCAAAGCACAGCGCACCCATTCCTTCTGTAAAAAATAGTAATTCCTTAGGAACCCATTCATAACTCACCAGCAGCAGGCCTGGCCCTCTTTCCAGTAATGAATGATTTTTCAAATATGCTGCTTAAACACCATTTATAAAGGTGTGCTGTCCTTAAGGATGAAAAAGGCAGTGGACATGTAACATCTACATGTTAGTTTGCAGCCACTTCTACCACCAAAGTCCAGTGGCTCTTGATAGCTCATCTTTGCTTTCCTTTGGGCAGTAGGTTCTGGATGGAGGGGCAATAAACCTCATAGACCCCATCCCAGAACCTCCACCAAGGCTGCTGATTCTACAATATTTGGGACAGCAGTTTCCCCATGTTGCCATAATTTCCCTTAATTCTTCCTATAAAAAATAAAATTGTAAGACTGTGTTCCCTGCCTCTCCCATAGTTTCAGAAATTAGCTAATTAAGCATGTTTCTGGGTCCCAGAGTAGAAATCCAGGCAGCCCGGCTGCCTGATGGTGTGTGAATCATGCTGGCACCAAAGATGGCCTTCACTTCTCTGGTTACTTCTCCAAAACCACACGGTCATCCACCAGGACACTGAAGTGACTTGTGGGACATGACAGGCATCACTGGACATCTTCCCTGGGCTTCTCTGCTCCCTCTGACCCATGGCATTCACCGCCTCCGAACGGGATACAAGCAATAACTGCTTGAGAGGGACACTACCTCATCCTGGAAAAAAAAGATTTGATTGGCACCCACCCATCCCTTCACGGGTCCAGTGGGACTTGGTCATTAAATCAGCAGCTGTGGAGGTGGCCATGGGAAAGCAGGAGCAGAATCAGGCCACTGCTGAGAGTTGCCCAGATCCTGGTGATAACAGCAGCCTCTGCAATTCTTGCTCCACTCAACTCTCATCTAGTCTGGGTGAGATTAGGATTTAGCAGGGGCTAAAATAATTCACAAGCAATGACCTTTCTGGGATATCAGAGACACTGATAAGCCTCCAGCCTGGGAGACATAAAACAGTCCCTGCCTGCCAAGGGAGTTCTTGGCCTGCTGGAGGTAGCTCCATTGGGCATCACCACCTTCCTCTAATAAGGATTAAAGATGTCAGCATTGTCTTTACCTCTCTGCTTGCTTTGGGGGCATTTCTTTCTTCCTCCTTTTTGTCTTCATGTATCTTTTGATCTAAGCCTCATTTATATCTGTGGGAACTTCCTACATAGTTAAGTGGGCTCTGGATCAGTATTAAATCACTCTGGATGCTTCTTATTTTTTCCTTTCAATTCACTCCTTCCCAGCCTTGCTCAGATGTGTGGTCTGGATTCATAAAAAACATTCTTGTGAGGAAAACAGAAAGATCTTAGTAACTGGTAGATTGCTATCCCTATCCAAAACATAGCATTAGGTGGTGCAGCAGTTATTACCCAAATGGGTTTTGCAAAGCTCAAAATGAATCTTTAGAAGGCAAAGATGTATTTAGATCAAAACAATGACTTTCAAATAAGACTCTCAATTGAAGCTCACACAAATTCATGACTGTGAAGCATCCTACCAGACACCAGTGTCTCTGCCTCAGATGTCCACTGGCAAGTGAAGTCATGTAGAAGAGCATGCTCAACTTCCCATCCCAAAATGTCTGTCTGGCTGGTGCTCACAGGAGTAGTGGTTGCGAAGGTCGCATGTTTCAGTCTTAGTGGGGTAGAATGCAGCAAGGGCAGATCCTTCAACGTAAGCCAACTTCTTGTTTCACCAAAACCCAGGAGAGCTTCACCAAATTTACACCATTTCATATCTTCACTTGACCATCTGTTTCTCTGTATTAAAGCATGGGTGATACCTCCCTGAAAGCAGAATATTTTCTCAATTAACTATGGAGTCATAGAAAAGTTCGGGTTAGAAGCGACCTTTAAAGCTCATCTGGTCCAACCCACGGCTGGAGAGTGCTTGGAGATCTTCAGTTTAAATATGCTGCAGAAATTCAAATCTTTTACTATCTCAGTTGAGCAATGTGGTTTACACCATGATAGCCTGGAGTCTTGCAGCATGACGGGGATCTGGGACGCACGGTCATGTGCAGGCTGTTGACAACGCAGTGCCACAGAAATGGTCTGTGTCACATGAACAGCTGAAATGTATCTGCCCAGCTCGCCAGCCCTTCCTCAACATCTCTTTTTTTCCCAAGTCATCGTAGGCTGTTCGTGTCCTCATCCTGAGCTGCCAAAGAGGTGTGGAGCTCTTGTGAGCAGAGTCCTGAAGCACCAGGGGCTCCGTACCTGGTTGAGATGCTACTTCTCTTTGACGATAGTCAATCCACTTTATGACTCTGGAATAATTGCACTTCTCTTATTTTCATCCTTGCTTGTTTAACTGGAAAGATCATTCATGGGACTCTATGCTGCAGCTACCAAAGACTTTCTCAATAGTAATAATATTTATTAAAAGATTAGGCTTTTTTTATTTTTTGGTGTAGGGATATTTTCAGGGGAAGTATATTTTTAGTTGATATGGAGCTAAACATGCCTAATCTTCCAAACCATGTTACTCTTATTGGAAAGGGGAAATTTGCAACATTTTCTTTTGGATTCTGGATTTTAAGTTTTTCTTCAAATAGGCAAAAAAAAAAATTATTTATTGCTTTCATAGTCCTAAATAGCAGGAAAGAATTTCTAGTCTGTGGGTGTAACAATACCTTCTACTTTATAATGCATTAAGAAAGGTGAATGATTTTGTGAGGACTTTTATCATTCATAGACTGAGCTGAAAAATGCAGAAGTACTTGAAGAACTCTGCTTTTAAGTTTAGGTTTTTCAGATATCTAGCTTTGATTTGAGAGACATACTAACACCTGGGTTATATATTGAGTTCTTCCTAATTAGAATTGGGTACAGTGACACCAGGACTCAATGATTCTGTTGCCCTGTGGAAAGCAATAACTTTAGCTCTGAGAGACACCTGGTAAGTAGTGTATGGGCAAATAAAACCTAAATCAAGCTTCCACTCCAAATAAATTAACAGCTCCGGAGACCTGTGAAGGGAAGTACCTGCAGCAACTCTCTCTGCTTAGACATTGCATGAAGAATCTCCTCTACTGAGGGAGCAGCATTATCAAAGGGTCCATCACTACAGTCCTGGATGAATGCTTCCTTTCCCCTCTCCATCTCTGTCACTCTCAAGTGTGTCTAAACCAGCTCTCAGGACTGTACAGCGGAAATAGCTCCTAGTGACTGCTGTCCTACTCATCTTTCAGATGAGACATGAAATTGAAGCCCTGAGTGCAGAAAAACAACATATTTCACAAGATGGGAGGGATGTTAGTCCTGGTCTTTTGGTCACCTTCCAGCCTGGGTAATTACATTTCTGCCTAGCTGAAATTCCCACTGCTCTACAATTTAATTGGACAGTAGTTTCTTTGTTGCTTGTCTAAAATCCCAGGTTGGGGCCAACCCCCACTGTCTAATTCAGCAGCCCTCTTTTCAGTAGAGCTGCACAGGCATTTCCCAAAAAAAAGTCCAAATTTGTTTTCAAACTTAGGAGACGTCATACCAAATGGCCTGAGATAAGAGAGCCCAAAGCAAAGAAATCCTCCTTTGGCTTTTGGGCCTTAACATCAAGGATCCTTGCGTGGAAATATTACCCTGATTGTCTTTCCGAAGGTCAGCATCCTCCCAGCTCTGCTTTGTAGCCACAAAGGGAGTGCTGAGGCAAAATTTCCACCACAAGCAAAACCATTGCTGTGGTGACACTTAGAAACACAGCCATTGCCCAAAAGAGAAGCATCCAGCAGCACCTACTCATTTAAGCATCTTCATGTTCACGGCTGACATTTTGGAAGGTATTTTATAGGATCTGCACGTTCAGATCTCTTATACTCCAGAGCTTTAGTCACTGGAACTTTAATGCAACAGACTTTTTAAAAATATTTTTGGCCCAGAACTTGTACCTGGCTCCATTTCAGCTAACAAAGATGTAAAGGTCCACCTATATGAGACACCCTCATGTTAAAGTACTTAAATGTATGTTTGCCTCCAGCAGGAGATTCTCTAAGCTAAAAGTGAAACACAATTTAATGACTTTGTAAAATTAGGCCCAGATTCATCAGTTTTGAAGGAAAAAGGTGTCTAACCATCTGTGGAGACTAGTAACCTACTGAATCAGAGCAGATTCATAGGGCTGACAGGAAAAGGAAATTCAGGCATTTATTCTGCAAAGCTAGACCCTCACAGAACTTTTCCTAGGACTGTTGTTCTAGGGAGAAGCAATTGGACACCTGAGACAGTAGACGGGGATGGGAAGCAGAACAGCCCCCCTGTAATCCAAGCAGAAGCAATTAGAGACCTGCTGAGCCACTTAGATGCTCACAAGTCTGTGGGACCAGATGGGATCCACCTTAAAGTGATGAGGGAGCTGGTGGATGAGCTCGTGAAAGCACTCTCCATCATTTATCATCATTCCTGGCTCGCTGGGGAGATCCCAGATGACTGGAGGTGGCAATGTGACATGCATCCATAAGAAGGGCTGGAAGAAGGGTCTAGAAAACTACAGGCCTGTCAGCCTGCCCTCGGTCTCCAGCAAGATTATGGAACAGATCATCTTGAATGCGGTCACACGGCACCTACAGGATAGCCAGGGGATCGGGCCCAGCCAGCACGGATTTAGGAGGGGCAGGTCTTTCCTGACCAACCTGATCTCCTTTTATGACCACATGACCCATCTGGTGGATGTGGGGAAGGCTGTGGATGTGTCTGCCTGGACGTCAGCAAAGCTTTCAACACCATCTCCCAAAACTTTCTCATGGAAAAGCTGCAGCCCACAGCTTAGACAAGTGCACTCTTTTATCAGTTAAGAACTGTCTGGATGGCCAGTCCTGGAGCGTGGTGGTGAATGGTGCCACATCCAGTTGGCAGCCAGTCGCTAGTGGTGTCCCCAGGGATCTGTGTTGGGCCCAGTCCTGTTTTAGTGATGATCTGGATGAGGGGACTGCATCCACCATCAGCAAATTTTCAGGTGACGCCAAGTTGTGGGGGAGCGTTGAAGAGTAGGAGTGCTCTGCAGAGGGACCTGGACAGGCTGGATAGACGGGCTGAATCCAACAATGAATGGGGTCCTGGGTCCTGCATTTTGGACAT